>CM035219.1:5812904-5930281 GCA_020233015.1 Callinectes sapidus
AGAGAGAGAGAGAGAGAGAGAGAGAGAGAGAGAGAGAGAGAGGGCTTATCACTCGGTATTTGACACCTAGGACGGTAAACAGACCTGAAATATCTTCCTACAGTCTCTTGGCCGAAGATTCTCTATGTGTGTGTGTGTGTGTGTGTGTGTGTGTGTGTTTGTAAAATGGGAGATGGAGGGGGAAAGGAAAATGAACCCAATTCCTTCCTTTGTTAGGCTGGGAAATCGTCTCTCCGATGTCTGTCATCGGTCTCAAAACAAAAATCACTATCGTCACTCTCATCAGTTATGTCAAAATCAGAATCATACGCAACATGTATTTCCGCATCCATGCTGCTTTCTTCAAGCGGAGGGGGGGAACTACCCGCCGGGTCCCGGGGGTTGCCAGATGTTGCCTCCATGAAGGAGAAAATCTAACTGAATGCCATTGTGATTAGACTTAAATCTTGCATAAAGTAACTGCTCGTGTATAGGTTCGCATTCTTTCAATGCATTACCAGCACTTTGTCCCAGTAACAATCCAGTTCCCTGATAATGCATCCCATCTTCCCTACCAGAAACCAACAAGCTCAACCCACTATCCAACTTCATTTTATCTATTCCAGTTAACCTTGTCTCCGTCAACGCACACATATCCAGCTTATACTTTTTCAAATTCAGCAACAAGTTCTTCGATTTTACCGTCCTGATTTAATGTCCTTACATTCCAGTTCCCAATTTTGATACCTCTTTTTGCACAAATAAAAGAATTCGGCGACCGGGAGATTCTTAGCAACCCTTGCCTATCTAAAGGCTGCCCGGGACGAGGGACCGTGATATTGCGTGAATCCATTTTGGTTTCTTTGGCTGAAATTAAAGAACACTTTGCCACAGCGTTACAGTTGGCAGTAGGCAGCTAACTTGCCCATATGCCCACACCCACAGAACTCAGCTAAGCTAAAGTCAAGCGCGTGTCGGCTGCACTTCTCGACCATTTCACTCTTAAAGAATTCATCTGCCCGAAAAGTGCATCCACCTCCCCACCTCTGAAGGCTTCGATCTGTGTAGGTAGAGGGCGATCATATCCTCACTAGCCATATACTACCAAGAATACTACACTCATAACAAAAAACTTATTCGGTGTGAAACTCCCTGGTCCCGATGAAGACAGAAACAAGCCTCCCCCCACGGGTCCCCGCCTCCCTCCCATGCACTGAATACAGGAACAGATCGGGTAGTATTCCTCCCTTCCCCCTTCCTCCGTCCTTATCATCTCCCATTCGATACGCAAACAGACCGAGTAGGCCGCCTCCCCTCCTCCCACTCTCTCCTTCCTCCAGCCACTCACCATCCTCTCTCCCTCCTCCCCCCCACCCACCCTCTCTCTCTCTTTCTTATCAAGTAGAATATATTCTCACAACATCATTTCCAATAGGAATTATTTCAAGAAAAGTATAAATTATTGTACAAAACTGCAAATTATTGTATTATCGTAGGTTGTGCAAATGACAATGATATTTAACAATTCATTCTTCATTGGTTGTTTAAAGTGTTCAATATATCTTCATTTGTAAATAAGTTTGCCAGTGACCAGAGAAGAAGCTGCATTGAATGGGGTGGTAGGTAGGAGGTAATTAGGGTTGGGGGCCGGAGTAACCAAGGCAACTAGGGGCCAGAGTGACTTGAAAGCCGTTCACAAGAGAGAGGCGTTCACGGCGAAGTACAAGCGAGACCGGCCGAATGGCGGGAAGGCGCATCGGCCGCCACGTGTTTTTTTTTTTTTTTTGTTTGAATTGTGAAGCTCCATTCGGATTGGAGGTAAAAATTTGCTCACCAAATGTGTTCGGATTGGGAAGTGTTCGAGTCAAAGGGGGTTTGAATCAAGAGGTACCACTGTAATATATCTTTCCCTCCGTAACAAAATAAATAATGTAATATATATATATATATATATATATATATATATATATATATATATATAAATTTGCTCCAGATCACTACTTATAACATGGAATTCCGGATTATTCTAACATAAGAGATAAATTGTATCTTATAAGGAAAATTCCAAGCAGCAAAAAATTCTTGTAAAAAAAAAAAAGACAAATTCCAATTTTGTTTCATAACATAATAAAATATAATGTTTCACGTCACAAATTTGAATATTAGGTTATTCGTATGATGTGTCATGTTTTTCATTAAAACATGTTATACAAAGGTGTGGCTGACCCTCACATTGGTAACAAAAACTTTTCTTAGTATTCCTAGCCATATGGCTCATATATGCATAAAAAACCTACACCAAAGAGAGGAACGAGAATACATCATCACTGTGTGTCAAAGTGGTACATATATGCATCAACCCATACCTGGTACACTGATGCACCAATACACAATAAAAGAGAACCAATATATATAATATAGTGAGCGACTTGGTGCATATGGGTACCATGAATTTTAACGCTCTACCCTACAGACAACACTCTAACAATGAAGTACACCTTCTCTCGCTGCAAAAGTCCACCGAACACTGGCGTGGTGGCGATGTGAAGGGTTCCGCAAAGCAGGCGAGACAGTGGAGTTGTCAAATGTGGTTAACGTGTTAAGCGGTGGTCACCCTGGCAATTATTAACACTATCAAGGCGTGTTTTCTGTCTAGTGTGGCAGGTCAAGTGAGGTGTGTCACTCAGGTCATGTTTTAGACCTTTATACTTAAGACACGCCTTATTTTTACTTCAACAGTGATGGGGAACAAAAGTTAGAAATCAGTAATGAACCAATTTATATAAAAACAAAGACAGACTGAAACAGGAGTAAGGGAGATGAAGCGGGGTTGGAGAATAAGGCAAACTCGTGATTTATAGTGAAGTGGCAATAGTGGGCGATGCTGGTGACACCCTCACCCCACACCTGAAATGCCTGATTCTAACCACACCATGATAATCAGTTGCCAATTAGACTAACAGAAACCATGGCCATATTCCTATCATTTTGGAATTCAGAAACATTTGGAATTGTGCAGAACAAAGACAGTAAATTTTGCCATGGTAACAAGTACTCAAGTGAGGGAACAAACCACCATGCAAGCCCCTTATATTGGCGATCAGCAGTGATGGAATCTCCTCCTTAGCCAACTATGTAGGCTTCCTCCACCATTAAGGGTCTTATACTCCGGTGATAGTTCAAAACCTAAATTTTTCCCCCCAAAATTGGGGGCCATCTTATACTCCGAGTTGCCTCATATTCCGGTATATACTGTTCTTCGCACTCTCTCACCCTTCTTCCTCACACAATACTTCTCTTCCAAGTTATTTGTTGAGGTTTTAGAAAGTGGGGATAAGGATAGACATTGGAGAGAGTAGACAGACAGACGCAGCGGCAAGCACAAAGGGTAAGGGTTTGATTTTACCTACTGACAGACACAAGGAGATAATGTGTTCATTGTCTATGGTAGAAGGAAAAGGTAAGTGAAAAATCCATTTTAAACATAAAAATTTCATGTTCAACATGGGGTTACATGTTTGTGTTTTGTTTATGGTGTATAAGACAATCCCTGGATTTAGGATCCTCAAATTTTGTAAAGATATTCTTCTGGTCCCAATTATATGGTACTAATTATAGAGGAGATCTGATGTTACTATTGATATAGAGTGACATTTTGTTGTAAGTGTAGACCTTATGTATTGTTATTCTTCAGGTTGGAGAATGCCCTCAGTGAGATAGCTTGGAACTTCTACCAGGGTGAAGCTAAAGGGGTACGTGGCCACCGAGACTTTCTTAACAAGACCAACCACACACTACTCTTTGTGCGGCATCAGTTCAAGCTTGGTTTCCTCAGTGAGATGCGAAATGATACACAAGCAGCCATTAAGTAAGGAATGGTGATGAAACTGAGTTGATTTTAAAAATATTAAAATCATTGTTGGTACAAGTTTGAGAGTACAGTCACTCCACCAGAAAAAAATTCTTGCACCTAGATGTAAAGATGTGTTAGTTGGCCTTTCTTACATTATGTTTAATTTTTCCAGGCACTATGCACAGTGTTACCATCATTTGTTGGAATTACGATCAACAGACACTAATTTGCATGAAATCCGTGTTGTTGCTGCCATAGTGAACTACAAAATCTGCAGGCTTGACTTCACCCTCAACCTTCCCCGGGATGCAATTGCTCAGTTTCGTCGACACATTGATATCTTCCGCCAACGAACTGGACCAAAGGAGTTGATATTTGAACATTATGCTTGGCTTTCCAGACAGTAAGAATTTTATTATTCTTATTTTATCATTAGAATTGAGGATTGTCATAAAAAATTTTTTGGTTGGCAGTGATGGTACAGTGGAACCATGGGGACTGGGGGATGAAAGATCTCCAAGTGCACAGGTTTGAATCCTGGCCATGGTCCGAGGGGTGACTGACAAATCATCCCATAATGGTTGGGCTTTCAAATAGGAGATCTCCTTTAGGTGGTCTCTGTTAGCCCATGAATACCAGTAAAAAAAAAAAAAAAAAAAAAAAAAAAAAAAAAAAAATATATATATATATATATATATATATATAATAGATAATATATATATAGATATATATATATGTATATATAATATAGATATATATGTATATAGATAAATTATATATATATATATATATATATATATATATATATATATATATGAGGCGCCCAGACCCAGAGTAACGTAAGCGCCGAAACTAGAAAACGGAGAAAAAAGCGATCAAAGTTTTGCAACATTCGGAATGCAATATCTCCTCAATTAATTGAGATAGGAAGTAAGTCTTGGCTTCAAAATGTTCGTTATTTAATATACTTTACAGCCTGTATCTGGGCATTCAGTGATTTAAAAGCATTTTGAAAGGATGATTGCTTTTTTATCGGTTTATTTGTGGGAAAAATTAAATATCACCAAATATTTTGAGAATCAAGCATGCTTGCATTGTTTGTTATTGTTATTATGTGTAGTTGTTTCAACATTATGTAGGTTATTGGGATTCACCACCAATGAAGCCTTTCTTGAGTGATGTATTAATTATAATATGCAAAAACGTAAGCGACACTCATGCACGTACTTCTTAATCTAAACACCTAATAAGGAGAGAATGATCAACGGTAGAAAAATAGCAATCCTTTTAATGCCAGAAAATGGAAACAAACATCTAACAAACTGAAAATAGTCCATTAGGATAACAGAACAGGAAAGAATAAGAAAATTATCTGGCAGGTGAGTACCGCGCCTGTACTACTTGACGGCCTGTAAACCTGCTCATGTATGCCTCTCCCATATTCCTTCGCCTTTTACCTAAGTTTTTCTTCCACTCTGCAGGATTACGCATCCTTTTCCTTCCCCTAGAGGGTTCTGGCTCCTCAGGGGGCATGGGATAAAAATATCAATTTCGGCCGGAGTGTCGCTTCCGTCACTCTGGCTCTAGGCGCCTCATATATATATATATATATATATATATATATATATATATATATAAAATCCAAAAAATAAGAATCTATGGCTGCATTTTGAATCACTACATCACCAATCTTAAGTAAATGTATGTGTATAGTAGAGACTCAATACTTGAACTTAATTTATTGCAAATGGGTATTCCGGTATTAAAAAATTTGGCTACCAACACCTATAAATCAGGTAATGGTGGCTACTGTAGATTTTATCTTACAATACTGTCTTATATTTATGTTTACAAATTAAGATTTTTAGCAACTGTTTACAAACTTTACCTCCAAGAAAGCATGATTTTATAATGCAGAAAGTTAAGTTTTGTATGGAATACTGAATATATAGCAGAAAATAAGGAGGCAAATTTGTCTACGGCTTACCATCAATCATTTTTTCTTCTTCTTGTGATGTCTTTAGCTTTTTATCACTTATGGGTCATGTGTATTCTTGCACTGTAATTTTTATTCATTTATTGTGCACTGATTTATCCCCCATGCCTTCACAAAAAACATTTAATTGCCTCTATTATTTTTCATATGTATTTTCAGCACAATAATTGTTTTTTTGCTCTTCTACTGCCTGTTATAACAGGTATCATCTTTGTACATGTATATGATTGTGCCATGAGGATCACCTTGACTTCGTGGGACTGAGTGATAATGAACTGCTATTGAAATATCACTTGATATGAACTATATACATGCAGGTACCTCTCGATGTATGCAAAGGATGTGTTCCTGGAGAGGTTGTGTATAAAAAACAATGTAAATCAAACAAGATATATATTTACTTGTACCTTTATTGCCTGTTACCCTGATTTCAACTTAAACTCCTCTTCCCTTCGTGATTCTTCTTCTGGCTGCCCTTTCTCTTGTGGTTCCTGTTCTTCCTCTATCCCTCTCCTCTTGAAGAATGAAGTTATTGTCATCTGGACAGTCTTCTGTTGTTTTTCTCGCAACATCTCTCGATAACATCTGCTGTTTTTTTCGCATCTCTCGATAACATCCAAGAATTTGCCAGCTCTTTGCAAGAGACTGATGAGCTTCTTTGTACATCAGGATAATTTTCCTCAATCTAATCTTAATTATCTTAATTTGCTTATAGCTTCTGATAGCACCTTGTGCATAAAAGAAAAGAGGTACCTGTACTCTTATTCATTCATACCCATCTCTAGCAAACTCTTGAACTCCCTACATGCTTCTATATTTCTAACCTCCTATGATGTGATTTTATTTAAGAGGGAGTTTTCAAGACCTCCTTTTTTTTGGCTAATTCTCAGACTTACAAAGGAACTGGTAACTGAGACTTTTTTTTTTATTGTTTCATGTTGCCGTTGTCCAGCCTTCCCCTCTTACATAAAAAAGTAAAGGACAGAGTAAGGATGTTCATTTTAGAAGTGGAATAATTGGATGTTATTAAAGAGGAGAGGATAGTTACTGAAAGCTTGTATTTAGATGATAGATGTTTAGAGAGATCAGAAGTCATGCATTCTGTGACTTCCCTGTGTGAACTGCTTGCTTCCTGAAGGGTTAACTGTTTATGAAGAGATGTGGAAAAGTGCACTGGTATCATCAGTGTAAGAGTGAATAGAATAAAAAATTTGGTTTAGAAGATCATTGATGAATAGTAATAATAATAATTTGAAACGATTGGTTGATAAACAACTTCTAGGAATACCACTATTAATAGATTTATGAGAAAAAGGGACTAGTGATAGACACCCTGAGGAACACCACTCTTAATAGATTTAGGAGAAAACTAACCATCTATCACATCAACATGGGGTGACATTGCATAGAGAAGGATAGAACCCATAGAAGTGTAGTTTGGAATTCAAAGCTTTGTACTAGACTCTTATCAAAAGTTTTTAATGTGTCTAAAGCAACAGCAAAATGATGAGAATAATTTCATGACTAGTTTTAATTTTCTTTTGCTATTTATATTTTTTCTGCCTCTCACTAGATACATCAGTGAGAAAAAGAAAGGTTCATGAACATAGTAATATTTGCCATTGACTCCAAGAAATTTGTTTTTGTTACTGCAGGTACCAGATTTTCGGTGATGTATTTGAAGAAGCTGTGAGGACAGGCCTTCCAGCTGTCCAGACACAGCATCCTGGATTCTACTATCAGCAGGCTGCCCAGTATGCAGTATTAAGAAGGAAAACTGCACTTCAAGTTTGCAAAGTATGTATTATTTTTGTTTTGATTAATGTATATGCCTGAGTAAAGACAAGTTTTTTTGCCAATTTTGAGACTCCTAAATCAAGTGGTTGTGTTACACACCATTAATAAGACACAAAACTATAACCCTGTGGTGAACATTAAGCCACTGTACCCTGAAATTCATTCTGTAGGCTCATTCATCATTTACATGTGTATGTGTGTGTGTATGTAGGTACCTCTCAATTTATACTAGAGATGCGTTCTTGAAGAGGTTGCGGAAAACAAAAACAACATAAATTGAACAACATAGTCATACCTCTACATACGAGTTTAATTCGTTCCACAACTAAGCTCATATCATAAAATAGCTTGTATGGTGGAACAGGATTTCCTATTTAAATACATATAAAACTGAATAATGCATTCCAACATGAGAAAACATGCAAATTAAAGTTTAGTAATACCAATGTACACTGAAAGAAAGTTAACATTAATAATAAGGAAAACAGTGATAAATTGTATTTGTTATTAAAATAAGCATTATAAATACAGGTAATGTAAATAAATAAACAAATACTGTAAATATGAAGTGATAAAAAATGTACTGTGGTACCTGTTGATTCAAACTTAATTTGCTCTTTTTGGGTATTCGAATCGTGAAAATTCGAGTAAGGAAGCCATTTTTACCATTGAAATTAATGTAAAAACAGTTAATCTGTTCCAGTTTGCTTTAGATAAAAAATACTTCACTCAACCCCCAGCTGTTATGAGAAATTGGTCCCTTAACACCGCAATAGCTAAAAACGCAATAGCCATTATTAAGAAGTAATGGGAAAAAATAAAGTTGGTCCTGGCCCATCAGAGTGGCACCTTGTTTTCCCCTCATCACATCATAATTCATAGATATTGTTCACATTTTGAGAGTGTAAATTAAACAGACATGAAATGCATAATAAAAAAAAACAAACAAAAAAACACAGGCATAACAAAAGACTTATTTACTCTGGTGTGAAACTGCTGAGCCCTGATGATGATTAAACAGGCCTCCCCGAGGTCCCCGCCTCCCTCTCATGCCCTAAATATGGAAATAGATCGCGTAGTATTCCCCACCTTCTCCTCTCCCCATTCCTATCCACTCCCATTCGATACGCAAACAGACCGAGTAGGCCACCACCACCCCCCTACTCCCTCCCTCCTCCAGCCATTCACCATCCTCTCCCCCCTCCTCTCTCTCTCTTTCTTTTATCAAGTAGAATATATTCTCGCAGCATCATTTCCTTTACGAATTATTTCAAGAAAAGTATAAATTATTGTACAAAACTGGAAACTATTGTATTATTGTAGTTTGCGCAAATGACAATGATATTTAACAATTCATTCTTTATTTGTTGTTTAAAGTGTTAAATATATCTTCATTAGTAGATTAGTTTGCCCGTGACCAGAGTAGAAGTCTGCATTGAATGGTGTGGTGGGTAGGAAGTGACCAGGGTTGGGGGCTGGAGTAAGCAAGGCAACTAGGGACTGGAGTGACTTGAAAGCTGTTCACGAGTCACAATAGAGAGAGGTATTCACGGTGGAGAAGTTGGCCAACTGGTGGGAAGGCGGTGTTGGCTGCCACGTGTGTTTGTGTTTGAATTGAGAGGCTGCGTTCAGATTGGAGGTGAAAATTTGTTTGCCAAATGTGTTTGGATTGGGAAATGTTCGAGTCAAAGGGTGTTCAAATCAAGAGGTGCCATTGTACGTAGGTTAATTCTCACAGTGGAGGTGTAAGATGGTGGCAGAGGAGGGGAGAAGTGAAATCAGCTGACGAGAATTAAACTTTTTTTGCATAATAAACGTAAGGAAATTAATAGATACTTAAAAACAACTTAACCCTTGGTTTTTTTTATCTTTTCTGTTTTATATATTTTTTGTATTTAATTTTTTTTTTATTCACTGCGAACTAGTGGTGGCTTAGCGTAACTAAATGCTCGGGGCTAGTATGGTGAATATTTCCTCGTATCCTGGGCAACGATTAGGCTCATTTCCCGCTTGTATCTTGAAAATTCGTATCCTGAAGCACTGGTATGTAGAGGTATGACTGTATATGTACACACACACGTCCTCGCAGTGTTTTTGTCATTACTAGTGAACCCTATAATACAACAAGAAGACAATGATTCCCCTATACCAAGACCTTAATCCTGGTGGAGGTGGTGTAGTGTCAGGGTGATGATTTCAAGCAAAGTATCTCTATCACTTGGTGCCATGGAGTCCAGGTGATCATCATGACAATATCGTACATGTATACAAAGATGATATCATTGATAGAAGACTGTAGAACAGCAGAAGTACAAACAATGTAGTGAAAGCAACACACGTGAAAAGAATCATAGATACCGAAATGATTTTTGATAAACGTGTGTGACAAGTCAGAAAGAACAGTGAAATGAATATAAACTGCACTGCAGGAACACACAGATCCATAAGCAATAAGAAGCTAAAGAAAGCATGCTTTTGTAATGGAAAAGATGAAGTTTTTTGTGGAGTACCGAAAATATAGCAGAAAATAAGGATAAAAATTTTTGCTGGCGATCCCTGAAAGTAATGGCCACTTTTCTACTTGTTCTTGTGACCTTTACTCATGGAATCAGAGGAGGATGAATGGTCTCCTCATTTTCTGCTGTATTTTTGGTATTCCATACAAAATTTCCCTTTTTGCATAACAATATTGTATATGTATACAAAAAGGGTATCAATAACAGAAGCCTGTAGAAGACCAGAAACACAAACAACGTAGTAAAAGCAACACACATGAAAAGAATCATAGAGATACCAAAATGATTTTTGGTGAATGTGTGGGACAAGTCAGAAAGAGCAGTGAACTGAATACAAACTGCACTGCAGTAACACACAGATCCATAAGCAATAAGAACCTAAGGAAAGCATGCTTTTGTAATGAAAAAGGTGAAGTTTTGTGTGGAATACCAAAAATATAGCAGAAAATAAGGATGGAAATTTTTGCTGGCAATCGCTGAAAGTAATGGCCACTTTTTCTTCTTGTCCTTGTGACCTTTACTCTTGGAATTGGTGGAGGATGAACTGTTTCCTCATTTTCTGCTGTATTTTTGGTATTCCATACAAAATTTCCCTTTTTGCATAACAGTTATGTTAGCTTCAAGGTAAAGCATGTAAACAGTTAAAAAACCTTAGTTTGTGAATATAAATGTATATATAAGACAGTATTGTATGGCAAAATCTACAGTAGGCACCATATTAAAAAGCAAGGCAGCCTTTAAGGGAGCTGAGGAAATTATAAAGAATCGAAAGAGTAGCCATAAAAATAGTACCAGAATTAAGGGAGCTAATGTATGAAGACAGATTGAAAGAAATGGGATTGCCAGCTCTACAAGATAGAAGAGGGAGAGAGAGATGTAATAACTTTATATATAGTAAATGGTATTGAAAAGCTGGAAAAGCAAAACCTGGTGATGATGGAAGAAGAAACTAGACACATGAGAGGACACTCAAGGAAGATCAAAAAGAGTCGGCGGCTAAAGGACACAAAAAAGTATTGTTTTCCACATAGAATTGTGGACACTTAGAATGGTTTAAAAGAGGAGGTTGTTACAGCAACCAATATACATAAATTCAAGGAAATGTTGGATATATGGAGTATGGAGACAGGACACTACGAGCCCCACTCGAACCCTGTATAATACAACTAGGTACATACAACTAGATAAATACACACACACACACACACACACACACACTGGAAAAAGCAGCATGAGGAGGAAAAGGTTAGCTTTGCAGAGGTGATAAGGAGGCAAGTTCAGGAAAACACAAAGTCAACAGTGATTCAAGTGATTAAGGAAAAGGATGAGTTGGTAAGGGACGCAGTGGATAAAAAAAAATGCATGGTCATTTTTGGGCTGCAAGAAAAGAAGAACCCTGTAACATTTGTAAGAGATAGGGAAGAGAAGAAATTAACAAAGAAAATTATTGAGATAGTCCAAGATAGGGAGCAGGGACTAGAAAAAGAGGTGGAAGAAGTATACAGGATTGGAAGATATAATGAAGGAGGAATAAGACCACTGAAAGTGAAACTGAGATCTCAAACAACGGTAGAGGAAATCCTAGCGTGAACTGGAAAGCTGGCTGAAAATACAAAATACAAGAATATTTGGATAAAGAGTGACATGAACAAGGAAGAAAGGGGAAAAAGAAAGGAATCTGAGAGATGAGGCTAAAGAAAAAAAAACAAGAGGAGGACAGAGACCGAAAAGAAGAAATTTTATTGGAGGGTATTAGACATGAAGCTGAGAAAATGGTATATTTGGGAGACAATAGAAACACAGCAGTGGACAGTGGAAGCACAGGAGGAGGGAGAGTCTCTGCTTTGAGAGTTATGTATACAAACATTGATGGGATACTATTAAGTGTGCTAGAGGTGAGAGATTATCTAAAGGAAAGTAAACCAGATGTTTTGTGTCTGACTGAAACAAAATTGAAAGAAGGAAATTCATCTGAGCTTAAAGGAAGAAGGTTATAACAATTGGAGGAGAGATAGAAAAAGAAAAGGAGGAGGAGGAATAATGATTATGGTTAGAGAAGATATATATATGTGGAAGAAGTGCAATATGGAGATGGTATGGCGGAGATCATAAGTATAATAATTAGGAACTGGGGGAAGAGGTAGAGGATCATATTAAAATATGTCCCACCAAAGACTAATGCGTGGAAACTAGAGGAACACAAAGAAATGCAAAAAGAGGTGTTGGAGTGCCTGGACAATATGATAAGAAAGGACAACAAAACTCTACTAATGGGAGATTTCAATTGCAAGAATGTTAGATGGGAGGAGATGGAAATAGATGGAAACGCAGAGCCATGGAGCGAAGAAATGCTGCAATTAGCTATGGTTAACACATTGGAACAATGGGTGGAGGAACCTACAAGATACTGGGCACAGGAGGTACAGTGGTACCTCTTGATTCAAACTTAATTCGTTCTTTTTGGCTGTTTGAATTGCAAAAATTCGAATTGGGAAGCAATTTTTACCATTGAAATCAATGTAATAACATTTAATCCGTTCTAGTTGATTTTGAGTAAAAAACAAAAAAAAGTACTACATGCAACCCCAGCTATTGCAAGAAATTGGTCCCTTAACATTGCTGCAATACTTAAGAATGCAATAGCCATTGGTAAGAAGTAATGGGAAAAAACAAAATTGGTCCTGACCACCAGAGTGGCAACATGATTTAACAAATTGGCACCTTGTTTTCCCCTCATCTCATCATAATTCATAGATATCCTTTGCATTTTGAGAGTACAAAGTAAACACAGACATGAAATGCATAAAAAAATAAATAAATACAATAAATAAAAAAAGGCATAACAAAAAACTTATTTACTTCGGTGTGAAACTCCCGAGTCCCGATGAAGACTAGACAAGCCTCCCCCGGGTCCCCGCCTCCCTCCCATGCACTGAATACAGGAACAGATCGCATAGTATTCCTCCCTTCCCCCTCCCTCCGTCCTTATCTTCTCCCATTCGATACGCAAACAGACCGAGTAGGCCGCCTCCCCTCCCCCCACTCTCTCCCTCCTCCAGCCACTCACCATCCTCTCTCCCTCCTCCAGCCCCTCTCTCTCTCTCTCTCTCTCTCTCTCTCTCTCTCTCTCTCTCTCTCTCTCTCTCTCTCTCTCATCAACTAAAATATATTCTCATAACATCATTTGCAACAGGAATTATTTCAAGAAAAGTATAAAGTATTGTACAAAACTGCAAATTATTATATTTTCGTAGTTTGCGCAAATGACAATGATGTTTAACAATTCATTCTTCATTGGTTGTTTAAAGTGTTCAATATATCTTCATTAGTAAATAAGTTTGCCAGTGACCAGAGAAGAAGCTGCATTGAATGGGATGGTAGGTAGGAGGTAATCAGGGTTAGGGGCTGGAGTAACCAAGGCAACTAGGGGCCAGAGTGACTTGAAAGCCGTTCACAAGAGAGAGGTGTTCACGGCGGAGAAGTACAAGCGAGACCGGCCGACTGGCGGGAAGGCACATCGGCCGACACGTGTTTTCTTTTTTTTTGTTTTTTGTTTTTGTTCGAAATGAGAAGCTGCATTCGGATTGAAGGTCAAAATTTGTTCGTCAAATGTGTTCAGATTGGGAAGTGTTCGAGTCAAAGGGTGTTCGAATCAAGAGGTACCACTGTACCATCTTTACTAGACCTAGTGTTCTCAAAAAAGCCGGAGCCGAACATAAAGTACTTGAGTCCAATGGGTAGGAGTGACCATGTGGTGCTCGAAATCAATTTGAAAGATTGGGAGATTTCAAAATACGAGGAAGATCATAAAAATGGAAGATTTAATTATGCAAAGGGAAATGTTACAGAATTAAGGAAATTTTGGGGGAGCATAAATTGGAAGGCACTCATGGAAGGTAAAACAGTTCAAGAGAAATATGAAGCATTCTTGATAAAGTACAACGAAGGTATACAGAGGTATGTACCATTATATAAAGTAAAGAAGAGCAAACAAGTTTGGTATAATGCCAGATGTGCAGAGGCTAAAAAGATAAGGGATAAGGCTTGGAAGAAACTAAAGAAACAAAGAAATGAAATTCACAAATAGCGTATAAGGAAGCAAGAAATGAATACATCAGAATAAGAAGAGAAGAGGAGAGGGTGTTTGAAAAGGATGTAGTGGAGAAATGTGAAAAAGAACCCAAGCTATTTTATAGATATATCAATGGCAAAATGACAAGCAAGGAGACCATTGACAAGTTAACAAAGGAAGGAAGGGTATATCAAACACCCGAAGAGATGAGTGAACTCATGAATGAGAGCTTCAGGTCTGTGTTCAGTGTAGAAATGGACTTTACAGAGCCGCACAGTGAAGCACAGCAGAAGGGGATGCAGGAAGTTTTGGTGCAAAGGGAAGAAATTTATAAATTGTTAGAGAAGCTGGATGCCAGAAAAGCGATGGGACCCAATGGAGTGTCAAGTTGGACATTAAAGGAATGTGTAGAGAACAATTGGTGGAACCAATTTGGAATGTGATTAACAGCTCACTGAAAGAAGGAAAAGTACCAAGAGAGTGGAAAAGAGCTAACATAATACCAATATATAAGGGAGGAAAGAAGACTGAGCCACTTAACTATAGACCAGTATCTCTAACTAGTGTTGTGAGCAAGATATGTGAAGTAATAATAAAGGAGCAGTGGGTGAAATATCTGGAAGAAAATAAAATTTTAACAAACAACCAATATGGCTTCAGGAAAGGATGGTCATGTGTTACAAATCTACTCAGTTTTTACACAAGACTAATAGATGTAGTTGATAATAGAGATGGGTGGGTGGATGCTGTGTACTTGGACATCAAAATGGCATTTGATAAAGTTCCACACAAAAGGCTACTGTGGAAATTGGAACATATAGGAGGACTGAAAGGAAAACTACTAGAATGGATGGGAGACTATCTAAAGGATAGAGAAATGAGGACAGTAATCAGAGACAACTATTCAAGCTGGAGTGGTGTCACTAGCGGAGTACCACAAGGATCAGTGTTAGCACCCATTATGTTCCAGATACACATAAATGACATGCAAGAAGGCTTAAACAGTTATATAAATCTGTTTGCTGATGATGCTAAATTGTTAAGAGTAATAAAGAGCCAAGCAGACTGTATGGAGCTACAGAGAGATATTGACAAGATACATGAGTGGAGCAAGAGATGGAAACTAGAATTTAATGCAAAGAAGTGTCATGTGATGGAAATGGGAAAGAGTAAGACCAGACCAACATGGGAGTATAAAATGGGAGAGGAAGTGATAATGAAGAGCAGGGAAGAGAAGGACTTGGGAGTGATTGTACAGGATTACCTGACCCCAGAAAGACATATAAATGGGATATGTGGCTTGACACACAGAATGTTTATGAATATCAGGGTGGCATTCCATTATATGGATAATGATATGATGAAAAAAATTATAGCCACTATGATACATCCCAAGTTAGAGTATGCAGCAGTTGTGTGGTCTCCACATAAAAAGAAAGATGTAACAAAGATAGAAAGGATTCAGAGGGCAGCCACAAAGATGGTACTGGAGCTGAAAGATTTAACATATGAGGAGAGGTTGAAGGAAATGGAACTGCCTACCTTAAAAGCCAGACGAAAAAGAGATCTAATAATGATGTATAAAATAGTGAACCGCATTGACAAGATTGACAAACAGGATTTGGTGGTACTAAAGGAAGATGATGGTGGAAGGATGAGAGGGCATTGAAAGAGGATCAGAAAAAGACAATGTTTGAGAGACTCTAAAAAGTACAGCTTTCCGCATAGAACGGTAGATGTTTGGAATGGATTAAGTGAAGAGATTGTTACAGCAGCAAGTGTGCAGAAATTTAAGGAAATGTTGGATATATATAGATATCCTTCCAGTACTCCTCTACCACTTTTATTTTTTCCCCTCTCTCTCTTACCCTCCTGTCATTCACTATCAGCTCTTCAACCCGTTCTATTTTCCTACCTTCCTCTCCTCTCATAAACTTAAACCATTCCTTACCCCCCTCCTCACCCATTTCTCTAAGTTCCTTAACCTTTTCTCTCTCCTCATCCCCTTTGGCTCTCCTGATTAACTGTTTCACCTCCCTCTGCTTACTCCTATACTCTTCCCACACTCTATCATACTCTCTTCTCTCTTCCTCACTGTTTTCTCTGTTCCTTTTAAGTCTTCTACATTTCCTCTTTAGCTGCCTCCTTTCCTTCCTTGCCTGATCTATTTCACTGTTCCACCAACTTTTCCTCTTACTTCCTCGAACATTATCTCTTGGTTTTGTCCTACCTATGGTATCCTCTGCTGCTCTGGTAAGTTTCCTAATTAGATCTTTATTGCACTCATCCACTCCTCTCTCTGCCTGCAGGCCACTCAAACCAGTCTTCCATTCTATGTCTCCTATAACTTCTCTAAATCTATCCCAGTCAGCCTCTCTAATTTTCCACCTTCTCTTCTTCTCTACATTCTCATTTACTCTCTGTTTTTCACACTCATATTCTAGTATTAGAATATTATGGTCGCTCGCCACATCAACCACTCTCTCCTCATCTACCCACATGTTTTTCACGCATTCTCTGGCTCTGTCATTCACCACCATGTAGTCAATAACTGATTCACTCTGTCTATCACTCCATGTTACTTTCCCTTCCGCCACGGTTGCATTCAGTATTTCCAGCTCATTCACCTCAGCAAAATCTAATAGCAACTGTCCATTCCTGTTGACTTCTTCTCCTAGTATACCTATATGTCCATTCATATCCCCCATTACAATTACTCTCTCATTCTTATGTTCTTGTACTAACCTTTCAATAATTCTATATTTCCTTTCATTCTCCATTCTTGCTTCTACTCCTTCCACAGTCATGTAACACACAATTACCATAACACTTTCTCTCTCTCTCCCTGTTGTGTACTCAAGTCTCACTGCCATTACATCCTCACTCATCTCACACTCACCTACATTTAACTCTTCTACATCTAAATCCACATCTACCCTGACTAAAACTCCTACTCCACCCCCCTTTCTCTGCTGCTTACTTCTACCTTTTCCAATCATACAATAGCTATCTGACTTAAGTTCTACACTCTCTCTCAGCTGTGTTTCGGTCACGCCCAGCACATCCACATTCCACTCACTCAGTTCCCTGCTGAGGTCATCCATTTTTCCTACATTCCACCCTCTTACATTTACACATCCTATTCTAAGACAGACACCCTCGCTTACCAGTCACTCCCTCTTCCCCTCTCGCATCCTACACAGCCTCTTTGTTGCTGTAACCCACTCCAGGAATCTTTTACACATTAACCTATCCCCTTCCCTGTTAAGGTGTACCCCGTCCCTGCCATACACGTCTGGTGGCAGGACCTCGTCCATGTTCATGAAACTCACGCCATAGTCTCCTTCATGTTTACAGTACTCCATCTTCATCTTTACAACCTCCTGCTGTAGTAGCCTATTGGTTTCCCTCCTCAGCTCCTCATACCCTCTGGACTCCTTCGGTCTACCTAGGATTCCTACAACTGCTACTCGAACTTTTTTTCTCACCTTAATTTCCTCCACGCACTCAATGATCTTTTTAACAGTCTGCTCTGGTCCCAGCTGCCTGAGACCATTTCCTCCCCCCTGGAGTATGAGCATGCCTTCTTCAAGGCCACTCATACTCCTGGCTACCTCTGTGACCTCCTCGATTCCCTTACCGCTGAGGCTCACTTGTTGGCTTTTTTCCCCTTTCATTACCATATGCCTTCGTATATTCTTTATCATGCTATCCCCTACACACACTATTGGCCACCTTGCCTTCCCTGTAGGGGTGTCCACACTTGGGTTGGGGACTGCCTTCCCACTTCCTTCCATACCCTCCTTAGCCTCAGCTAACTGTGGCGCTGCCACACCTGCCACTTCGGGGTCCTGCCTGGCCTGGGGGTCAGATCCTTTCCCCCTCCCCTCCTTGTTAGAGCCTGTAATCTTTTTATCCTCTCTATGCACTGCAGGGTCAGTACCTAATGTTCTGGCCTCCACCGCAGTCTCGTTGGCCTCCACACCATCCTCTGCTGTTTCTGCAGCAACCTTGTTGCCCTCAGCTATCTGTGCCTTCTCCAGTTCTCTGTTTTTTTCCCTCAGGGACCTGTTTTCGCGCTCCACCGCTCCCAGACTCTCTCTCAGGCCCTTAATATCTTGCTCCAGCTTCTGCTGGTCCTTCATCAGTCTCTCCCTTTCATCATAGCCCTTCTTAATAGCCTCTCGGTTCTTCTTCGCCTGGGTCAAGCACTTTGTGCAGACCCAGGGAAACTCCTTCTCCCTCTCCATCTCCTCATATAGACGGTCACTTATATTCACACACTGGGCATGTATCCACTTCTCACACAGGTCACAAACCAACGCTTTGGCGTTCTTCTTCGCCACCTGGTCACACACCCCACACTTATCATCTCCTTTCTTCGCACAGTCACCACATAGCTCATCCATATTCACCCTTCCGGTAAAGCTACACTTCTTACACACCTTCCTCCTTGTAGAAACCATACTTACTTCCTGCGTTTTAACACAAATTACCACAAAAAAGGAAACAGCAACATAGGAGGACAACCTTACCTCTCGCCGCCACCGCTCTTCACCTCGACACTCGACACTTAGGTTAGGTTAGGTTAGGTTAGGTTAGGTTAGGTTAGGTTAGAGACCCTTAGATCCCTCTGCCTCCCTTCTAGACACGCTAAATTCGCCTCTTGTAAGCAAAATATGTGGGATATTACGTAAAGAGAAATGGATGAGATATTTGGAGGACAACGTAGTTATATCTAATAGGCAATTTGGATTCAGACAAGGAAAATCATGTGTCATGAACCTACTAAGTTTCTATACAAAGGTAATTGAAGGAATCGATAACAAATGGGTGGGTGGATGTTATCTACCTAGATATCAAAAAAGCATTTGATACAGCTCAACACAAGAGACTATTATGGAAACTGAAGCACATACGTGGACTGCGAGGGAAAGTATTAGAATGGATGCAGGATTATTTGAGGCGTCGCGAACCAGTGGGGGCTAAGGGACAAAACCAAAAAAAATGAGTTAAGCATGCCAAACTGTTGAGCCATGCTTGCTCTATGAGCTGAAATCCCTTAGATCCCTCTGCCTCCCTTCTAGACACGCTAAATTCGCCTCTATTCCAAGGCTACCAAACTGCGTTTTTTCTGTGAAAAATCCGGAGGTAGCGGTGCCGGGCCAGAGAGGGCTATGTCTCCACCGGCTGCCTCAGCCAATCAGGCGGCGTATTGACGCGACGTCATAGGCTCTCGGCCAATCACGAGGGATTATTTCCGGTGGGGGTAGGGATGCCAGTCTCTCCCGCTCTCTCACGCCGGCTGCTCCAGGATTATTATTGTGCATTATTTTCGTTATTTATTCACCATGTCGGACAGTGACAGTGTTGATAATCCTCCACAAGTTGCAGAAGACAACAGTGAACGTGGTAGAGGAAGAAAGAAAGGCCGGAATGTTCCTGAGTGGAAGAAAAGTGTGTGTAAACATAGCAGAAACTCGGGGAAAGAGTATGTCTCACGTAGCACAGGCAAGGTGGTGAAGAAAAGAGAGATAGGGAGAGCGTGTAAGGATTTTTACATAATTTAATTGCATTTTTTTTACTTACAATATCTTAATTATTATTAGATCTATCATTTCCTGCGATTAGAAAGAATTTGGGCCGGAACTAATTATAGTCCAAATTACACCCATTAAGACATAATTACATTTTTTTTTTTTTTTTTACGTGAGAGACATCTTCAACACCTTTATTTTTCGTATATAAAACTTTTTTCTATCTCAAATAGTTCAAAAGATATCGATTCCCAAAATTTCTAAAACTTTAAAGGCGTTTTCTGGAATTTTAAAAAACTGTCCCTTAGCCCCCACTGGTTTGCGACGCCTCATTTGAAAGATAGAGAAATGAGAACTATAATTAGGGAAGCAACTTCAAGTTGGAGTAACGTAACAAGTGGAGTACTGCAGGAGTCAGTTCTGGCACCCATAATGTTCTAAATATATGTAAATGATATGCAGTGTGGCATGACCAGCTATATGAATCTGTTTGCAGATGACACCTAATTAATTAGAGTTGTTAAAAACACTGTTGACTGTCAGGAGCTACAAGGGGACATAGATATGATTGACGAATGGAGTAAGAGGTGGAAACTGGTTTTTAATGTAAAGAAATGTCATGTGATGGAGATAGGTAAGAGCAAAAGAAGGCCAAAATGGAGCTACAAGATAGGACAGGAGGAAATACCTAAGACAAAAGAGGAAAAAGACCTAGGGGTGGTGATACAGGATACACTGAACCCAGAGGCCCAGAGCAGCACATAAATAGACTATTAATTTGTAGGAGACCAACAGAAACATGTGCACACATGGAAACTTCCCAATTAATAACTCTCTCTCTCTCTCTCTCTCTCTCTCTCTCTCTCTCTCTCTCTCTCTCTCTCTCTCTCTCTCTCTCTCTCTCTCATGAACTATGAACATAACCATATACATGTACATAGAAAAATCATGTTTTGCAGTATTCATGAAACACATCCAAGCACATTTACTCATTGTAACAAAATGATGGAGAGGAAAGATATAAACACAGCAGGCTAACATACCATCATCACCAACCACCTCAAAATGGGATGGTGTCTGCTTATATGGACAATTATAGCCAGTTGAATGTTAAATAAATATTCATATTTGGATCTGGTCAGATTATTCCACTTAACGCTATTTCTTAAGATAAGATATATTCACCAATCGTACGAACTGCAATTCGTACAGGCTTTTTGAACAAATTGTTTACAAATAGCTGGGTTTCACTGTATGTATAGTAGTAGTAGTAGTTTATTGACAAAATTACAGTTTTGGCTTACTGATCTTCAATATATTATAGCAAGAAAAAATATTTAACAATGCCAGAAATACAAACATTTTGTCCAAAAAATTATAGAATACTAAGATAGAGGGCTGTTTGCTTTTCACATTATAGAAATATTTGCAAGGAAAAGAGAGGTATCAACACAGCATAATAGGCGAATCCAAAAAATAATTGCGCTACATGTTATGGTAAGACTATAAAAATATTTTATGTATTGATATTCTACTATTAAAGTACTTACTAAAATGATAAAAGATAAAACATCAACACCCCCGCCAAAACACAAAACATATAAAATCAGTAAAAAGCAATTCTCAGGGGAAAAACAAAATGAAATCACAAAATGCAACTCTCATGCAATACAAAAAATGAATTTACAGAGCATATCACAGTTAACCTTCTCATCAAACAAATTGTCCACCAATGAGAAATCTAGAGAAGGGAAAACTTCCCTGCAGCCATTAGTCAAAGGATACTCAAGCAGAACATGAGGCTCATCTTGAACTTTCCCTTCATCACAATTGCACAACCTAAACTCTGCTGGTGTTCTACTCCACCTTCCTGATTCTATTTTCAAGCTGTGTGACATCAGATGTAGTCTTGTAAATGCCATACGAAGATGATCTGGTATATAATCTTTTCTAAAGTAAATATTATGCACTGAAAGACTAGTGTTAAGTGTTAATTTATATGTGACATATTTTGTATCTGTTTCAGGCTTATTTGATATTAATTGTCTAACTGGATGAAGTGGGTCAGACACAACATCATAGTCTAGTGCCTTCTGAATGAACATATACCCACGTGTCTTGTGCCTCTTACAAAGCTCATATATGTACGTAAATGGAGTTTCCATGTCAGGTGACTTCAACTTTTCTTCTAAGAATGTTTGTCTCTTTTTGCACAAAATAAATTCCGTAGGTGGTATACCAGACTCTATAAGACATAGGTTAGTAGTTGTATTTTTTCTTACCTCAAGAAGACATTTTACTATTTGATTATAATGACTCACTACCTTTTTAACATTTGATGTTAGCCAGGTCTCAGAACTGTACAATAAAGATGACAACACTGCTGCATTAAAAAATCTCTGTTATGATCTGTCCTTGGACACAATCAGACTCTATCTGGAATAGTTCCAGTCTCTTCTCTAAGGAGTGATTCTAGGTGGATATATATGTATTTGGTATATGAAACTCTTATTACCTTTTTAAATTTATTACAAAAGCTTATACTATAATATGTGTTGAGTAAGTCTTTACGTCTTCGATTTCGCGGCAAGTTTGTTTCACGTCACAGTCCACCAACAATACCCTTGTCTACTGACGAAATATTACTCTTTCTATTAAACTAAAGGAATTCCTATATAACCTAACTTGTATAAACACACAAAGTGAAAAGTTACTAAATGAGACCAACCCCCTTGCCTTGCTCTAAGCTCTACTCACGACAAACAGAGTGTAGTACAACATCTCCATCTTGACTCCTTCTCCTTGTTTTATTTCTTTATTCTTCTTTCTTCTTTCTTCTTACTGCTTTCTTCTTTCTTCTTTCTTCTGTATTCTTACTTCTTTATAACTTGAAGTCTTATAGCTTCTTGTTTGTTCTTTGTAACTTGAAGTCTTATAGCTTCTTGTTTCTTCTTTGTAACTTGATGTCTTATAGCTTCATCTTTATCTCTTGAAGTCTTACAGCTTCTTCTTTATATCTTGAAGTAGAAGAGTTTTGTTGAAGAGAGAACAGGATGGGACTTCTGCTGCCGGAGGACAAGACAAGCGGGTGGTGCTGCAGGTCCTTATTCCAAGGGTTCGCCTCGGTGCTGTCTGAATGTATACTGTTCATCCCTTCTGCTGCCTTTCCATTACATATTCTCTTACGGAAGTGTATGGGGGCGTTGCTTGGCTCCCGTTTGTCCATATCACCGTATGCTATGGGGACGTGACAGATACCACTCTTGTCTCCCTTGTTATTCTCTGTGTTGTTCTCCGTGTTGTTCTCCATATCTTCCTCTGTTATTTTGGGTAATCGGTCCGCTTGCAGGAGCGATTCCAACATCTCAATTTGTACAAATATGGCATATCCCTGTTAACATTACAAAAATAGCAAATTTATGAACCAAATCAGACATAGTAGTATCATGCAGTGAGATCGCCGAGCTTACTTTACCGTAATCCGTAAACCACGCACCAAGGTATAAATATTTCGGACAATACTGTAATTCTACATTATTGATGTAAAATGGTAATTTATCATTAACATCCCCATTTATAACAAAGAATTTAGATTTCTTCTCATTTAACCCTTAGTGTACGGCTAGCTAATTTATTTTTGATTCCCATCTCCGGGTAACTTTTGGAATATAGGAAAATGTTTGCAGATAATTTTATTGATAAAAATCCATTTATCTGTTTAATTCTGAGTACAATGATGTACTGTCAAGCATGCTATGACATCTGAGAGCAAAATTACAGCCCATAAAAGATTTGTGTCAGATCGTGCATTGTAACCCGCTGACCAGAAAGGCCCAGCAGCGTGACGAAATGGTCCACGAAACTCTCTCTCTCTCTCTCTCTCTCTCTCTCTCTCTCTCATGCAGGTAGAGTGAGTTTATTTTTGGCTACACACACACACACACACACACACACAGAGAGAGAGAGAGAGAGAGAGAGAGAGAGAGAGAGAGAGAGAGGGCTTATCACGCGGTATTTGACACCTAGGACGGTAAACAGACCTGAGATATCTTCCTACAGTCTCTTGGCCGAAGATTCTGTGTGTGTGTGTGTGTGTGTGTGTGTGTGTGTGTGTTGTAAAATGGGAGATGGAGGAAAGGAAAATGAACCCAATTCCTTCCTTTGTTAGGCGGGGAAATCGTCTCTCCGATGTCTGTCATCGGTCTCAAAACAAAAATCACTATCGTCACTCTCATCAGTTATGTCAAAATCAGAATCATATGGAACATGTATTTCCGCATCCATGCTGCTTTCTTCAAGCGGAGGGGGGGAACTACCCGCCGGGTCCCGGGGGTTGCCAGATGTTGCCTCCATGAAGGAGAAAATCTAACTGAATAGTACGTGAAAACAGTCAAAGTGGCAACTCAGCAAGTGGGAAGTGTTGCCAGATGCTCAGGCTCCCCTTGTGAGTCGAGAGAGCAGCGCGACAATACGAATGTGTGGCGGGAAAATTCTTGATTACATGAACGATCACCGTCCCACCAGCCGCGGCGCTATGATCGTTCATGTGCGATCACCGTACGCTAAGGGTTAATTAAATTCATGCCATACTCTTTACAATAATCAGTAGGGGTGTGCAAAAAAATCGATTCCCATAAGAATTGCAATTCTCATTTACTACGATTCAAAATCGATTTAAAATGTTCCAAAATCGATTTTTTTTTCTATCCGCTGGCTGTCGGCTTTTATTTTGAAACGACGCGGGAGTTGGGACGCAATGGAGGAGGAAAGAGAAATTCAACCGACCCTGTCCTCGTCGACGGCAAAGATTTGGAGTCATTTTGGTTTTTATCGAATGCCTGGGAAGACCGAGCTTGACATGAGGTTTCCTTTACACACCTCTAGATTGAAGCAGAAATCATGAATCAAATCGTTTTGAATTGAAAATCGATTTTGAATCGAATTGTAGCCCCAAAAATCGGAATCGAATCGAATCGTGAGATAGTAGAAGATTCCCACCCCTAGTAATCAGCCAAGATATCAAGCTTCCTTTTACGCATCTCTTGAAGTGGCAAGTATAACCGTATCGTCCATTAATAATAAACAGTGTAAAGTGCCCAAAAAACATCATCAGGAAGGGTTTCTTTTATCATTTTTACCAATTTGTCAATATACATAACAAACAGCAAACGGCTGGTTGGTGCACCCTGTCGTACTCCAATTGATAATGATATTGTAGCTGACTTCAATACATTTCATGTGCATTTGTATATAGCTTTAATAGCCAAGAGCATTACTTTGCCACATCCCAATGATTTAATATGATGTGGGACTTTGTCATACACTTTGCTGAAGTCAACAAAGAGAACATACAGCTTTTCTTTCTTCCCTAAGGCAAAGTCAGTTATCAGTGTCAGTGTCATTATTTGTTCTAAGCATCCTCGACCTTTATGTGCCTCAGCCTGACACATCAATAAAACACCATCACTGTAAACTGCTTAATATCATGAGGTCGTATACTTTAGCAAAAGTGTCCATGATGCTTATTCCTCTATAGTTGCCACAATCCAGTTTATTACCTGATTTATACAGAGTGATCAATTTGTCATGGCACCATGAGATGGGGTAAAAGAATCCTGACATCACCATATTGAAAATATTCAAGAAAAACATAAACCAATTCGAGGGCAATCTAGCCATTAAACCTGGACATATGCCATCATAACTTTTATTTTTGTTTATTTTTCTCATGGCAATCAATTCCCGTGGCATAAACGGGTCATCTAACAGTGGGATGTATGGAGCATCGTCGAGGCCAGCATCAGTCACTACTTGCTCTCTCTGACTCTCAGGGTTCAATAGTTTTTTGAAATGAGTCTTAAATTCAGCATCACTCAGTTGGATATTGTCGTGATTAGAAACTTCTCCTTTCCAATTAATGGCTCTCCAGATAACTTTGCAGTCATTAGTATCCAAAAAGTCTTTTCCTTCTGGGATTTGTAATATCCCATTCATTATCATACTCATGATTTTGCTTTTCACACTCATTAGATACCATTTGAATAATATCACACCCTGCACTCAACACATCAGATAAATTCCCTACCAAATGAGGCGGGGAATGGGCCTCCATAACACTGCTGAAACGCTGAACATCAACCGACCTGTGTGAGTTGCTTTTTTTCAACAAGTGAGTGACAGGTGGCTTGTAACATGTCTGTCCTAAGTTACTTGTTCTTTCTAACAATAGAGATTCATACACGAAATGATAATCAGTATCAAGTTCGATGTAGAGTGGGGCATGATCTGATCCTCTAATGCACTGGTTTATCTCCAAATTCTTTATTACATCAAGCCACTGATATTAAATGAGACACAGATCTATCTCGGATACCCATCTTTCCCGTTTTCTGTACAATAGATTACCACCCAGAGATCTACCCTTGTGTGATATATGGTTACCTACCACCAATGAATTATTCATACACACATCCAACAACCTTCTACCATGACCGTTTACTGTCACATCCTTTACTCCTACGTAACTCAGAGGAGGATCACTTGAGTTGGGAACAGGTTGTGTATCAACAAGGGCATTAAAATCTCCCATCACAATACCCTGATTTCTATTATATACGTTTGCACTGAGGAAAGCAAACTGGAAAACATTGTAATACATAGAATCATCAGGGGGAGTATATACTCCACCAAATATGAATTCCGGGAAACAAGTTAATTCTAACCAAATCTGCCCCTCATAACTCACGTCTACTTTCCGTATAAATCGTACCAAGCAACTTTTCACCAACATCATAATACCCCCCCGATGCTGTCTCAGCTTGGAAGGGTTCAAAAGACACTGATACCAGGGACAGTAACACATGCATTTATCTTTGTCTCTACATTTAAATGTTTCATTAGAGTATGTTACCCATTTTTCATTACTTAGATTCTTGTAACCTTTGATAGACTAAAATTAGCTTTATGAATGCTGTCTGTCTTAAAACCCAACTCTTTTATATCATATCATTAAAGTCATCTTTATGTTCCTTTCTCATGGTTGATGGCCTGAGGAGTGACCCATGAGATCTTGAGTCACCTGACCCCTACAATGGTGCTCTTGTCCTTTGTGACAGCGCCAGAGAGATATTTTGTCCAATTTTGTAATATTCATGTGAAACATGGATTTTTCTTAGAGCCTGATCCATTCCTAGCTCTGCATGTTTTGTTAAGCTAAATAAACCATACTTAATACATGAATTTCAATAAAAAAAATGTAGAACAGACATATGTATATGAAAGAAAAATTTGGTGATGTGGCAGAGTAGCTAACAGTCCTTGGCCAGTGCCTAATTGTTCTTCTGAGAGTAAAAATACTATAGGTGAATTTACCAGATAAACATACAAGCTAAATTCTGTCAATACAGAGAATCATACATCTGGCCATTTTGTATCTTCTACTTTCAACCATGTGGAGACTATTATAAATCTTTATTATGAAATTCATGTTTTGTTAGAATGTCAATGCTTACTTTCTTGTAATGGCAGGAAGTAGCAGCTCCTACCTCAGATCTTTTAGATGGATGGAGTAAGCTTGAGTTTTATGGCCAACGACCATGGCGACCTGGCAAACATTCCCTGGAGCCACCAGAACAGCAGAGAGAAATGGAAGGGATAAAGGTTTGTACTGCATTTGTTGATTTGTATTTATCTTGATGGCTACCCTTGAAATTTTGCTTGATTTAGAAATTCATTAAATGTAGTTCACTGTCTCATTGAGTTTATATTACTGGTTTCCACAGAACAATAGATGACAAGGCTTATTAGTAACCTATAAGTATTTGTGGTTGATGAATCTGTTTATCTAATACCATATTTTGTTTTATAGATTTTTCTGATTGTTTTCTTGTTTTTTTCTTATAGGAGGTGCAGTACCATGAGGTTAAAGAAGTAAACCATTCCAACTTCATCATTCCCCTGTTCTCCTCTGCCATCAGTCAGTTCAAGAAGTATCGCTGTCCTCGTATCAAAAGACACCTGATGGTCCAGATGGCCGAGGAATACCATCAAGCTAATGATTCTTCCAAAGCCCTCACGTCAGTGTTAAATTTTTCTCTAGTCTTGATATTGCATTCATCATGATTAGTGAGATGGTTGTAATGATCTTTACTTTGTGTGCATTTTCTTCCTTAACTTTGTTGATATATTTTTAGACTAGGCCGACTTCTCTTCCCTATACTTACACACACACACACACACACACAGTTCTGTTGCAGTGTTCTAGATATGAGACTGCAAATATGAGATTTACAGGAAAGACAGAAGGAAACCACAAGGAACAATGTAGTGATGCCAGCAGTAGTGGAGCCCACTGGACAGGTAGAAAGTACAGAACCAATCATAGGAGCTTTTACTAACATCAATGGATTCGTATCAGGAATACTCAAATTAAATGATTATCTAAGAGAGACTTAGCTAGATGTGGTGGGATTAGTGGAAACCAAATTAAGAGGTCAGTTAACAGCAAGCAATATTGGTAATTGACAGTATAATATCTGGCCCAAAAATAAAGATAGCAAACAAGGCAGGGGAGTAATGATATTGTTTTTGAGAAAAAAACTGTGTAGAGATAATTGCAATAAGAATGGATAATGAAAGAATAGAAACTAAAAATACAGTGGACCCTCATTTGCGGTTCACCATTCGTGGCTCCGCATATTTGCGGATTTTTCTCTCAGAGTTTTTTTCATAATTTCCGCAATTTTGTGAATTTCTCAGGCCATTTTTTTTGCAGAATATAGTATAATATAAAGTAAAAATTAAGAAAAGAGAGATGATAGTGTATAACTGGTAAATAGTTTGAAAATAACAATGTCAGTTAATATGAAATAGAAAAATAGAAATGGGAGATGGTACAGTGTAACTGGTAGATAATTTTTAAAATAACAGTCAGTTAATATAAAATTTAAAAAATAGAAAAGATGTGATACAATATAACTGGTAAATAGTTTTAAAATAACAATGTCATTTGCAAGCTTTCGTTTCTCCTTCCTGCTGATTGGCTGTAGATGATGAGACATCACAAGCATCTTCATGTGGAAAACTTACCTACTATGTACATATTATACTATATTATTACTATTTTTAATTCATCATTACTACATATTACTACATTATTACTGTATTAATGAGTAAGACTCTTTAGAATGTGTTTGGGAAGCATATTTTAGCGTATATATTATTATACGTAGGTGTTTTAAAACTACATCAATTATTTGCGGATTTTCGGTATTTGCGGGAGGGGAAGGAATGTAGCCCCATCAAATAGTGGGGGTATACTGTATTGTTGTGGCATATGTGCCACCAAAAATAAAATTGTGGAGTAATAATGATATCATCCAAATAATAACTGAAATGAATACCATTTTAAACAATATCCTTAACAAAAGCTCCAAAACAATTGTTATGGGTGATTTCAATTGAAAGGAATTAAATTGGGGGGGACTTGACAACTGAAGGAAGGGAAAACTCATCAGGACACGTTATTAGACATATTGACGGAACATACTACGACTCAATGGATATAACAGGAAACCAGATTTAGAAATGACAAACAACTGTCAAGCTTGGATCTAGTATTCACAAAAGAGCGAGGTATTGTAAATGAAATAGGATATAAACCACCAACAAATAAAAATGACCTTATAATAATAGAGATGGAACTGGCTGACATCATAATAAAGGAAAGAAATGAAGAACACAAAGAAGGACGACTAATATACAATAAGATTAACTTTGAGGGACTATGAAAATGTTTCAGAGACTATCTGGACTGAATTTTTTGAGGAAAAGTGACAGTAGAAGACAAATGGAATACATTTATAGAAAAGTACAATGAAGTGCAAAAATATGTACCAGCATTCAGTCCGAGAACTAAGTTCATAAAGGATTGGTATAACCATAAATATAGAACGGCAAAAGAAAGAAGAGACAGCTTGGAATAGGTGGAGAAAAACAAAGCATTCAAGTAAATGGCAGGAATACATTTCAGAAAGAAGTGCTTACATTAATATTAAAAAAAAAGAAAAAGAAAACTATGAAAATGATGTAATTGATAAATGCTAGGAAAACTGAAGAATAAAATATGAGATAGAGAAGTTGTACCAGAATGGTGAAGAATATTTGGAAGATTTGGAAATGGCTGAAATTATGAATGAACCCTTCCTGGAAGTATTTACAAGGGAAAGAAATTGCAATGGGAAGAGGTACTGGAGATTGATGTTTCAAAAAGAAATAATGAACCAATTAAAAGAACTTGATGCGAGTAAATCACATAGTTCGGATGAAGTTGCTAACTGGATTTTGAGGGATATTCTAGAGTTATATACATAATACAGGAAAGTGAAAGATGTAGTGTGGCTTCAAGGTATCCGGAACTAGGAAACAGAATTTTGCAACTTTTTTTATTGTATATATTCCAACCTGTAGGACTCGGCCACATTAGCACAAAACATGATAATCACAAGTAAATAACAAGTAAACCATATTTAATGCTAGTCATAAAACTCAACACTGCCACCACCAGCTGTAGCTGTGCAGCCTTGAACACTGATAGAGGGATCCAGGAGTAATAAAGAATTGGGGTGCCACCTGAGTGTGTCCCACACCAGTGATAAATGATAAGTGTCCCGGTGTGTTCAAGATCCATTCCACAACAGCTGGTGGTTACATTCCGAACCTGCCTTGAAAGCCTTTCAAAGATCTATAGAATCATGCAAAAACAGAGACCATGGACTGAGAGGATCTACTAAATTGGGACATGGGAGAAACTAGATAGCATGGTTAAAAACTAAAAAACTCATGGTTAAAAACTAAAAAATTTCATGATCAAGTTGGACAAACATGGGACAATACGAGTCCTGTATCTGTACCGATCAGCTGATGTTTATAAATGCAAGTCATTTAAGATTAGATTGCTTTCATTTTTACGAATTTATTTTTAAAGGACCGGTAATGATGCAATAATACCAGGAGTAGAATAAGGATGCATGGAGTTTAATAACAATAATGATAATGATGATAATTGTAGTATTAGTAATGATCATACCTTAATTTTATTCCTCGTCAACAGATGGCAGTATTGGTTTTTCAGAGCTCCAATCAGGTTGGATTGCTTTCATTTTTACGAATTTATTTTTAAAGCTCTGGTAATAATACAGCAATAATATAAGGATGCATAGAGTTTAGGGTAGGTAAAAGTATTTAGCATAAGCTGGGTGAAAATATCACCCCTTTTATCATCTCATTGACAATTAGTAGAGTTTATCTTCCAGGAATGTGGACCATTTGTTTTTTATGAATTTTTTACATAAATTGGCTACCATGCATATCAGAGATACTCCTCTATAGTTCAGTAGCTTTTGTGGATCTCCTCCTTTGAAAATGGGCACAATGTTTGCCCTCTTCCAATCCCTTGGGACTCTCCCGTCTTTTAATGAAGTACCAATGATACTGTGCAATTTGTCCACTAGTCGATTCCTGCACTCTTTTATTAACCAACCCGATACTCCTTCTGGTCCTGTGGCTTTCCTTCCATCTAGGGTCTTAACAATTTTGTCAACTTCCTTAACCAAAACTTGAATCTCCTTCATTGCCTTGCATTCTATATGATCGTCAGTATGGCTTCCGTCAAGGCCGTTCTACTGGTGATCTGGCTTTCCTTACTGAATCTTGGTCATCCTCTTTTAGAGATTTTGGTGAAACCTTTGCTGTCGCTCTAGATATATCAAAAGCTTTTGATAGAGTCTGGCACAAAGCTTTAATCTCCAAACTACCCTCCTACGGCTTCTATCCTTCTCTCTGCAACTTCATCTTGTTTCCTTTGTGATTGTTCTATTACTGCTGTGGTAGACAGTCACTGTTCTTTCCCTAAATCTATTAACAGTGGTGTTCCTCAGGGTTCTGTCCTATCACCCACTCTCTTCCTATTATTCATCAGTGATCTTCTAAACCAAATTTCTTGCCCTATCCACTCCTATGTTGATGATACCACCTTGCACTTTTCTACGTCTTTCCATAGACGACCAACCCTTCAGCAAGTATACAGCTCATGTGGGGAAACCTCAGAATGCCTAACTTTTGATCTCTCTAAAATTTCTGATTGAGGCAAAGCAAACTTAGTGTTGTTCAATGCCTCAAAAACTCAATTCCTCCACCTATCACCTCGACACAACCTTGCAAATAATTATCCCCTCTTCTTCAATGACACTCAACTATCCCCTTCTACACTGAACATTCTCGGTCTATCTTTTGCTTTATAATCTAATTGGATACTTCACATCTCCTGTCTAGCTAAAACAGCTTCTATGAAGTGAGGTATTCTGAGCCATCTCTGCCAGTTTTTCTCACCTCCCGAACTGCTAACTCTATACAGGGGCCTTATCCATCCATGTATGGAGTATGCTTCTCATGTTTGGGGAGGCTCCACTCATACAGCTTTATTGAACAGGGTGGAATGAAAAGCTTTTTATCTTATCAACTCCTCTCCTCTGACTGACTGTCTTCAGTCTCTTTCTCATTGCCGCAATGATGCCTCTCTTCCTATCTTTTACCGCTATTTTCATGGTAACTGCTCCTCTGATCTTGTTAACTGCATGCCTCCCCTGCTCCCGCAGCCTTGCTGCACAAGACTTACCTCTTCCTCCCACCTCTATTCTGTCCACCTCTGTAATGCAAGAGTTAACCAGTATTCTCAGTCTTTCATCCCTTTCTGGTAAACTTTGGAACTCTCTCCCTGCTTCTGCATTTCCTCTTGAACTGTTTCAAGAGGGAGGTATCAAGATACTTATCCCATTCTTTTGGCCATTGATTTACAACTTTCCCAGGGACCACTACATCAGTTCTTTGTCAGATTTTTGTTGCCCTAGAGACTGCCTCTGTAGGGTTATCCACGGAGTAAGCAAACACGCAGGAGGGGGTGGTGGTTTACTTAGAACTACTCAGAGACAGTGTGCGGATGTGACTGCCTCATGGACCCACACTGGGCTCCCTTGTTGGCATCGTCACTCCCAGGAAAACATATCATACATTACAGCAAACAAGCACAATGAAACAATGTAATAACCCCTAAACCCTTACAGCTCGTAACAACCCTAAAACCCTTACACCTCCCCCCTAAGATTTGAACAATACAACAGTGAGAATCTTATAACATAAGTAAAGATAATTAAGCAAACTAAATAAAGTCATCAAGCCATCCAGGCCGCCGCTGGATCCTTTTCGGGCGCTGTCGTGGAGCCTCCTCAGCCGGCGGGTGAACATCCGAAGACGGGGGAATGGATGTTGCCTCCCCCACTGCACGCAAATGCCTCCTATTTCTGTGGGACGTCCTGCCGCTACCATCCAACCGCACCAGATACTGTCGGTGGGGAAGAGCCCCGACAACCACACCAGTCCTGTCCTACTGTAGTGTTGCCTGGTCCTGGATCCTGACTGCCTGGCCAGCATCCAAGGGTGGTAGAGTTCTCTTGCTCGCCACACCGAGCTGCACCTCCTCTCTGCGGGACGCCCAGCGTAATTCTCTCTCACGGAGTGATGCCTTCCAATGCCGGTCCACCAGGTAGTGTTGTCGAAGCGTAGGCACACCATCCCGCAGCTGCCTGCCAGTTGCAAGTTGTGCTGGAGACTTATCGCCGCCATGCAGTGGAGTATTGAGATATTGTAGTAAGGCTTGCGATACTCTGTCGGTCTTTAAGCTTCCCCCTGCACCCGTGTTGCCACGTAATATCCTCTTTGCCACCTTGACCGCGACCTCAGCCCGGCCATTAGACTGTGGATAATGGGCAGAGGACAAACGCACGGTTACCGCCCACTTTCTGAAGAAGGCCGACATCTCCTCGCTGGCGAGATTGGTGCCACCATCCATGGACACTTCCTCAGGAGCACCCCAACGTGTGAAATAACTCCTCAGCTTCGGTATGATGTGGCCCGACGTAGTGCCACGAGGAAAGTGGGCGACCTCCAGCCACCCTGTCAGTCTGTCTGCGTAAGCCAGATACTGCCTGCCGTCCAGCTGGAACAGGTCCACCACTGTTTTCTGGAACGGGTATTCCGGTGGTGGTGTGAGGGTAATTGGCTCCGAAGACTGGGATGGTGCGTGTGTCTCACAGGCGAGGCAGTTGGATCTATGCTATTGCAGGTCACCCTCCATCCCAGGCCAGTACACTGACTGCCTGGCCCTCTGAAGCATCGAGTCCAGGCCCTGGTGGCCCGCATGGAGATTGGCAGTAACCTGTTCCCGTAGCGACTCGGGGATGACCAGTCTCACGCTGCCTTGTCCAAAGGTGTAAGTGACAAGCCCCTGTGCCGTAGCCAGACGGTCCCTCACAGTGTAGTAGGGACGCAAACAGGCAATTTCCTGACCCCGGTGTGCCGCCCAGTCGTTAGCAAGAACTCGCGTTAGTAGCAGCTGGTAGCTTGGGTCCAACACAGCTGCTCGTTGGACAGTCTCCTGGTCCATCGTGATGCCCTCCTGGCCGAGTGCCGCAGCAACAGCAGACACCACCGCTGCAGTCAGATCCTCCTCCATGTCCAGATCCTCAGCGTCGGGAGAAGCTGCCAGGGCTGGGTAACGAGACAAGGCGTCCACTGCACAATTTTTCTTGCCCGGCAGGTATTTGACTTGGAAGTGAAATTGTAGTGTCTTTTCTTTCAGTCTGAAGAGTCGAGGGTTACTGATGTCCTTGAGGGCCCTGTCCCCCAAGAGCCCCACTAAAGGGCGGTGGTCAGTCACCAGCAGAAGGTTGGGGCACCAAAAAAATCACTCCACAGTACTGCTTGGTTTACGGCGCATAGGGCGACACTACCAACAGCGTCCAGCGCGTCAGACACGCTCAAGGCTTCCCACTGGTGGATAGAGTACCGAGCGTCGAGGGCGGTCTGGAGGGAAGGGACGCAGAGCAAGCGTATGTGCTGGACGCCCACCTCGTCCGGCCAGCCATGGAGAGACAACCACGTATCCACGGACCTCCTCCATTTGCGGAAGGCGGCCGATGACATCTCCAGATCACACTTCCCTGGCGACGCCGAAGGTGGTACTTTCACTGTCTTTGTCGGGAGACTCCTGTCAGCCGACAACAGAGAGGCCAAGCCCGGTAGAAGCGTCCTCCATGGTGGGGCCGCAACACGACCTCTAGGTCTGCCAGACGTCCCCCTCCTCTTCAGGCGTGTCCCTGTAGCCCGAGGAGTTTCTTGCAACTCCACACGATCCATTACCTCACGACAGTAGGATCCTACTCACTGCGCCATGTAGGTAGAGGAGGTGCAGCTTGGTGTGGCGAGCAAGAGAACTCTACCACCCTTGGATGCTGGCCAGGCAGTCAGGATCCAGGACCAGGCAACACTACAGTGGGACAGGACTGGTGTGGTTGTCGGGGCTCTTCCCCACTGACAGTATCTGGTGCGGTTGGAACACTTGAAACGATGTCAAAGGGTGCACGGGTGTGGTGAGTTTCACGGGAGCAGCAAGCGTTCAGGCGTTGATAGTCGACAGTCCTCCGCGGACTGCCCGACTTTTTAGCCACAACTACCATTCGCGCACACCACTCCGTCGATTCCCCTGCGGGCACTGGCAGCAGTACCCCCATCCTCACATCATCATCAAGTTGCTTCTTGACCTCGCGTTCCCAGTGTCGGGGCACCTGTGCCGGGGTGTGGCAAGCGTATGGGCGCGCGTCCGCGTGCAAATGGATGTGGTGTGGTGCGCCAGCCATAACCGGGAGTGGTGACTTTTCAGTGTTAAACATTGAGGCAGAGAAATGTTGTTTTAGCCACTCCTGCAGGCGTCCGACGTTCTCCTCCAGTGGCGGGAATGGTATGTCCTGTGGTGGTGGTGGTAAACTTGGATCCGAGACAGAATCCACTCCCGTTCCAGCCGCTGCGGGGATGTGAAAGGGGAACGCGTCAGGCACGAGTCCCAGATCCTTACATGCTGCCAGAGAAAGAAACACATTCCTGGCAGTCTTCACCACAAAAACGTCCTGGCGTGTGCTTCTCCCGTCCAAGGCAAAGCAACACTCAACCGTCCCGAGGCAGGTTAGCGGCAGGTCGGCAACGTCCCTCAGTCCTCCTTTTCTGATTAGTCCTGCCTCTTTGATCCCCAGCTTGGCGAGTAGAGACGGCCCTGCCACGCACACCTGAGCCCCCGTATCCGCCACTGCCATGACTGGATGTCCCTCCTTACGCCCAGGTAGTGAGGCCAAAACAGCTACGAGTGGTTGTGGGCCGCGTCGCACTTCACCCACATACGACACCGCGCCAGACGATGGTAACGTTTCCTGCCCCTTGTCTGGCCGCCTCCTGCTTCTACACATCCTCTTGTAGTGTCCTCTTCTCTGGCAGTGGTGGCAAGTAACATCCCTCGCAGGGTACGAAGCCTTACCCATGGCGTGGTGGCCACCACAGTTGCTACAAAGAGGGCGGGAGGCAGCAGCAACAGTGCCGTGTGCTCCTACGTCTGACACGTAGGCCGCGAGAGACACGTCCCCTTCACGCCACTCGTCAAAACCAGCACTGGCACCACCAACACACGAGTCCCGCTCTGCCGCCTCGTATGACATGCACTTAGCACGCAGCTTGTCCACATCAGAGTACACGTCACACTGCTGGAACAACTCTTTCTTCAGGGCCGGGTTGCTGAGGCCCACAATAGCCTTTCTCAAAACCATATAGTCAGACAGATCGCCATCACAGTGTGGGCAACGAAAGTCACAATCCAAGGCCTGTTGGGTGCACTTCTGGAAATACTCCGCCATGGGTTCAGAACGTCCTTGTCTGCTGCCAAAAAAATCACTCCACAGTACTGCTTGGTTTACGGCGCGTAGGGCGACACTACCAACAGCGTCCAGCGCGTCAGACACGCTCAAGGCTTCCCACTGGTGGATAGAGTACCGAGCGTCGAGGGCGGTCTGGAGGGAAGGGACGCAGAGCAAGCGTATGTGCTGGACGCCCACCTCGTCCGGCCAGCCATGGAGAGACAACCACGTATCCACGGACCTCCTCCATGTGCGGAAGGCGGCCGATGACATCTCCAGATCACACTTCCCTGGCGACGCCGAAGGTGGTACTTTCACTGTCTTTGTCGGGAGACTCCTGTCAGCCGACAACAGAGAGGCCAAGCCCGGTAGAAGCGTCCTCCATGGTGGGGCCGCAACACGACCTCTAGGTCTGCCAGACGTCCCCCTCCTCTTCAGGCGTGTCCCTGTAGCCCGAGGAGTTTCTTGCAACTCCACACGATCCATTACCTCACGACAGTAGGGTCTTGACTCACTGCGCCATGTAGGGTTATCCACGGAGTAAGCAAACACGCAGGAGGGGGTGGTGGTTTACTTAGAACTACTCAGAGACAGTGTGCGGACGTGACTGCCTCATGGACCCACACTGGGCTCCCTTGTTGGCATCGTCACTCCCAGGAAAACATATCATACATTACAGCAAACAAGCACAATGAAACAATGTAATAACCCCTAAACCCTTACTGCTCGTAACAACCCTAAAACCCTTACAGCCTCCCTTCTATTTAAAAAAAAATTATGTGTGTTCAGAGTCCTTTTAAAATCAAGTTCATTTGTAAAAACTTGCTTGAAACTAGAATTCATCACTTGTGCCATATCTTTGGTGTCTTCATATACCACTTCATCTACTCTTATTTTATCAGTACTCTTTCTGGCCTTCATCTTGCTATTAACTTATTTAAAAAAAGTTTTGGTTGGTCTTTGCACCTGTTTACTACATCCCTTTTAAGATTCTTCTGCTCTTCTCTTAGGGTGGTCACAAACTTGTTCCTTGCTTGTGTATACTTATTCCACAGATATATTCTTTAGCTTCTCCTCCACCTATTCCATTCATCTTCCTTGAAATCTTTTGCAATTTCACATTTCCTGTTGAACCATTAATTTTTCCCAATCAACCTTACCTTTGTATATTTTAAGGAACTCATCCCATTTCTTTTGAACACTATTGGTTTGATGGAATGCATCCCAACTCTCCTCTTTAAAGAACCTTCTCAAGCCATCAAAATCAGTTGCTGTAGTTTAATCTAATCTCGTGATGGTCTTCAATTCTCTTGTTCTCTGTTTCTCCCCCAACTGTAAACTCTATAGTGACATGGTTGCTTTTGGCTAATGGGCAATTCACCTGAACATTCCTAATTATTTTTGGTTTATGTGTGTGTGTGTGTGTGTGTGTGTGTGTGTACATATACATACATACATACATATGTATGTATATATGCATGTACAGAATTTATTGGCTTATTAGGCAGCTTATCTCTAGCAATGTCTAATGTTTACTTGTGGCATCATTGTTTAAGCGGCGATCACACTGGCAATTGTTAAAACTATCAAGGAGTGTGTTCTGTGTAGGGTGGCAGATCAAGTGAGGTGTATTTACCTAGTTTTACTTAGTTGTATTATACAGGGTTCGAGCGGGGCTCATAGTGTCCTGTCTCCATATCTCCATATATCCAACATTTCCTTGAACTTATGGATATTGGTTGCTATAACAACCTCTTCTTTCAATCCATCCCAGGTGTCCACAATTCCATGTGGAAAACTGTACTTTTTTGTGTACTTTAGACACTGACTTTTTCTGATCTTCCTTAAGTGTCCTCTCATCTGTCTAGTTTCTTCTTCCATCTCCAGGTTTTGCTCGTCTAGCTTTTCAATACCATTTATTATCTTATACAGAGTTATTAAATCACCTCTCTTTCTTCTGTCCTGTAGAGTTGGCAGTCCCATTTCTCTTAATCTGTCCTCATATATCAGCTCGCATAGTTCTGGTACCATATTTGTGGCTACTCTTTGGATCCTTTCTAGTTTCCTTATATCCTTTTTTGCATGTGGTGACCACACTACTGCTGCATATTCTAATCTTGGATGTATCATACTGGTTAGAATTTTTTCATCATGTCCTTGTCCATGTAATGGAAAGCCATCCTAATATTGGCTAACATTCTATATGTTGATCCAAATAGTTTATTTATGGGCTGCTCTGGGTTCTGTGTATTCTGTATCACCACCCCTAGGTCTTTTTCTTCTTTTGTCTTAGGTATCTCCTCCTGTCCTATCTTGTAGCTCCATTTTGGCCTTCTCTTGCTCTTGCCTATCTCCATCACATGACATTTCTTTACATTGAAAGCCAGTTTCCACGTCTTTCTCCATTCATCGATCTTATCTATGTCACCTTGTAGCTCCTGGCAGTCAACAGTGTTTTTAATAACTCTCATTAATTTGGTGTCATCTGCAAACATATTCATGTATCTGGTCACGCCACACTGCATATCATTTACATATATTTGGAACATTATGGGTGCTAGGACTGACCACTGCAGTACTCCACTTGTTACATTCCTCCAACTTGAAGTTTCCTCCCTGATCACCGTTCTCATTTCTCTATCTTTCAAATAATCCTGCATTCATTCTAATAATTTCCCTCGTAGTCCACCTATGTGCTTTAGCTTCCATAATAGTCTCTCATGTGGAACTGTATCGAATGCTTTTTTGATATCTAGGTAGACAACATCTACCCACCCGTCTCTGTCTTCAATTCCTTCAGTTACTTGCATATAGAAACTTGTCAGGTTTGTGACACATGACTTTCCTTGCCTAAACCCAAATTGCCTATTGGATATAACTTTATTGTCCTCCAGGTATCTCACCCACTTCTCTTTAATTAGTATCTCGCATATTTTGCTGACAGCACTTGTTAGTGAGACAGGTCTATAATTCAGCAAGTCAGTCTTTTTTCCTCTTTTGTAGATAGGCACAATGTTGGCCCTCTTCCACTGTTTTGGCACCCTCCCCTCCTTTATTGAGCTTGTGATTACTTCCCATATTGGCTGTACTAATTGCTCTTTGCATTCCTTTAGTGTCGAGCCTGACACTCCATCTGGACCCATTGCTTTTCTTACATCTAGATTTTCCAACAATCCGCCAACATCTTGCTTCTGTACCACAACCTCCTTGAGACCCCCCTTTGCCTCCATCATGTTTGGTTCTATAAATGTCCCCTCTACTGTGAATGCTGACTTGAAGCTCTCATTCATAATTTCACTGAGCTCTTCTGCTGTTTGGTATGTTTTTTCCTCCCTTTATTATCTTATCTATGGTTTCTTTACATTTCATTTTTCCATTTACGTATTTATAGAAGAGTTTGGGTTCATCTCCACATTTCTTTACTACATCCTTTTCAAGAGCTATTTCCTCCTCTCTTCGTATCCTGATATACTCATTCCTTGCTTCATTGTATCTCTCTCTATTAAGGGGGAGATCCGCCTTAATTTTTTTAGATGCCGGTAAAAAATATCGATTTTCTGTTTTACAGTCAGGCAATACCTACTATCCCTCTAATATCGAATGGTGAAGTTCTTTTTTCTCTACCGCAATTTTAAAGGGCCTAGCGAGCAGCCCTTTAAATGTATACTAAATGTCCGTAACGTGCGAGTGAAGGAGGAGTGTGCATGTTTCTTTTCTTTTATGCTTGAAATAACTATTTTTTGAAGAAATAATGATGTGAAAACACATTCTCATACATCTGTCATCCTGAACCATCCTTCTCAACTCTTGCCAGTTACCATCTCTCAGCAGAGAGAGAGAAGACAGGCCAGGGACAAGACGCTGCCACTTCTCCTGCTTATCTTTTACTACTCCATGCCTTATTTCAAGATCTGCTTCCGGATTCTGAACATAGACATGCCAAAGTTGAAAGGGAGAACTCTGCAGAGTAGAAGAGCCTGGGCATTGGGCAGGGTGAGGAAGGAAAAATCGCTGAGAGAGGATGCTTGCCGCATCATGATACCTTTGCCTTCGAGCATGTAATACCTAATAAATTTTTATTAGGGGGGAACAGGTGCCAGATTATTAGGTATAAACACCGTATGAACCCACATGCATAAACAAATATACCTGGAATCTCTTATTATAGTTTCACTTCACTTGGAACTTGAAAAATCGAAAGACAAACTTTGATCGCTGTTTTCTCAAAACCATGGATTTTCACACACAAATGCTATCTCCTCCGTTAGTTTTTGTCTGATTTGGCTGAAATTTTGGGACAAAAGCATTGAATAGTTGTATAAATTTAGTATGATTCCAAACTTCGAAAATAGGTAAAAAAATATTTTTCAATGATTTTTTTACCTCTAGACTAGTGAATTTTTTTTTTAATTTAAAAAATAAGAAAAAAGAAGATTTTCAAAAATTTTGGATTGGATATATGGTAACATAGATGATGTGATATTACTGTAAAAATCACATTGAAATCGGTGAAGAATTGGCGATTCCATTCAAATTCCAAAAAAAAAAATAAAATAAAATAAATAAAAAAATCATATAATTTTTTTTTCACTCATATCAACACCAAATTTGAATATGATGATTAGCATAATGCTATGTATGTACTGTGTGAATTAGAAGAAACTCACATTATTTTTTAAATACAGGCGGATCTCCCCCTTAATTTCATTCCTCTGCTTCTTCAGTTTCCTCCAAGTTCTGTCTTTTGCTCGCTTTGCTTCTGCACATCAAGCATTATACCAGGTGTATTTGCTATCCCTTAGTTTGTATTTTGGTACATATCTTTCCACACCTCGATACTTCTTCAAGAATATTTCGTACTTTTCCTGTGCTGTTTTGCCATTCATGATTGCTCACCAATCTGTCCTTTCAAAAAATTCCCTTAAGCCTTCAAAGTTTGCCCTTGCATAATTTAATCTTCCACTTTTATAATCATCTCCCCTTCTTGCTAATGTCCCTTCTTGTAGTTCTACTTCCATCAAATACATGGTCACTTTTTCCCAATGGGCTTAGATACTTTATGATGGGTTGGTGTTTTTTTTTTTGTGAACACCAGATCAAGAATTGATGGTTCATCCTCTCCTCTAAGTCTAGTGAAATCCTCCACCCATTGGTCCAGCATGTTCTCCATGACTAATTTCAGCATTTCTTCAATCCATGATCCTTCAGTTCCACTCCCTTCCATTTCTTTCCTTTTCACACCTCTACAGTTAAAATCACCCATTTGTAGTACTTTTCTATCCTTCCTCATCATATCAGCCAGGCATTCTAACACCTCCTTCTGCATTGTTTTATACTCTTCTAGTTTCCACATATTTGTTCTTGTTGGCACATAGGCTATAATTTTTCTCCTATCTCTTTCATTAGTTCAAATTATTATAGTGATGACTTCTGCCATGCCGTCCCCATATTGCACTCCCTCTACAGCTATGTCTTCTTTCACCATTATTAATACTCCTCCTTTTCCTTTTCTATCTCTCCTTCTAAGTTTAAATCCCTTTAGTTGGAAATTTACGTTGATCTCTTCCTTCAATTTTATTTCTGTCATGCAGAACACATCTGGTTTTTTGCTGCTTAAATAATCATTTATCTCTAATATACTGCTTAGTAAACCAACCATATTTGTATAAGCTACTTTTAATTTGTTGGTCTCTTCATCACTTTTACCTCCTGCTGCTGCTGTTGTTGTTCCCTGCATCCTCTTCCTTCTCTGGGGTAAACCACCTCCTTAGCCGCATGTCTAGCACCCTCCAGTAAAAAGTCTTCTTCTCAGTCTCTGTCCTCCTTAAGTTTTTTTCCTTACCCTCTTGTCTTAATTATCTTTCCTTCTGTCTTTCATCCAAATTCATGTCTCTTTTTATCCAAATATCCTTATATTCTTCGGTTTCAGCCAGTCTATTTGCTCTTGCTGTTATTTCCTCCACAGCCAGTTGGGACCTCATCCTCACTTTGAGCAGTCTTGTATTTCCTTCATTATATTTTCCAATCTTGTGTGTTTCCTCGATCTCCTGCTCCAGGCTTTGTGTGTGATCCTGCACCTGTTCTATGACCTTTTTTACCAATTTTCTCTCTTCTCTCTCTCTTCCGTATTTATTGGGATTTTTCTTTTGTTGTAGTCCATAAATTACAAAACATTCTTTTCTGTCCACTGTATCCCTTAACAGGTTTTCCTTTTCCTTAATAATCTGAATGACGGTGTCCTTAGTATTGTCTTGTATTTGTTTTTTTTATTATTTCTGCAAAGCTGCCCTTTTCTTCCTCCCTTTCCTTCTTCCATACATTTTTCAGCTCAGCCAGCTTCGAGTCACTACACACTTGGTCAATTTTTTCAGAATCGTCCATCACTTTCCCTTTGAAGTCTTCTAGTTGTGCTTCGTAGCTTACACATTTTTCCTTCAGGTCTTCATTTTCTTTTCTTATATTTCCCAATTCCTTTTTCATCTCCTTATTTGTTTCTATTATGTGATCATACTTTAGAATCCTATTTTTCATTTCTGTTTTTACTCACGAGCAGCTCATATTTCGTCATCATACCATCTAGGAGTTCCTTTAAGCCTCACTTCTCTTTCTACACTGACTAATCATCTCATTGTTCCCCTGCTATCGCTCTGAAAACGTGAGAATTCTCCAATGTCATTTGAGCCAGCTAACCCTTTGAGCCCGAGTGGCGTTTCCAAAACGTAAGTTCCCGCAGGTCTGTTGACGTCAGTTGTACTCGAGGTCGAGGTTGACTTCTCTCTATCCATGGTAATGTTCTCTTTTTTTTTCTTCACTAGATCACGTTTTGGAGACAGGACAACTACAAATAGCCCCCCTCTCCCCTCTGTACATACATTACTAGGCTCCTCCAGCAGTAGGGGCCCCAGTAGATTGAAGCTGTAAAATAGTCCTCCATAAGCACGTCCGGTCAGTGCAAGCGTCAGTGTGTGTCAAGTGAGGTGTGTCAGTCAGGTCATGCTTCCCTGCTCATATGTGACGTTTAGGAAGGGGGCACTTTTATACATAAAACATGCCTTATTTTTACTTCAATGGTGATATAGAACAAAAGTTAGAATTCAGTGATGAACCGATATATATAGAAACATAAAGACAAACAGAAACAGAGTAAAGGAGATGAAGCGAGGTTGGAGAATAAGGCAAACCCACGATTAATGGTGAAGTGGCAACAGTGGGGGAATCTGGTAACACCCTCACCCCACACTTGAAATGGCCAATTCCAACCACACTATGATAATTATCAATTGCCAATCAGACTAACAGAAACTATGACCATATTCCTCTCATTTTGGGGTTCAGAAACACCTGGAGTTGTGTAGAACAAAGACAGTAAATTTTCTCATGGTAACAACGTACTCAAGTGAGGGAATGAACCGCCATGCAAGCCTCTCATATTGTGCATCAGCAGTGATGGAGTCCCTTACCATCAGCCAACCATGTGTGGCTCCCTCCACCATTAAGGGGGGTCATCTTGTACACTGGTAATTGCTAAAAACCAAATTTTTTCCTAAAAAATTTGGGGTTGTCTTATATACCAAGTTACGTTACATTCCGGCATATACGGTAGTTAAATACACAAGAAATAAGTACAGTTGTTATGAATGAGAAATCACAATGAAGGAAAGTAACAAGTGGGTACTGCAAAGATCTGTATTTTTACCAATAATATTTCTGGGCAGGTATACACAAAACTTACTAGTTAACTTAACAAATCTCTGGTAGTTAACAGGAAAGTATTTCACAAAGGCTTAACTAGCATATGTTAGTAAGCAAACAGCTGTATGTTGTTAACTCTTGCTAACCTTTGCTAAGGATAGCAACCTATTCACTTATTTTTCATTAAATCGAGTTGAAAATGCATCATTTAATGTAAAAATATTTTTCTATTTGTAATTAAACCCTCTTGATATGCATAGTTGCACATTCCATCGACTTTTTGTAGTTAGGACAAATACTTTTTAACCACATGTTGGCGATCTGTGGACAACGTCACAACGCTGCACATTGATGCTGTGATAACGTTTCCCATTCACATAGAGATGTTCATTCACTCTGGGAGCCACAATTTGGACGTGAGTGCCATCAATAGCCCCCACAACCGGGGAAGCCACTCGTTTCCATAAACTCTCTCTGTTTACGTTGAACTCCTTCCAAAGTGCAAGGAGATTTCATGAACTGATGCCGACTTTGTGGATCAGCCAATGCATCTAATGTTTGTGTAATGACACAGCTGATGGTAGGTTGTGTTGTCTTAAAGTCATCACAGCCACACTTGCATTTTTCCAGTTGCTAAATACCTTAAAGTAATTGCCACATTTCTTTCTGGATCCAGTGGTCTGTTTCTCTCAGTTCTACTTTGAGGTCTGTCCCTTACTAAGTCAGTCACTGCTATTATGCCCACATGATCAAGTCGGAATCTCTTCACCAGTTGGTTGTCACTATAATCACGGAATATATCTCTCCTTTGTCGAAATGTTCGCTGCCGTAGAGGTTGTTGTGGTCCGTGGCCCGTCATATTCTCGGCTAACAGAAGTTTGTTAAGAGCTTAAAAGTCCTCTGGAGCACTTTTACCTTAACAGTACCTTTAAGGCCCTAGCAAACAACTATTAGTGATTTAGCAGTGAAATGTTAGAGTTAGCAGGAGTTTGCTATCCTTAACAGGAATTTGCTAACTTTAACAACTGTTTGCTAACTTAACAAGTTTTGTGTATACCGGCCCTTATATACAGTAAAATCCCTCTTATCCGGCATCAATGGAACCGCCGACATGCAGAATACCAGAAGTTGCCGGATACTTGAATAGAAGTGAAATTATGTCCACAATCACCACCCTACACTCCCACATCTTATCATAAAGATCAGCTGATCGCCGTGCCACGTGTTGCCACCTGCGCTGCCACCTCACATTCACCAACACACAATACTACTGTACTAACATTCTCTTTAATACTTTCCTCTTATAAATAAGTTGATGGGTTACAAAAATCAGTATACACTTATTTGGTTTATTCAATATTAGCCAACATGTATAGCATACAATAGATATGAAAATGTACGAGTGTTTGTGACACTTTTTCACTCCCCCACACCTCTCACTCAACACCCTCCGGGTCATCAACATCATCAGATTCTGTACTTGTTTGCCTCACTTCTTATTCCTTTTGTTTGGGATTTAATGTCATAAATAGTTGATGAACCCACACCATATTCCACCATTAGTTGCTGTCTGCTTTCACCTCTCTCTAATCGTTGACAAATGTCTACCTTCTCCTTAAGTGTAAGCACAACACGCTTCCTCTTTTCTACAATTTTAGGCATGATGGCGTCAAGCGATAAACAGTGCACATGCGGGACTGAGTCACTGAGTAAACACAGTGGTGTGGGCCACAGGTGGCGCGAAGCAGTGTGCTCTGGTGGCAAGGGGAAAAAGTATGCCTTGCGTGGGAATTTTAATCAATTTTATGAGTACACGTATTGATTTTTTTATTTTAAGGTTCGCGGAAAAATGTGCCGGATACTTGAAGCTGCCGAATACTCGAATGCCGGATAAGAGGGATTTTACTGTATGTGAATAATATGCCAGAAAGAAATGAAATATTATCTTAGTCTGTTTGCAGATGATGCCAAATTGTTCAGAAAAATCCAGAGATGGGAAGATAGTAAAATACTACAGTAAGATCTAGATAGAATATCTGAATGGAGGGAAACATGAGAAATGGAGTTTAATGTGAATAAATGTCATTCATTGGAGATAGGCAAAAATGAGAAGGTGCTTGTATGGAATTATAAGATGGGAGAAAAAGAAAAACAAAAAGCACATGAAAAAAAGGCCTAGTATGATATAGTTTCTTGAATTTTATTTTAGATTTAATATTATTTCTTGAGTTGGTCTTAAATGTGAGTCTGTCTTGGTCTAGATGTGTCAAGAGTTGCAGTATGAAATGATGTAGCAGCAAAACTGTAAAATCTTTTATTTTTGAATCTCAAGTTAATAGTGCAATCTTTTTATATTTTTTCAATGAAATAACAAAAAAATTATAATTTATCATACATTTTGTATGGATATGAGTGCATAAACTTATATATATATATATATATATATATATATATATATAAGCAAATTCGATCAAGCATAAGGCATAGGTGTGTTGTCTCCATGTTTACAGCTTTGAGATTAGCTGGGTTGCTGGAGAGCTGCATTCCCTATTGTCTAAATAATACCATATTTTTAATACAGTGAGTCCTCCTTATATGGTAATTCTTTACCCAGTAAAGTCACAGTTACAGTATTTGGTAATTACTACCCTCAATTCTATTTATGGTAAGAAAAATTCACAGATATGGTATCCACTCATGTTTTGTTTGCACCGTAGTGTAGCACCACCACGCCGTGCGGCCATCACAACAAGTCTCTTCCTGTGTTTCCAATTAAACACAAGTTAGATCCTTATGGTGTGTTTTTTGTGGATATTATTATCACAACACTGTGATGCATTCATAATGGCCACAAAACGTTCTGCAGACACTGCTGGAGTTGAAAAAGCAAAGCAAAAGAGGAATTGTCTGATATTGGAGGAAAAATTAGATATTTTGAAGAGGAAAGAGCAGGGAGAAGATACGTCTGCTGTTAGTTGAAACTTGGGCCTAGCCCAGTCGACAGTTTGGTGTTGAAGAATCGTGAAGGTATAAAAAAAGCTGGGGAGAATGCAACGCATCTGCACAGCAAATTGCTAACAAAACAATGTTAGCTTATAATGGATAAGATGGAAAATTCGCTCAAAATGTGGATCGACAAGCAGAATTATCAAAATATGGCTCTGTCTTTGAATTTAATCTGCCAGAAAGCATTGTCCATAATTGAAAGACTGACTATTTTCATGTCTGTAGGGGTGACTTTCGATGTACTGGAACACATATCCTATTATTACATGTTATACAGTAAGTCCTTATTATACGGTACATATGCATTCCTGAAAACCTTACCGCAAATCCAAATTACCATATACCAAACCCATTATAACATATAATAATAGGGAATGTGTTCCAGCACATCAAAAGTCACCCCTACAGACATGAAAATACATGAAAAATAGTCACATAGAAAATGCAAAGTACTGCACAAAAGAAATAAACAGAAAGTGTTCTTATTTACCTTTTACTCGCTACGTATTCTATCAGATGATGTTCCTCCCGAGGATGAGGGGCAGTAGGGATCTCAGCCCTTACTCATCTTCTACTGAGTGGGCAGATGAGAATGGGGGTTTCATGATGATAATATCCACAAAAAACACACCGTAAATTGTGTTCAATGGAAAACGCGGGAAGAGACTGGTTTTTGTGGTGGCCTCACGATATGGTGGTGCTACAGTACTGTGTAAAGAAAACATGAGCGGACACTGTATCTGTGAATTTTTCTTACCCGTAAATAGAACCGAGGGCAGTAATTACCAAATATCATAACTGTGAATTTACCAGATAAAGAATTACTATGTAAGGAGGACTCACTGTAATGGGTTCGGTATATGGTAATTTAAATTTATGGTAAGGTTTTCAGGCACGCATATGTACCATATAACAAGGACTTACTGTACTTTAATTACTAGCATCACTGCATTACTTTTTTTCATATTCATCTCTAATCCCTCTCCGGCTCTCCTGCCATGTCTGCCACAAATGACACTCAGATAATCTAGAACATCCTTAAAGAGCTGATAAATCTTGAGTGAGGGGAGGGGGGGTAGGCTCCTTGGTTGTTGGCTATCTTTGCTAAGTTTTTGTTTCAGTGTAACACTTGCAGATAATCCACCAGCAAACATGTCTAAAGGCTGCTTGGGAGGTTGAGACAAATTTTCATACTTAAGATTCTTTGTTATTAATTATGGCTCCCAGGGCCAATTATACAAAATTATTTGAAAACTGAAAAGCATGTAAAGAAATTATTTGGTGATACATAGAGCTAAGAAATGTAAAAGCTATATGAAAAAGGATATGATGGAGAAAATAATAACAACCATGATGGACTAAAAAGAATATTGAGCAGTAATACTGTCACCACACGTGAAAAAAAAGACATCACTAAATAGGAAAGAATCCAAAGAGAAGCAACAAAAATAGTTCCAGAACTGGAAACACTAACCTATAAGATGAGTAAAAGAAATGGACCCATCTACACTAAAGCAAAGAAGAGAAAGAGGCAACATGATTACAATCTACAAGTTAATCAACGAATTGGAAGGTTTTGACAATGATGAACTACTACTTAGGGAATGTAAGTTTCAAAACAAACAAGAAGGACAATGTGTTAAAGGACACAAAGGAATACAGCTTTCTGCAGGGGAGTATGAAACCTAGAATAATTTAGTAGAAGAAATGATAACAGCACAGCAGAAATTCAAAGAAAGATTAGATGAGGTTAGAAATGAAGATAGGACCACATGGGATTAACTTTGGCCTCATAAATCTCTACTGGTAAATATGCTCACACACACTACTTGGTAGCTTGTAGGGTATCATCCATAATTCTCTCTCTCTCTCTCTCTCTCTCTCTCTCTCTCTCTCTCTCTCTCTCTCTCTCTCTCTCTGGCTTTTGAATATGTATGCAGCTTTTCAATATAGCAAAAAACATCAACAACACCAGGACTGCAGAAACATTAAAAGAGCTTTCATTTGTTGCAGTCCTGGCTTTAAGATTTATTATTTGCTGTCTGCAATATATTAATTTTCTCAGCACATGAAGTATTATGTAATAATGATTATTGCAGTTGATATATACATTTAAAAGTTGCCATTGGTTATTAGATAGACTTATATTTTTACAGACTCCTGAATCATGTCATGTGGGACTACAGAAGTGAAAAATGGTGGAGCTTGTTACAGTCAGCCTCAGTTTTGGGGCTGAAGTGTGCCTTCAACACAGCTGCTATCACAGAATACTTTGGCCTTGCTTTAGAGTACATGGGGAAGAAGATGTCTACTACAGATGAAGAGAAGAAGAGAGTGCACAACAATCTTTTAAGGCTTCTCAGTGTAAGAATATTGCATGAATATTTTAATTTTTTGTTTTTGCTCTTTTGTTAAGAGAAATAACCTGGTACATTTTGCTCCCAGTATTGGAAGGATATTGCCATTCTGTTGCACTAAAAAGCAACTGGTACAGTGAAATCCCACGCACTTTTTTGACTGAGGGATCCCCAAGTGTATGGCTTCAAATCCTGCCGTTGTCTGAGTGAAGGAAGGGCATCCACTCAAAATAAGCTCCCAAATGGGTGGGATTTCAGAGAGGAGGTAACTAAAATACAGTCATACCTCTACATACAAGTGTTTCAGGATACAAATTTTTCAAGATACGAGCTGGGAAATGAGCCTAATTGTTGCCCAGGATACAAATAAATATTCACCATACGAGCAGTGAACATTTAATTGCGCCAAGCCATCACCAGTTTGCAGCAATGTTGGTAGGTTGTAACTTTGGCTGAAATCAAGGAAATTGTGGGATATTACGAGAATTTAACTGATTTCATTGAAAAGATACACCCTGAAAAGTTCACACTGGTCGTATTACTGCTCAGTTTAGTGACATTTGCCTTACGTATTTTAGAAACATTTTAAAAAGTAGAGAAAAGCAGTCATCTGTGGATAGATTTTTCAAGAAATGACATTTATTCGGTGACAGTAAGGGTGAAAGTGAAGGAAAGCGAAAGCAGTGAATGAAAAAAGGTTAGAAATACATCAAAAATATAAATTAGAAAAGAAAAAAAACCTAGTGTTGTTTCTTTCGAGTCTCTATTAATTTTATTATGTTTATTATGTAAGTGTAATTCTCGTCAGCTGATTTCACTCCTCCCCTCCTCCACCACCATCTTACGTCTCCGCCATCTACTGTCCTCAGCGGAGGTAAAGTGCATGTAAACGTACATTTTTTATCACATAATATTTACATTATTTGTTTATTTAATTACATTATCTGTATTTATAACATTTATTTTAATAACAAATACCATATATCACTTTTCCTCATTTATTTTTTATTTATTTACATTATCTGTGTTTACAACGTTTATTTTAATGACAAATACCATTTATCACTGTCTTTCTTATTAATGTTAACTTTCTTTCAGTGTACATAGGTATTACTAAACATTAATTTGCATGTTTTTCTTGTGTTGGAACGCATTATTCAGTTTTACATGTATTTGAATAGGAAATCTTGTTCCACCATACTAGGAATTTCAGGATATGAGCTTAGTTGTGGAACGAATTAAAGTCGTATGTAGAGGTATGACTATACCTTGTTTAGCACATGAAATCCCACCAAAAGCCCATATAATTTAAAATGTACATATATTTTCTTTGGGGTTGTCTCTAAGAAGTTCTTGACTTGATGTAGGAATAGATAGACCTTTAACTATGACACTAGGGAGTACTTGTCTTACTTCCATATTCTGTTCAAAAATTGCCTTCGGGAAGCAACAAACTGTTTTATGACATTATTCTCAAAAAAAAAAAAAAAAAAAAAAAAAAAAAAAAAAAAAAGTGTATGGCATGGTATTTATCACAAAAAAGTGTAGCAGTTCAGTCCACAGTACTGAACAGAGTGTGGTGATAATATAAGTCACAAGTTTGGATGGTGGTAGCTGTGTGCAAGAGTTATGTTCTGCCCATATTGTTAGTTCAGAGCAGGACTTGAATAATATTACCTCCAAAGAGAAATTTTCTTGACCCATAAACTGTGCAATAGTGATCATATCTATGGTGTACAATTACTGGCACACACAATTAAAAAAAGTGTCATGCTGCAAAATTGATGAAGTACATGAACTTAACGAAGGTCAGCTGAAATGTGCTTTGAATTTTACGAAGCAGTCACCTCTGCTAGAAGGGGGTATTCACATGAGATACACTGGGCTGCGACACACCACCAGACTTTAAAGAGTACGATCACCCACATGAAAGTTAATTCATCATTTCTTATCACTTAGTATCTAATGCTAAGTGATAAGGCTACCATATTGTAGCCTTTGAGTATGTGTGCGAGACAATATAGGCTGTTTACTGTACAGTACAGAACTGTATTGTACTCAGTTTTCAATGTCTGGACTTTTTCACTCTCCGGACATGGCCCAGTCTGTATTAGTCCAAAGAAACGAGGGTTGACTGTATTTACATACAGGTACCTTTCGTTTTATGCTTATTCGTTTTACGTGTTTTAGAATTTATGTGGGGTCCATAATCCCCCTAAAATATATAATTTAGGTACGTTTCTTTTCACTTGTAAGCAATATTTCGCTGAGTGGCCAACAGATGTCCCATGTGAATTCCTTAATGCAACCCAAACAACAACAGTTACACAATCATATGTGCGCACAATATATACATATATTGGTGCCCTCACCATAATTACATTATTATGGCAAAATTAATTGACCCTTATGTGCACTGTTCCAGTTAAAACTGAGCTCCAAATGACAGGAATGTTCATTACTTCCTATTCGTGATGAGGTTTATTGCTGGAGCATCACTGGACACTTTGGGACCATTATATAATAGGCTTGGTTGGCAATTCTCATTACTACCTTGTCATGTAGTATTGATTTTATAATGAAATTACCTGTGAAGGCTATGATTGGTTAGCTTATCATGAAGTATTTACCAAAGCCAAAGTTTCTCTTAGCCTAATTGGCAACTGATTATTATTATTGTGCAGGTGGTGCGCCGATGAAAACAAGACACGAAGTACCTGACACAGTAAACGTGTGTAAACATTATCCTGTTTTGGAGCCAATAAATTTTGTACATATATATTTAGATACACACACACACACGTGTGTATTTATCTAGTTGTATTTACCTAGTTGTATTATACAGGGTTCGAGCGGGGCTCATAGTGTCCTGTCTCCATATCTCCATAAATCCAACATTTCCTTGAATTTTTGTATATTGGTTGCTGTAACAACCTCTTCTTTCAATCCATTCCAGGTGTCCACACTTCTATGTGGAAAAATGTACTTTTTTGTGTCCTTTAGACACCGACTTTTTCTGATTTTCCTTGAGTGTCCTCTCATCTGTCTAGTTTCTTCTTCCATCTCCAGGTTTTGCTCGTCTAGCTTTTCAATACCATTTATTATCTTATACAGAGTTATTAGATCACCTCTCTCTCTTCTGTCCTGTAGAGTTGGCAGTCCCATTTCTCTTAATCTTTCCTCATATGTCAGCTCGCTTACCTCTGCTACCATTTTCCTGGCTACCTTTTTTGCATGTGGTGACCACACTACTGCTGCATATTCTAATCTTGGACGTATAATACTGGTTAGAATTTTTTCATCATGTCCTTGTCCATGTAATGGAAAGCCACCCTAATATTGGCTAACATTCTATATGTTGATCCAAATAGTTTATTTATGTGCTGCTCTGGGTTCAGTGTATCCTGTATCATCACCCCTAGGTCTTTTTCTTCTTTTGTCTTAGGTATCTCCTGTCCTATCTTGTAGTTCCATTTTGGCCTTCTCTTGCTCTTGCCTATCTCCATCACATGACATTTCTTTACATTGAAAGCCAGTTTCCACGTCTTACTCCATCGATCTTATCTATGTCCCCTTATAGCTCCTGGCAGTCAACAGTGTTTTTAATAACTCTCATTAATTTGGCGTCATCCGCAAACATATTCATGTAGCTGGTCACGCCACACTGCATATCATTTACACATATTTGGAACATGATGGGTGCTAGGACTGATCCCTGTGGTATTCCACTTGTTACATTCCTCCAACTTGAAGTTTCCTCCCTGATCACCGTTCTCATTTCTCTATCTTTCAAATAATCCTGCATCCATTCTAATAGTTTCCCTCGTAGTCCACCTATGTGCTTTAGCTTCCATAATAGTCTCTCATGTGGAACTGTATCGAATGCTTTTTTGATATCTAGGTAGACAACATCTACCCACCCGTCTCTGTCTTCAATTCCTTCAGTTACTTGCATATAGAAACTTAGCAGGTTTGTGACACATGACTTTCTTTGTCTGAACCCAAATTGCCTATTGGATATAACTTTGTTGTCCTCCAGGTATCTCACCCATTTCTCTTTAATTAGTATCTCACATATTTTGCTGACCACACTTGTTAGTGAGACAGGTCTATAATTCAGCGGGTCAGTCTTCTTTCCTCCTTTGTATATAGGCACAATGTTGGCCCTCCTCCGCTCTTTTGGCACCCTGCCCTCCTTTATTGAGCTTGTGATTACTTCCCATATTAGCTGTACTAATTGCTCTTTGCATTCCTTTAGTGTCGAGCCTGCTGCTCCATCTGGACCCATTGCTTTTCTTACATCTAGATTTTCTAACAATCTGCCAACATCTTGCTTCTGTACCACAACCTCCTTGAGACCCCCCTCTGCCTCTGTCATGTTTGGTTCTATGAATTGCCCCTCTACTGTGAATACTGACTGGAAGCTCTCATTCATAATTTCACTGAGCTCTTCTGCTGTCTGGTATGTTTTTCCTCCCTTTATTATCTTGTTTATGTTTTCCTTACATTTCATTTTTCCATTTACGTATTTATAGAAGAGTTTGGATTCATCTCCACATTTCTTTACAACATCCTTTTCAAAAGCTATTTCTTCCTCTCTTCTTATCCTGATATACTCATTCCTTGCTTCATTGTATCTCTCTTTATTAATTTCATTCCTCTGCTTCTTCAGTTTCCTCCAAGTTCTGTCTTTTGCTCGCTTCACTTCTGCACATCTAGCATTATACCAGGTGTATTTGCTATCCCTTATTTTGTATTTTGGTACATATCTTTTGACACCTTCTCGATACCTCTTCAGAAATATTTCGTACTTCTCCTGTGCTGTTTTGCCGTTCATGATTGCTCTCCAATCTGTCCTTTCAAAAAATTCCCTTAAGCCTTCAAAGTTTGCCCTCGCATAATTTAATCTTCCACTTTTATAATTATCTCCCCTTCTTACCAATGTCCCTTCTTGTAATTCTACTTCCATCAAATACATGGTCATTTTTTCCCATTGGGCTTAGATACTTTAAGATGGGTTGGTGTTTTTTTTTTTGTGAGCACCAGATCAAGAATTGATGGTTCATCCTCGCCTCTAAGTCTAGTGAAATCCTCCTCCACCCATTGGTCCAGCATGTTCTCCATGAGTAATTTTAGCATTTCTTCAATCCATGATCCTTCAGTTCCACTCCCTTCCATTTCTTTCCTTTTCACACCTCTACAGTTGAAATCACCCATTTGTAGTACTTTTCTGTCCTTCCTCATCCTATCAGCCAGGCATTTTAACACCTCCTTCTGCATTGTTTTATACTCTTCTAGTTTCCACGTATTTGTTCTTGGTGGCACATAGGCTACTATAATTTTTCTTCTATCTCTTTCATTTGTTAGAATTATTATACTGAAGACTTCTGCCATGTCGTCCCCATATTGCACTCTCTACAGCTATGTCTTCTTTCACCATTATTAATACTCCTCCTCCTCCTTTTCCTTTTCTATCTCTCCTCCAAAGCTTAAATCCCTCTGGCTGAAAATTTACGTTGATCTCTTCCTTCACCTTTGTTTCCTTCATGCAGAACACATCTGGTTTTTCGCTGCTTAAATAATCATTTATCTCTAATATGCTGCTTAGCAAACCATCCACATTTGTATAAGCTACTTTTAATTTGTTGGTCTCTCCATTTCTTTTACCTCATGCTGCTGTTGTTGTTGTTCCCCTGCATCCTCTTCCGTCTCCTGGGTAAACCACCTCCTTAGCCTCATATCTAGCACCCTCCAGTAAAAAGTCTTCTTCTCGGTCTCTGTCCTCCTTAAATTTTTTTCCTTAGCCTCTTGTCTTAATTCTTTTTCTTTCTGTCTTTCTTCCAAATTCATATCCCTTTTTATCCAAATGTCCTTATATTCTTCTGTTTGAGCCAGTCTATTTGCTCTTGCTGTAAGTTCCTCCACAGCCAGTTGGGACCTCATCCTCGCTTTGAGCGGTCTTGTGTTTCCTTCATTGTATTTTCTAATCCTGTGCGTTTCCTCGACCTCCTGCTCCAGGCTTTGTGTGTGATCTTGCACCTGTCTTATGACCTTTTTTACTAGTTCTCTCTCCTCTCTCTCTCTTCCATATTTATTGGGATTTTTCTTTTTTTGTAGTCCATAAATTATAAAAATCTTCCTGTCCACTGTATCCCTTACCAGGTTTTCCTTCTCCTTGATAATCTGTATGACTGTGTCCTTAGTATTGTCCTGTATTTGTTTCTTGATTATTTCTGCAAAGCTGACCTTTTCTTCCTCCCTTTCTTTCTTCCATACATTTTTCAGGTCAGTCAGTTTTGAGTCACTATACACTTGGTCTAACTTCTCAGAGTCGTCCATCACTTTCCCTTTGAGGTCTTCTAGTTTAGCGTCGTAGCTTACACATTTTTCCTTCAGGTCTTCGTTTTCTTTTCTTATATTTCCCAATTCCTTTTTCATCTCCTTATTTGTTTCTATTATGTGATTGTATTAGAGAATCCAATTTTTCATTTCCTTGTTTTCACTCACAAGCATCTCATATTTCGTCATCATACCATCTAGGAGTTCTTTCATAAGCCTCACTTCTCTTTCGACACTTATTAGTCTCCTCATTGTTCCCCTGCTTTCATTCTGAAATCCTGAAAATTCTCCACTATCACTCGATCCAGCTAACCTTTTGAGCCCGAGCGGGGTTTCCAAAACACAAGTTCCCGCGGGTCTGTTTACGTTGGTTGTACTCAAGGTCGGGTTTGGCTCCTCCCTATCCATGGTAATGTTCTCTTGTTTTCTTCACTAGATCACTTTTTGGAGACAGGACAACTACAAATAGCCCCCCTCTCCCCTCTGTACATACATTACTAGGCTCCTCCAGCAGTAAAGGCACCAGTAGATTGAAGATGTAAATGGTCCTCCACAAGCACGTCTGGTCGGCGCGAGCGTCGGTGTGTGAGTTATTAACCCGTAAAGACCAACGTACTAAATATATACCACACCCACTGTGCAGGCTAAAATCAGAAAAATTGAGTCTTACAGAACTGGATGGAAACATTTTTTATCACATAATACATGCCTAGCACACCTACTAGTATGATATTTTGACAATATTCACATGTGTATGTGTGTGTGTATTTTTACCTAGTTGAATTTTCCTAGTTGTATGATACAGGTTTCAAGCGGGGCTCATTGTGTCCTGTCTCCACATCTCCATATATCCAACACGTAAAGACCAACACAGCATCTGGGTACCATTGGTGTGGAGCACCGATACGGCACCCAGGTGCCACAATATTTAGCGATGTGCTAAAATTGCACTACAACTAGCAACATAACCAAATTCTGAACAGTGGTAGGCATACTCATCCTCTGGACCCCTGATGAAGAAAATTGGTACTAGGCCTCCCACGCATGAAAACAATTATATATATTATGTGTAACTCTGCATAAATGCTCATTTAATGCGTATACAGACTGTGTTGAATAAACCTAAGTACAGTATGTGATGTAGATATAAATAATAACAAATATTATTACACAGTAATACACAGTAACTCAACCAACATAAACATGTCTAGGGGAAGCCAAAAACACTCCCCCCTCGCTCCCTGCTAACTCTTGCCATGCACTCCACAATTATGCAGCTTTGTTGCCAAACCAATGTGAATATTGTCAAAATATCGTACTAGTAGGTATGCTAGGCATGTATTGTGTGATAAAAAATGTTTCCATCTAGTTCTGTAAGACTCAATTTTTCTGATTTTAGCCTGCACAGTGGGAGTGGTATATATTTATTAGTACATTGGTTTTTACGGGTTAATAACTCATTAATTTGGCATCATATGCAAACATATTCATGTAGCTGGTCACGCAACACTGCATATCATTTATATATACTTGGAACATTATGGGTGCTAGGACTGACCCCTGTGGTACTCCACTTGTTATTATCCTCCAACTTGAGTTTGCTTCCCTGATCACAGTTCTCATTTCTCTATCTTTTAGATAATCCTGTATCCATTCTAGTAGTTTCCCTCGCAGTACACCTATGTGCTTCAGTTTCCATAATAGTCTCTTATGTGGAACTGTATCAAATGCTTTTTTGATATTTAGGTAGACAGCATCCACCCACCCATCTCTGTTTTTGATTCCTTCAATTACTTATTAGGTTTGTGACACATGATTTTCCTTGTCCAAATCCTAATTGCCTATTAGATATAACTTTATTGTCTTCCAAATACCTCACCCATTTCTCTTTACTTAATATCTCACATATTTTGCTGACAACACTTGTTAATGAAACAGGTCTATAGTTCAGCGGATCAGTCTTCTTTCGTCCTTTGTAAATGGGCACTATGTTGGCCCTCTTCCAGTTCTGTGGCACTCTCCTCTCCTCTATTGAGCTGGTGATCAATTCCCAAATTGCCTGTATTAATTGATCTTTTCATTCCTTTAGTGTCAACCTGACACTCCATCTGGTCCCATTGCTTTTCTTACATCTGCATTTCCCAACAAAATGCCAACACCTTGCTTTTACACCACAACCTCCTTGAATCCTCGCTCTCCTCTCTTTCTCTCCCGTACTTGTTGGGTTTATCTTTTCCTGTAGTTCATAGATTACCATACATTTCTTTCTGTTTACTGTGTCTCACTAAGTTTTCCTTTTCCTTGATAATTTGTATAACAGTCTCCTTACTCTTGTCCTGTATTTGTCTTTTCACTATGTCGGCAAAATTAATCTGTTCTTCCTCCCTTTCCTTCATCCATACACTCTTCAGTTTTGTCAGCTGTCAATCTACACACTTTATCAATTTTTTCTGCATCGTCCTTCACTTTTCCCTTAAGGTCCTCAAGCTTGGCTTTGTAGCTAACACAGTTTTCCTGGAGGACCCCATTTTCTCCCCTCATACTTATTAATTCCTTCTGCACCTCCTTATTTTTTCTATTATGCTTCCATACTCTTGAAACTTGTGTTTCATTTCCATATTTTCTTTCTCGATTTGCTCATGGTTTTTCATCAGACTTTCCAGCAGTTCTTTCATAAGTATAATTTTCTTCTCTACACTCACTAGCCTCCTCATCGTTCCTTTATTTTCCTTCTCAAAGCCCGAAAAATCTCCAGCAATATCAGAGCCAGCTAACTTTCTTTCTTAGTCGTAATGGTGTTTCTAACAGCTGATCCGTTCCCGTAGGTTTGTTTACCTTGCTTTTACTCCATACCAGAGGTGACTCCTTAAGGTGACTCCTTATCCCATATAGCGAGCTCTCTTTTTTTTCACTCTATCACTTTCGCAGACAGGACATCTAGGAATAGGCCCCCCCCCCCTCTCCTTTTTACATACATTACTGGGTTCCTCCAGGTGTAAGTGGCCTTGTAGCTATGCCATTTTCCTGCCTTTGGAACAAAACGTCCTGCCAGCGCAAGCGTCGGTGTGCGTGTGTGTATTTACCTAGTTGTATTATACAGGGCTTGAGCAGGCCTCATATTGTCCTGTCTCCATATCTATATAAATCCAACATTTCCTTAAATTTCTGCACACATGCTGCTGTAGCAATCTCTTCACTTAATCCATTCCAAACATCCACCGTTCTATGCGGAAAGCTGTACTTTTTAATGTCTCTCAAACATTGTCTTTTTCTGATCCTCTTTGAATGCCCTCTTATCCTTCCACCATCATCTTCCTTTAGTACCACCAGATCCTGTTTGTCAATCTTGTCAATGCGGTTCACTATTTTATACATCATTATTAGATCTCCTCTTTTTCGTCTGGCTTTTAAGGTAGGCAGTTCCATTTCCTTCAATCTCTCCTCATATGTTAAATCTTTCAGCTCTGGTATCATCTTTGTGGCTGCCCTCTGAATCCTTTCTATCTTCGTTACATCTTTCTTTTTATGTGGAGACCACACAACTGCTGGATGTATCATAGTGGCTATAATTTTTTTCATCATATCTTTATCCATATAATGGAATGCCACCCTGATATTCATTAACATTCTGTGTGTCGAGCCACATATCCCATTTATATGTCGTTCTGGGGTCAGGGAATCCTGTACAATTACTCCCAAGTCCTTCTCTTCCCTGCTCTTCATTATCACTTCTCCCATTTTATACTCCCATGTTGGTCTGGTCTTACTCTTTCCCATTTCCATCACATGACACTTCTTTGCATTAAATTCTAGTTTCCATCTCTCCATGCTCCACTTATGTATCTTGTCAATATCTCTCTGTAGTTGTGTGTGTGAATCTCTCTCTCTCTCTCTCTCTCTCTCTCTCTCTCTCTCTCTCTCTCTCTCTCTCTCTCTCTCTCTCTCTCTCTCTCTCTCTCTCTCTCTCTCTCTCCCTCTTGCTTCAAAAGAAATAAATGATAAAACAAAAATATTTTCTTTTTACAATGGCAATCTCCATAAAAGTAATATTCTTTCCATTACTCAAACACTAATATTTTGAATCACAAATAAAGTAAATGGCATCAAAGTACATGGAGTAAATTACATCATATGGAAACCTAAATTTAGGTATATATATATATATATATATATATATATATATATATATGTTCAGTGGTACCTCCTGATTCGAGCACCCTTTGACTTGGACACTTCCCAATCCGAACACATTTGGCGAACAAATTTTGACCGAATGCAGCTTCTCAATTCGAAAAAAAAAAAAAAAAAAAAAAAAAAAGACACGTGGTGGCCAATGCGCTTTCCCGCCAGTCGGCTGGTCTCGCTTGTACTTCGCTGTGAATGCCTCTCTCTCGCTTATAAGTCACTCTGGCCCCTAGTTGCCTTGGTTACTCCGGCCCCCAACCCTAATTACCTCCTACCTACCACCCCATTCAATGCAGCTTCTTCTCTGGTCACTGGCAAACTTATTTACTAATGAAGATATATTGAACACTTTAAACAACCAATGAGGAATGAATTGTTAAATATCATTGTCATTTGCAGAAACTACGATAATACAATAATTTGCAGTTTTGTACAATAATTTATACTTTTCTTGAAATAATTCCTGTTGGAAATGACGTTGTGAGAATATATTCTACTTGATAAGAAAAAGAGAGAGAGAGGGGGGGCGGAGATGGGAGAGACTGGGGGGAGGGGAGGCGGCCTACTCGGTCTGTTTGCGTATTGAATGGGAGAGGATAAGGACGAAGGGAGGGGGAAGGGAGGAATACTACGCGATTTGTTCCTTTATTCAGTGCATGGAAGGGGGGTGGGGACCCAGGGGGAGGCTTGTCTAGTCTTCATCGGAACTCGGGAGTTTCACACTGAAGTGAATAAGTTTTTTGTTGTGCCTTTTTTTTATTTATTGTATTTATTTATTTTTTTATGTATTTCATGTCTGTGTTTACTTTGTACTCTTAAAATGCGAAGGATATCTATGAATTATGATGAGATGAGGGGAAAACAAGGCACCAATATGTTAAATCATGTTGCCACTCTGGTGGGTCAGGATGAATTTTGTTTTTTCCCATTACTTCTTAACAATGGCTATTGCGTTTTTAGGTATTGCAGCCATGTTAAGGGACCAATTTCTTGCAATAGCTGGGATTGAGTGTAGTACTTTTTTTTTTTTTTTACTTAAAATCAACTGGAACGGATTAAATGCTTTTACATTATTTTCAATGGTAAAAATTGCTTTCTATTTCGAATTTTCCCAATTCGAACAGCCTAAAAGAACTAATTAAGTTTGAGGAGGATAAAAATTACTAAAAGAAATGTTACTTAAATACAAAGACTAATAATTTCAAAGAAATACAAATCAAAGAAACTTTATGGTGCCTGTTTAAAAAGTGCGCTTCCAGAAGGCATACAGCAGTTTACCGCTAAGCCACCCAGAAGGCTTACAGCAGTTTTCAGGTTAATATTATACTGTACCCTATTGCAGGTACAACCATATTTTACTCTCATGTATACTGTATATGCATATTGTACCACATTGTACCCTGTAAGTATGTGTGCGAGACAATATAGGCTGTTTACTGTACAGTACAGAACTGTATTGTACTTAGTTTTCATTGTCTGGACTTTTTCACCTTCCAGACATGGCTCAGTCTGTATTAGTCCGTAAAAACGAGGGCTGACTGTATATATATATATATATATATATATATATATATATATATATATATATATATATACAGTCAGCCCTCGTTTTTACGGACTAATACAGACTGAGCCATGTCTGGAAGGTGAAAAAGTCCAGACAATGAAAACTGAGTACAATACAGTTCTGTACTGTACAGTAAACAGCCTATATTGTCTCACACACATACTTACAGGGTACAATGTGGTACAATATGCATATACAGTATACATGAGAGTAAAATATGGTTGTACCTGTAATAGGGTATAGTATAATATTAACCTGAAAACTGCTGTAAGCCTTCTGGGTGGCTTAGCGGTAAACTGCTGTATGCCTTCTGGAAGCGCACTTTTTAAACAGGCACCATAAAGTTTCTTTGATTTGTATTTCTTTGAAATTATTAGTCTTTGTATTTAAGTAACATTTCTTTTAGTAATTTTTATCCTCCTAATATGAATTTGGTTATTCATATCATACTTATAAAGGGAAACAATGGAACTACTATATTTTAGTTTCATATAGTTGATATTGCACTCCTCTCTTACATATTAGAGTTTGAGTCTCATGTATGGTAAGAGGAGTACAATTTAGTAGTATAGAAGTTGTTTTTGTATAAAAAAGAATGAAGCAAACAGGATTATGGGAAAAAGTGCTCCTTCACTAGACGGTGTCAGACGTAAAGAGCCAAGGGTAGCTGGCCCGCACTGCGCATCACACACACACACACACACACACACACACACACACACACACACACACACACACACACACACAGCTGTATAGTATGGTGTGTATATTACGTATTGTGGCATACATGGAACTAATATTTCGGTACTTTATTTATTGTGAACCAAGCAGAAGAGGGTATTTTCGTTTCACTTATTTATTTAGAAGAGAGAGAGAGAGAGAGAGAGAGAGAGAGAGATAGAGAGAGAGTGTTATAAATTCGCACACACACACACACACACACACACACACAGAAACATGGACAGACTGAACATGGTTGTGTGTATTCACATGTGACATTGACAAAACTGCCATATGGTCGTCATCGTGGCAGCAAGTCATCTGTGTGTATTTCCACCGTCACCTCCCTCCCCACAACCCGCTCTCCACAATGGCCCCAGATACTGCCAGAAATCCATTTTTATGGTGAAAAATGCTTAGAAATATGGTAGTTATAGTTCATTTTGAGTTACAGAATTGTGAATTGAAATATTTGTGACACATCTCTATAGAGTAGATATCATTAAGGAAAGTCAATTTTTTCCTGATATTGTCGCACCATGGGAGCTCCTCTTAATCTCATAGCCGCAGTTTACGGGTTAATAGCGTTGCCTGCATCCTCTGCTGCGAGAGCCACCTACCAGTCAAAGTTGTCACTCTCTGGACAAACACTGCCTGCATCGGACAATCCTGCAGACCACGGACATTGACCGAAAAATTGAAAGTTCGATTAATTGAGGTCCGTAAAAATGAGGGCTGACTGTGTGTGTATATATATATATATATATATATATATATATATGTGTGTGTGTGTGTGTGTGTGTGTGTGTGTGTATATGTTTATAGTATCCATGTGTGATTGTGTAACTGCTGTTGTTTGGCTTTCATAAAGGAATTAATGATGTGAGACATCTGTTGGCCACTAAACAAAATATTGCATACAAGTGGAACGGAATGTACCTAAGTTATATATTTTTGGGGTCTATTTTGGACACCGCATAAATTTGAAATATATATATATATATATATATATATATATATATATATATATATATATATATATATATATATATATATATATTCACACACACACACACACACACACACACACACACACACACACACACACACATACACACATATGTTGGATATATATAGATATAGAGACAGGACAATATGAGCCCTGCTCGAGCCCTGTATAATACAACTAGGTAAATACAACTAGTTAAATACACACACACACACACGCACGCACACACACACACACACACACACACACACACACACACACACACACACACACACACACACACACACACACACACACACACACACACACACACATATATATATATATATAGTTTGATTTATGTCATTTTCGTTTTGTGCCCTCTTTTCAAGAAAGCATCCCCCGTGTAAATCGAGAGGTACTGTCATTCTCGATTGTTAAGTTTATGAGACTTTTCTTTATAGAACATTTTGTAGGCAGCAACTGCATTCTGAATGGTGTGTTCAAATTTAAATTTCTTTTCATGAGTATAGACATTGGCAACAATTTTGTGGATACCATTTTCAAAGTCACAGAATCAGCTACAGGTGAGATGCAGCCATGTTTTGGTGTGTCTTCCTCTGCTCCTTTCTCCTCTACTGCTCGTTGTTGTTGTTGTTGAAGGCTGACTGGAGTGGGGAAGGAGTGATAAGCCAGGCGAAGGGAGATGCCACCTTCTACATTTCTATGTTGTTTTTATTATACTCTAGGCTGCTTCATCATCTTCCTGATTCTAATTCTCATCAATTTATGCCTGTAAGGACATTTTCGTGGTAGAAATGAGAGATGCCTGTTGCACCGTGCTTCATGAATGTCTGGGTGTTGACTAATGTATCCACTTTGTAAAGTGAGGTACAGCTCCTACCTCAACTCTCTGCTGGAGATGGATGCTAGATGTTGAAAAATCCAAAAATAGAAATGGTTTATATTCAAAACTTGTGGAGATACAAACATTGAATGATACAGCATGTAAAAGTGGTATAATGCAAGAGTACAGGAAAGTGTCAGCCACAGGATGAGATGCAGCTTTGTTGTGGTGTGTTATCCTCTGCTCCCTCTGCCTCTACTGTTCACTGTTCCTTTATTGCCCATACGGCAAACTTTGTTTGTAAGATAAAAACTTTTCCAATTTTTTAGAGCGTGTAAGAACTCCCCATTATATCCCAAGCTTTTGATTTTGCAAATTTCATTGAAATTTTTCACAGGTTGCATAAATAGGAATTAAAAACATGTTGAAGTTGCATTTTAATGTTTATTTAAAAAAAACAATCAAAATAAAGCCTGTCCTCAAATGAGGACACTGGGATAATGAGGTATCAATAACTAATTAAAGAAATACAGCAAAGTAATCATAACCTAAACACAATTTCACATCCTTTCGAATAAAATTAGTCCTTTGTCATTAAAACCTGTAAGCATTGTTGTAAACATTATAATAGTTTTATTTAGTATGGTAAGGAACAAAACAATCTATGCATAATGTTGCATTGCACTTGTTGCAGTAGGTTCTTGGTTTGGCTTTGCAATGTTTGTTCTGGCACCTCCGTTGTTGATTGCGCTTCTGCAAAAAGTGTTTTTTACGATCAACTCTGACATCGTTTGCAATTTTAGATGGAGCTTGAGCTTTCTTCTAGTTGCCTCTTTGAGATCTGCTCCTTTCATATATGCTACACAAACTTGTCTCTTGAAGTCTAGTAGGCTCATGATCTCCTTATCGTTTGCATGGACAAACTTATAGATAATCCATGCATTTACCATAGTCATGTCTAATATGAATAAATAAAGGCCAGTGCCACTTCTTTCCTTGAATGCCACCTGAATATTTCCCAACCAACCAGTCATGTTTATCAACCCTTCCCATGTTTTTGTTGTAGCTGTGCAGAACATTTGGTTATGGAACAGGTTCTTTTTCTTTTTTTCTTTTTGCCCATCGCTCTACTGTTCTAATTTGCTCAACAGTGTCATAATTTGTACCAACAGTAACGCATTTGTTATCCAGCCATTTCACTATGAAGGTTTCTTCATTGCAATCAAATCTGTAATCATAGGTTCCTCTTTTTTCTTTCTTCAGTAGCTTTGAATCTTTCAAGGAACACTTGTTCAACCTGTTTTCTCTCATTGTTCCCGTAGCCTGGAACCCTAAATTTTGTAGGTGCACTAGCAATGGATAGTCATTGAATAAACAAAGAACACCGTGTACGAAAGTGGATTTTCCACTATAGATAGGATTTTCAACACTACTTTGAAACCAAACAATAAGTCACTGTTCTCTTCATTCTTTGCCGATTTACCACAATATAGGTCTAGGTTATAACAATATCCTGAAACCCCACATAAAGCCCAAAGTTTGTATCCAAAGCGGATTGGTTTCCCGCATATAAACTGCTTCAGAGAATGGTGACCATAGTAGTGAACAGTCATTTCATCAATAGATAAATTTCCCTCAAATATTCAGAATTTCATGTAGGACTTTTGTAACATGGTATAGAGCAGTCTAACTTTGAAGCCTTTGTAGTGTATGTTATTTTCAGATTCTGAATTATCAATAAAATGTATGAAACTTTTCAGCATTTGGAAACGGTTTCTTGACAGTGCATTCTTTACGAGTGATATTTTATGATAACTTGACAGTAATAAGATACCAATGAAAGCTTTCAACTCACAACTGTTCATTATGAAGTCATTGCATTTTTACATGCTGTAGCATATCGAACTGTCTCTTTCACAATGTGATCGTATATTTCAGGAGTCATAAGTTCCTCGAATATTTCAACAGGAGTAGAAAATTCTAATGCTTCTCTCATTTCTTCCAAGTGGACTTGATGATGATTATCTCTTGCTCTCAGTTTAGTGTATTTTGGGTTTACATATCTCCACTTGGGAACGGATTCACATAATTTTCTTCTTTTAGTCGATTTGGGACGATCAGACTCATTATCTTCATTTTGATAAGTGTCTTCGTTGTGTATTTCGAGAGTACCAGGAACATCTTGAACTTAAACATCACCTATTTCGTCATCTGCAATATCTTCCTTATCAGTTAGTGCATCAACATCAGGAGGTACTCTGATTACATCACCAAAATCATCATTGTTATCCATATTTTCATCATATTCTTGCAACGCTGCTGTTATTTCATCCATTGTAAGGGCACTCAGTCGCTTTCCTGACATCTGATGGAAAAAAGGAAAATTCGATGGAAACGCATCTTCAAGCATATGCACTATTTTCAACAGATATATCACTCTATAGATCAGGTAGAATAGCATTGGCAAAAAAATGCTGATATAATAAATTCTTCATAAGGTCTACTTACATTCTTATTGCTCACAAAAAGAAGTTCATAGACCAAGTAGTTATGTTTTGTCAAATTACAGTGTCCGCAAAAGTATAGAGCGCCCCTCCCCCTCAAAGGAAAAAAACACAAACATAATGAGAATGCATCCATATATTCGAAAATAATGTTATGAAAATAAACAATACTAATGTTTTAGTATTTGGTCATCTGTCCTTTACATTTAATGACCATTTGTAGACGTTTTGGCATTGAATCAGATAGGTTTCTGAAGTAATCCAGCTCCATTTCTGTGGTCCACATTTTCAAGATCTCATGGGAGAGCAGTGGTACAGATGATGTGTTGCAGGTTGAGAGCCGATTTTTCATAAAATTTCAACAATTCTCAATATGATTTAAGTCAGGAGAGTTACCTGGCCACTCAGTAAGCTTAACATTATGATCAGACAAGCATTTCATCACTTTTTTTGCCTTGTGACATGGTGCATTATCCTGCAAAAAATTCTCACATCCATGAATTTCATAAAAAGACAACATATGGTCATCTAGCACTTTGATATGGTTGTCAGCTCTCATTGTCACATTTTTTTGGAAGGAAAAACAACCCTGCACGACCCCCTGTACCACTAAATGAACCCCACACCATCACACTGTCAGGATGCTTCACTGTTTTGTAGGTGTACTGAGGAGAGCAACGATTGGAATTCTTGGGACGTCTGATCCTTCTTGACCGTGGTCTTACACATTTGAAGGTACTTTAGTCACTGAAAAGTACCTTCCTCTACTGCTCTGTCCAGTCTTTATATTTGCGTGCAAATGCAAGTCTTTTCTTCACCATTGATGGTATGAGGAGTGGTTTGGCAGCAGGCTTGTACGTGGGTAGGCCGAGCTCCTTCTGCAACCGATGTTGTATGGTTCGTTCTGACACTCCTTGCAGTAAAGTCGGATGGCTTCTTTTGAGTTCACCTACTGTAATCTCTGGATTATTGAGTGTTTCACGTCGTAAGATGTTGTTAGTTTGCTTGGAGGTCTTTCTAGGCCTTCCAGGCACAGGTTTTCGAGGTGGTACAACATGGAGTGGGAGACAATGAGCTGTAGCAACCAGACGTCGAATGGTGCTCTCACCCCGCCCTGTACGTCTTGAAATTTCTTTAGTTGACACATTTTCAGTCTTCCTGGCCAAAATACGAGCCTTTTCCTCTTGACTAAGGTTAGTAGGAGCCATCAGGATGAATGTCTCCTAAAACTGCAGCACCATAAAGCGTAACAACAAAAATGGGGGGTAGGAGGCAGGAGCAAAATGTAACAATACCTCCTTCCACAAGAGCTTGATGAGCACTGAGGCGGAAAAACGTCATCTGATTACGCTCCCAGATAGCCAGCTGAGTTGCCAGATCTGAAATTATAATAACCAAATGCCTGACAGCGGTGGAAAGTGCAACAAGTTCACAGCGCTTTTTAGCATGGATTTCAATGGGGAGCGCTCTATACTTTTTGCGGACACTGTGCAAAACAGTGCTCGAATTATATATATTTCAGAGCTTTACAGTGGTACCTCTTGATTTGAACACCCTTTGACTCGAACACTTCCCAATCTGAACACGTTTGGCAAACAAATTTTGACCTCCAATCCAAACGCGGCCTCTCAATTCGAACACAAAAATATGTGGCAGCCGACGCCGCCTTCCCGCCAGTCGGCCAGTCCTGCTTGCACATCTTCGCCATGAACACTTCTCTCTATTGTGACTCGGGAACGGCTTTCAAGTCACTCCGGCCCCTAGTTGCCTTGCTTACTCCAGCCCCCAACCCTGATCACTTTCTACCTACCACCGCTGTCAATGCGGCCTTCAACTCTGGTCACTGGCAAACTTATTTACTAATGAAGATATATTTAACACTTTAAACAACCAATGAAGAATAAATTGTTAAATATCATTGTCATTTACGCAAACTACGATAATATAATAATTTGCATTTTTATACAATAATTTATACTTTTCTTGAAATAATTCCTGTTGGAAATGATGCTGTGAGAATATATTCTGCTTGATAAGAGAGAGAGAGAGAGAGAGAGAGAGAGAGAGAGAGAGAGAGAGAGAGAGGGGGGGGGGAGAAGGGAGAGAGGATGGTGAGTAGCTGGAGGAGGGAGGGAGTGGGGGAGGGCGGCCTACTTGGTCTGTTTGCCTATCGAATGGGAGAGGATAAGGACGGAGGGAGGGGGAAGGGGGGTATACAACGTGATGTGTTCCTGTATTTAGTGCATGGGAGGGAGGCGGGGACCCAGGGGGAGGCTTGTCTAGTCTTCATTGGAACTCGGGAGTTTCACACCGAAGTAAATAAGTCTTTTGTTATGCCTGTTTGGCTTTTTTTCTTTTTTACGCATTTCATGTCTGTGTTTACTTTATACTCTCAAAATCTGAAGGATATTTATGATTCATGATGAGATGAGGGGAAAACAAGGTCCCAGTACGTTAAATTATGTTGCCAGTCTGGTGGGTCAGGACCAATTAAATTTTTTTCCATTACTTCTTAACAATGGATATTGTGTTTTTAGGTATTAAGTATTGCGGCGATGTGAAGGGACCAATTTCTCGCAATAGGTGGGGTTGAGTGTAGTATTTTTTTTATTTATAATAAACTGCAATGGATTAAATGTTTTTACATAAATTTCAATGGTAAAAATGTTTCCCAATTTGAATTCTTGCAATTCGAACACCTAAAAAGAACAAATTAAGTTTGAATCAAGAGGTACCACTGTACTTTATAATACCTTCACTCTGCAAATGAAGAATCACAACTGTTACACCATCAGAATTTGGAATGTTTGATTGCTGTGTGTAAGTAAGTGCACAAGTCTGAACACGTTGCCAGTGATAGTGAACATGTCGAGCATTGATACCATATCATCCCACTGTCCTCATTTGAGGACATCATTATTTTAGGCCATATATATTCTTGAAGAGTGAACAAATGATTACGTAATAGATCTCACATAATTTTTTACATTATAAAGATTACTGTATTTCAGTCCTCAGTTCTACAATTTAATATGCAGTAAACTAGAGATGAAAAAAAAATGTTGATTTTTCTTGTTCATTTTACACATTTTTGTAACTAAAATAACATACCTTTCAAAGGTTTTTTCATTAATATCAATGTTGATCCCAACAAACTAGAATGTCAATAAATGATGCACATGATGCAGGGATCATGGGTGGAAAAACAGCACAGGAGAAATATGAAATATTCTTGAGGAAGCATAATGAAGGTGTAGAAAGATATGTACCTAAATTCAGAGCAAGGAGCAGCAAACACACTTGGCACAACACTAGATGTGCAGAAGCAAAGAGGACAAAAGATAGAACTTGGAGAAAACTGAAGAAACAGAAGAATTAAATTAATAGAGAGAGATACAAAGAAGCAAGAAATGAGTATGTCAGAATAAGAAGAGAGGAGGAAATGGCTTTTGAAAAGGATGTAGTAGGTAAGTGTGGAAATGAACCCAAACTCTTCTATAAATATATAGATGGAAAGATGAAGAATACAAAAACCATAGACAAGATAGTAAAGAAGAAAAACATACCAAACAGCAGAAGAGCTTAGTAAAATTATGAACAAGAGCTTCAAACAAGTATTCATAGAAGAGGAGGCATTCACAGAACCAAGTATGATAGAGGCACAGGAGGGATTCAAGGAGGTTGTGGTACAGAAACAAAATGTTGGCAGACTGATGGGAAGTCTGGATGTTAGAAAAGCAATAGGCCCAGATGGAGTGTCAGGTTGGACACTAAGGGGAATGTAAGGATCAACTGACACAGCCAATTTGGGAAGTGATTAACAGCTCAATAAAGGAAGGGAAGGTACCACAGGAGTGGAAGAGGGCCAACATAGTGCCCATTTACAAAAGAGGAAAGAAGACTGACCCATCAAATTATAGACCTGTTTCACTAACAAGTGTGGTCAGGAAAATCTGTGAAATATTAATTAAAGAAAAATGGGTGAGATATTTGGAAGACAATAGAGTCATAACTAATAGACAATATGGATTCATGCGAGGAAAATCATGTGACGAACTTACTAATTTTCTATGCAAGAGTAATTGAAGGAATTGCTAACAGAGAGGGGTGGGTGGATGCTGTCTACCTATATATCAAAAAAGCATTTGATAGAGTTCCACACAGAAGACTCTTATGGAAACTGAAGCACATAGGTGGACTGAGAGGAAAAGTATTGGAATGGATGCAAGACTATTTGAAGAATAGAGAAATGAGAACTGTGATCAGGGAAGCAACCTCAAGTTGAAGAAATGTAACAAGTGGAGTACTGCAGGGGTCAGTTCTGGCACCCATAATGTTCCAATTATATGTAAATGATATGTAGTGTGGCGTGACCAGTTTTGCAGATGATGCCAAATTGATGAGAATTGTAACACTGATGACTGTTGAGAACTACAAGTGGATATAGACAAGATTGATGAATGGAGTAAGAGGTGGAAACTGGACTTTAATGCAAAGAAATGTCATGTGATGGAACTAGGAAAAAGCAAAAGAAGGCCAAAATGGAACTACAAGATGGGACAGGAAAAAATACTTAAGACCAAGGAAGAAAAAGACCTAGGAGTGGTGATACAAGATACATTGAGCCCAGAATGGCATATAAATCAAATATTTGGATCCACATACAGAACAGTAACCAACATTAGGGTGGCTTTCCACTACATGGATAAGGACATGAAAAAATTCTAACTAGCATGATATGTCCGAGGTTGGAATATGCCACTGTGGTGTGGTCACCCAATGCAAAAAACAATATAAGGAAATTAGCAGATATAACTCACCTCGAGACTTCTGGCATCTAGCCAAAAACATCTCCAACAACTTTACTTATTCATCTTTCTCTCCCTTAGTTCAACCAGATGGCACCAATGCCATCTCATCCATCTCTAAAGCTGAACTCTTCACTCAAACCTTTGCTAATAACTCTACCTTGGATGATTCCGGGCTTGTTCCTCCTCTCCTCCTCCCTCTGACTACTTCATGCTATGTATTAAAATCCTTCGAATGATGTTTCTCATGCCCTCGCTGGCCTAAACCCTCGGAAGGCTTATGGACCTGATGGGGTCCCTCATATTGTTCTCCGAAACTGTGCCTCCGTGCTTGCACCTTGCCTAGTCAAACTCTTTCAACTCTGTCTATCAACATCTACCTTTCCTTCTTGCTGGAAGTTTGCCTATATTCAGCCTATTCATAAAAAAAAGGGCGACCGTTCTAATCCTTCAAACTACCATCCTATTGCTTTAATCTCCTGCTTATCTAAAGTTTTTGAATCTATTCTCAACAAAAAGATTCTTAAACATCTATCACTTCACAATCTTCTATCTCACCGCCAGTATGGCTTCCGTCAAGGCCGCTCTACTGGTGATCTGGCTTTCCTTACTGAGTCTTGGTCATCCTCTTTTAGGGATTTTGGTGAAACTTTTGCTGTAGCCCTAGACATATCAAAAGCTCTGTGGCTTCTATCCTTCTCTCTGCAACTTCATCTCTAGTTTCCTTTCTGATCGTTTTATTGCTGCTGTGGTAGACGGTCACTGTTCTTCCCCTAAATCTATCAACCGTGGTGTTCCTCAAGGGTCTGTCCTATCACCCACTCTCTTCCTATTATTCATCAATGATCTTCTAAACAAGACTTCTTGCCCTATCCACTCCTATGCTGATGATACCACCTTGCACTTTTCCACGTCTTTCCATAGACGACCAACCCTTCAGGAAGTACACAGCTCACGCAGGGAAGCCTCAGAATGTCTAACTTCTGATCTCTCTAAAACAGTGGTTCCCAAATTTTTCTGGTCATTACCCACTTTTCATACATGATCCTTGTCCATGGCGGCCCCCCTTCCCCCCCACAACTATAACCCATCACTACTGTGACTGTCTGCAGTCCTACACTCATTAGGTCCATATAAAAACCACTCTAGCAAATCCTGTAATTTTATTGATTCCATTTGTCATTTTTTCTTTTGTTAATTATTAATAAAGAAATTTGTATTTTGCCTTTGCTGAATCTCATATAATTATTGAAATGGTACTAAAGAAATAATATAATGCACATTAAAAGATTCATACATAGAGTAATTAAAAATTGCATTATTGTGAAAAGCTGTTTCAGCAAAAAAAAAAAAAAAAAAAAAAAGAAAAGAGAAAGAAACAAAGAATTTCCACTGGATTGAAAAAGTGTATTAATCCCACACAATGTGATCTGATCTTTGAATCTTACAAATCTGATAACTTTGTAATTCTGAAATTAGATGCTATCATAGGGAGTCATAATTAACTGCCACAACCATGGCCTTCAGTGGCCACACACCCACCTCCTCTCAGACAATTTGCTTCTGAACATTCATGCCAGGTTCATGTTTCCTTCACTTTTGAATCCCCATTCTACTCAGTGTGAAGGGTAATGTTGCAGATTATCAACAAGCTTCTTGATTCTTGGTTTTGTTTCACTTAAAGCACACCATAGGTCATGCTTCACTTAAAGTCTGTTGCAACATTTCATTTTAATGTGGAGTAGTTGAGAGAATGCAGCCTCACAGGAATAAGATGATAAAAATGGTAGGAGGTGGCAAAAAGCTAAGTCAAATAAGTTTGGGTATGAAGCTGCCATTGATGACCAAAATTCTGTTAGAGATTCAGTTTCTAACTTCATCTTAGCTCCTGAATCCTCCTGAAGTGTCAACAGCTCAGTTTGGCCATCATCATTGTCATCAGGAATGCACGTCACTGGAGCAATGAAAGGGGCCCTTACTAGCCGAGAAGTTAGGCTTTGGATATCTGGGAAGTATCTTTTAAATTCCCCTTCCAAGGCCTCAAGATGTTGGGTAATCAAGTTCTGCATAGCTGCATCACACTTCTCTACAATTTCTGACACTGTCTCTGGCATTGCCAAGTTTCCCATTCCAACTTTGTGCTTCCAATTCTCCATCTTACAAATGAAAGCTTTGATTTTGTCCACAAAATCGATTATCAAGCTTCCTTTCCCTTGGAGTTCCAGGTTCAGTGTGTTCAACTGTCTAAATTATGTCAACAAAATAGGCTAGCCGTACTTCGAAGCTATCTGCAGACCATGCTGACAGCAAATCTTGCTTGTTCTGTGTTCTGAGAAAGAGACTGATCTCTTCTCTGAGCTCAAATACACGCTGAACTACATTTCCTTTTGATAGCCAGCGAACTGCTGTATGAAATAGGAGAGTCTCATGAGCTGCATCCATATCTTGGCAGAGTCTCTTGAAAAGGCGTGTGTTAAGAGCACTACGTTTTACAAAGTTAACTGTCTTTATATTGTATTCAGAGTGTCCTGTAATTCTGAGGGTAGTGTTTTTTATGCAAGAGCTTGCCTGTGGATCATGCAGTGAAGAGGGATAGCATTTGGTGCTTTTTGTATAACTCTTGTAACAAAACCTGACTGAGAACCCAACATGGCTGGAGCCCAGTCTGTGCATATCCCACAAAGATTGCCCCAGTCAAGACCTTCAGATTCAAAGAATTCTGTAAGTTTCTGCATTACATCTTCACCTTTTGTAGATTGTTCAAGAGGCTGACAAAGCAAGAATTCCTCCTTCAGATCCTCATCATGAACATACCTTACAAAAGCCAGGAGTTGTGAGCAGGACTGGACATCAGTGGACTCATCAAGTTGAATACTGAATAATCCAGCTCTTTTAATTTCCTGTATCACCTGCTCATTGATGTCATCAGATATTTGGGAGATTCAGCGTTGCACTGTATTATTTGAGAGTGAAATAGCATTCAGCTTTTCAGCACTTTTCTCACCCAAAACAAGCTTTACCATTGTTTTGGCACATGGCAAAATTAATTCCTCCCCAATTGTATGAGGCTTCTTTTTCTTTGCTATTTCAAGGGATACAAGAAATGATGCCTCCACTACAGCAGCATTTCTTTGACGAAAGGAACCACTGGCATCAAGACGCTGTTTCTTCATGTTCAATTCTTGTCGACTAATGAAGGAACGATCTTTGCCAACATGTTGAGGATGCTTGGTTTCCAGATGTAATCTAAGCTTACTGGGCCTTAATGGTTCAGCTGTGAGTATTTTGTGACAAATCCCACACTGAGGCCTCACTACACCTTTATCAGTGATGCTTGTAAATCCAAAATCCAGGTAGTTGTCATCATAGTTGTGTTTCTTATTAGAAGCCATCACTGTATCTGCAATGCACAAACAAAAAAACTGCTATTTTTAATTCCACTAACATATGCCATCACTTATGATTAGAATAATAAAATGGTAAATATGAGATTGAAAGGAAGTTAGATTTTACATTACAAAAAAGTTATAGAATGTGCATAAATACAGCAGGTATTATTTACCTTCTTAATATACTTCATGATGTAGGGCTTACTTACCATTAAAGTGGTATTGATGTTGGCTCAAGTTCATATAATACTGAAGTATTCACAGGTGGGATGAAACTGATTATATGGGGAGGCACACATGGTGATCAATGTTGCAACTGTGAATTTCTGGTTAACTGAATAATATGAACACCCATGCTGATATGTAAGATTCAAGACCAGGTTATCATACAGAATACACAGCTTAGAAAACAGATTAGAATTATGTTGAGTTAAAATAATTATCTTGCTTCCCTAATACATCCACATGTCTTGTTTTACGTCAAGAACACAGAATCATATTAAAAAAAAAAGGGGGGGGGACGTATTACTCATGTGCCTGGCAGCAAGGCATTGCACAAACCTGTACTGAACCTGTAAGTTCCCTCCACTGGCTACCGACCCGCTAAACTCCTTTGGTTTTATTTATGCATACCCTCAGATTATGGCCCCCTACATTCTTCTATATGGCCCTCCAGGGGGCCATGGCCCCCAGTTTGGGAACCATTGCTCTAAAATTTCTGATTGGGGTAAACCAAACCTAGTGTTGTTCAATGCCTCAAAAACTCAATTCCTCCACCTATCAACTCAACACAACCTTCCAAATAACTATCCCCTCTTCTTCAATGACACTCAATTGTCCCCTTTTCCTACTCTAAACATTCTTGGTCTATCCTTTACTTGTAATCTAAACTGGAAACTTCACATCTCTCTAGCTAAAACAGCTTCCATGAAGTTAGGTGTTCTGAGTCGTCTCTGCCAGATTTACTCACCTCCCCAACTGCTAACACTATACAGGGGCCTCGTCCGCCCATGTATGGAGTATGCTTCACATGTTTGGGGAGGCTCCACTCACATAACTCTTTTGAACAGGGTGGAATCAAAAGCTTTTCGTCTTATCAATTCCTCTCCTCTGACTGACTGTCTTCAGCCTCTTTCTCATCGCCGCAGTGTTGCCTCTTGCTCTCTTTTACCGCTACTTCCATGCTAACTGCTCTTCTGATCTCGCTAACTGCGTGCCTCCCCTGCTCCTGCGTGTCTAAAGGACACAAAAACGTACAGTTTTCCACATAGAATTGTGGACATCTGGAATGGATTGATTGAAGAGGTTGTTACAGCAACCAATATACATAAGTTCAAGGAAATGTTGGATATATGGAGATATGGTGACAGGACACTATGAGCCCTGCTTGAACCCTGTATAATACAACTAGGTAAATACACACACAATTCATTGGCTTATCAGGCAGCTCCTCTCTAGCAGTCCGCATTTACTGGTGGTGTCATTGTTTAAGTGGTGATCACACTGGCAATTATTAGCACATCAAGGTGTGTTTTCTGTCTAGTGTGGCAGGTCAAGTGAGGTGTGTCAGTCAGGTCTTGCTTTCCCGCTCATATGCCATGTTTAGGATGGGGGGAGACCTTTATACGTAAAATATGCCTTATTTTTACTTCAACAGTGATATGGAACTAAAGTTAGAAATCAGTAATGAACCAATTTATATAAAAACAAAGACAGACTGAAACAGGAGTAAAGGAGATGAAGAGGTTTTGGAGAATAAGGCAAACCCGTGATTTATGATGAAGTGGCAACAGTGGGCGATGCTGGTAACACCGTCACCCCACACCTGAAATGCCTGATTCCAACCACACCATGATAATAATCATTCTATATTCCTAGCATTTTGGAGTTCAGAAACACCTAGAATTGTGCAGAACAAAGATATTAAATTTTGCTATTTTAACAACGTACTCAAGTGAAGTGAGGGAACAAATCGCCATGAAAGCCTCTCATATTGCCAATCAGCAGTGATGGAGTCTCCTTAGCCAACCATGTAGGCTCCCTCCACCATTAAGGGGGTTGTCTTTCCCTAAAAAATTGGGGGTCGTCTTATACAACAGGTCGCCTTATACTCCGGTATATATGCTAATTGAAAAAAACATAGATTAAAAATTTGTTTGAAATTTGGACCTCATGTAAATTCAAAAACTCATAAAACAAGCTTGTTTAAAAGAAGAGGTATATGTATTAACTTTTCATGATGCGTTCCAATCTCTGATGCATTGTTCATGGACATTATTAATTGAAATACATGAAAGTAAACAATGGCAGGTAGATTAAATCGTGAAAGAAAATAAGAGAATGAGTGTTGGCTGTATTAAAACTATTTTGTAATTTGGCATTGGTGTGTAAGGAAGATCAGTTAAGACATGAGTAAAGTTTCCAGATGTTGATTATCAGTAGTACTTAAGTATTTATGTACTCATGATAAGCAACCTCTGAGAACTCTTCATGGTGCTTATTGTACAATTGTACAATCATTATCTTTTTTGTTTTCTTTCATGGTTACATCATCCTCTCATTGTTTATTTTTATGTATTTCACTTAGCAATTCCATTGAACACTATCAAATACTTCACTTCTTAATTGTACATTTTTTCTGTTTTTCATTTGCTATGTTTTTTTCCAATTTGTGTTGGAATTTAAGTATGTTTTTTTTTCCTTTTCTGGAAGAATTAGGAAAATAATAAAGGGAAGGAGTGACACAAAGTATAGTTTGGGGACATGGCCAGAAACAATTAGAATTGTTTGTGTTTAAGGTTTGCCTACTATAATGTGGTTTTGACTTAGCATGATGTTTGCCTAGAACCATTTAACTGCACTATAGGTGGTATGTAATAGACATCACCAGGATTTTTTTGCATTTAGGTTTCTTCATCTAGCCAGGGAAATTGAACTATATTTAGATATCTAACTATTATCTCTGTACTTGCTCAGTTAGTAAATATACTAAACTATTATCTTTATTAGTTATTCTTTTCTTTGAAGAAGGGTTTAAGTACTTTTGAAATTATTGCCGTAATTCTTGTCAGGGAGTGACCCCAGACCCAGAGCCAGGAACCTCCCCTGAAATTTTGACTGCAGCTACCGAGGCCTGGTCCACACTGCTGGGTGCACAGGTCTCTCCCATCACAGTCGACATGACTGCCTTGGTACCCTGCCTGGAAGTTCGAGCTTCTTTTGAGAAGACTCAGTATCATGTTGACCAGGAAGTTGGTGTCTTGGTCAAAATAAGGTTAGTATGTAAGCCTAGTGCAAACCAATTGATTATAATTATTGTATGTTACAATTAGATTTTTTGTGTTTGTATTTTTGTTATTGCTATATGTTATAATATTGATGATGTTAAGATTATATCTTCTCTTACAAGATAGTAATTCTTTAAGATTATCTAAGGCTTACCGACAGTCCTCCATCCTTTTAAAAGGAGAATTTATTTCACATAAACCTGCTAGTCTTACCAAGTCACAAAATCTGTGTCTTGTCTCTCTTTCTCAAGCAATTTATTCCAAAAAATTATACACATGACATAAGTTCTCCCTTTCCATGGCTACCAGACATAAAGAATGTAAAGAAACAAAACAATGTTCCTGCTAACCTGATCGAATTCTTACCTTGAGCTCCACATTCACTAGATTTGCTGCTTGTGCTCTTGCATTCTCATGTTTTTTTTTTATTTTTTATTTTTTATTTTTTATTTATTTATTTTTTTTTTGCTATTGGTGTCCCACATTATATAATATACTGTTATATGATATTCTGCTTTTATGATATAGTGGAACCTTGGACTTCGAATACAATCCACTCTGAAAGGATGTTCCATGGCCAAAATGTTGAAGGTCCAAAGCAGTTTCCCCATAGGAAATAATGTAAATAATTTTAGTCTGTTCCAAGACCCCAGATGCCTACTGGACAAAATATTGCACAAAAGAAGCAAACTGAACAAAATTTGATATATCTTTTAATGGCAAGTTTTGGCACATGAATATGGTGGTGAGGGAGGGGAAGGGAGGATGGAACTTATTGCTTGGAAGGGAAGTCCGTGTATTTACCTAGTTGTACAGGGTGCGGCAACATAACTTCCTTTTTTATATTGCATGGCAATCAGGCTGTTGAAGTAGTAGCGGGGTTGGCGTGGTTTCATTCTAGAGACAAGGTTCTAAAGTTTTCTTTTCTTTCTTTTCAGTCACAATCATGCGTTGGAGTAATGAGGGACGTGCGTTTGCCGTCGAAGCCTACTTTTCGAATCGACGGTCTGTGATTGCAACCCAGCGCGCCTTTCGAAATCGTTTCAAAGGCCTTTGATGCAATTCTCGGGGATTGGTGTCAGCCCAATAACACATTTTTTGTTTGTTGACACATCCAGTCAAATGAAAATGTGCTTCATCACTGAAATAAACGATCGCGTCTTCAGGAACGTTTTCGAGAAGCGCCTCACATACGTTCCTTCTTGAAGTGAAATCACGTTCGGAGAGTTCCTGCACAATTGCCATCTTGTAAGGATGGAAATGCAGGTCATCGTGAAGTATTCGTCTCACTGAATGATCGGAAAGCCCAAGGGCAGAAGCATGTCTTCGCGCAGAACGTCGTGGGGATCACAATATTGAAGCTCTCACTGCCTCAATGTTCTCAGGTGATCTGATGGGCCGAGGTACTCCAGTTCTTCATCGTGTCAAACTCCCGGTTTGCCTGAACGTATTGACCCAAGTAACAATTGATTTCCAGTCTGGAACAGGGCCTCTCGGGGCTATATTGAAACGATTTTAAAAGGCGCGCTGGGTTGCAATCACAGACCGTCGATTTGAAAAGTAGGCTTCGACGGCAAACGCACGTTCCTCATTACTCCAACGCATGATTGCGACTGAAAAGAAAGAAAAGAAAACTTTAGAACCTCGTCTCTAGAATTAAACCACGCCCATCCCGCTACTACTTCAACAGCCTGATTGCCATGCAATATAAAAAAGGAAGTTATGTTGCCGCACCCTGCATTTACCTAGTTGTATTATACAGGGTTCGAGCGGGGCTCATAGTGTCCTGTCTCCATATCTCCATAAATCCAACATTTCCTTGAACTTATGTATATTGGTTGCTGAAACAACCTCTTCTTTCAATCCATTCCAGGTATCCTTAATTCTACGTGGAAAACTGTACTTTTTTGTGTCCTTTAGACACCGACTTTTTCTGATTTTCCTTGAGTGTCCTCTCATCTGTCTAGTTTCTTCTTCCATCTCCAGGTTTTGCTCATTTAGCTTTTCAATACCATTTATTATCTTATACAGAGTTATTAGATCACCTCTCTTTCTTCTGTCCTGTAGAGTTGGCAGTCCCATTTCTCTTAATCTGTCCTCATATGTCAGCTCGCTTAGTTCTAGTACCATTTTCGTGGCTACTCTTTGGATCCTTTCTAGTTTCCTTATATCCTTTTTTGCATGTGGTGACCACACTACTGGTTAGAATTTTTTTCATCATGTCCTTGTCCATGTAATGGAAAGCCATTCTAATATTGGCTAACATTCTATATGTTGATCCAAATAGTTTATTTATGTGCTGCTCTGGGTTCAGTGTTTCCTGTATCACCACCCCTAGGTCTTTTTCCTCTTTTGTCTTAGGTATCTCCTCCTGTCCTATCTTGTAGTTCCATTTTGGCCTTCTCTTGCTCTTGCCTATCTCCATCACATGACATTTCTTTACATTGAAAGCCAGTTTCCACGTCTTACTCCATTCATCGATCTTATCTATGTCCCCCTGTAGCTCCTGGCAGTCAACAGCGTTTTTAATAACTCTCATTAATTTGGTGTCATCCACAAACATATTCATGTAGCTGGTCATGCCACACTGCATACCATTTACATATATTTGGAACATGATGGGTGCTAGGACCGACCCCTGCGGTACTCCACTTGTTACATTCCTCCAACTTGATGTTTCCTCCCTGATCACCGTTCTCATTTCTCTATCTTTCAAATAATCCTGCCTCCATTCTAATAGTTTCCCTCGTAGTCCACCTATGTGCTTTAGCTTCCATAATAGTCTCTCATGTGGAACTGTATCGAATGCTTTTTTGATATCTAGGTAGACAACATCTACCCACCCGTCTCTGTCTTCAATTCCTTCAGTTACTTGCGTATAGAAACTTAGCAGGTTTGTGACATGTGATTTTCCTTGCCTGAACCCAAATTGGCTATTGGATATAACTTTGTTGTCCTCCAGGTATCTCACCCGTTTCTCTTTAATTAGTATCTCGCATATTTTGCTGACAACACTTCTTAGCGAGACAGGTTTATAATTCAGCGGGTCAGTCTTCTTTCCTCCTTTGTATATAGGCACAATGTTGGCCCTCTTCCGCTCTTTTGGCACCCTGCCTTCCTTATTGAGCTTGTGATTACTTCCCATATTGGCTGTACTAATTGCTCTTTGCATTCCTTTAGTGTCCAGCCTGACACTCCATCTGGACCCATTGCTTTTCTTACATCTAGATTTTCCAACAATCTGCCAACATTTTGCTTCTGCACCACAACCTCCTTGAGACCCCCCTCTGCCTCTGTCATGTTTGGTTCTATGAATTGCCCCTCTACTGTGAATACTGACTTGAAGCTCTCATTCATAATTTCACTGAGCTCCTCTGCTGTCTGGTATGTTTTTCCTCCCTTTATTATCTTGTCTATGGTTTCCTTACATTTCATTTTTCCATTTACGTATTTATAGAAGAGTTTGGGTTCATCTCCGCATTTCTTTACAACATCCTTTTCAAAAGCTATTTTTTCCTCTCTTCTTATCCTGACATACTCATTCCTTGCTTTATTGTATCTCTCTCTATTAATTTCATTCCTCTGCTTCTTCAGTTTCCTCCAAGTTCTGTCTTTTGCTCGCTTCGCTTCTGCACGTCTAGCATTATACCAGGTGTATTTGCTATTCCTTATTTTGTATTGTGGTACATATCTTTCGACACCTTCTCGATACCTCTTCAGGAATATTTCATACTTCTCCTGTGCTGTTTTGCCGTTCATGATTGCTCTCCAATCTGTTCTTTCAAGAAATTCCCTTAAGCCTTCAAAGTTTGCCCTCGCATAATTTAATCTTCCACTTTTATAATTATCTCCCCTTCTTACCAATGTCCCTTCTTGTAATTCTATTTCCATCAAATACATGGTCATTTTTTCCCATTGGGCTTAGATACTTTATGATGGGTTGGAGTTCTGTTTTTTTTGTGAACACCAGATCAAGAATTGATGGTTCATCCTCTCCTCTAAGTCTAGTGAAATCCTCCACCCATTGGTCCAGCGTGTTCTCCATGAGTAATTTTAGCATTTCTTCAATCCATGATCCTTCGGTTCCACTCCCTTCCATTTCTTTCCAGTTCACAGCTCTACAGTTGAAATCACCCATTAGTAATACTTTTCTGTCCTTCCTCATCATATCAGCCAGGCATTTTAACACCTCCTTCTGCATTGTTTTATACTCTTCTAGTTTTCATGTATTTGTTCTTGGTGGCACATAGGCTACTATAATTTTTCTTCTATCTCTTTCATTTGTTAGAATTATTATACTGATGACTTCTGCCATGCCGTCCCCATATTGCACTCCCTCTACAGCTAAGTCTTCTTTCACCATTATTAATACTCCTCCTCCTCCTTTTCCTTTTCTATCTCTCCTCCAAAGCTTAAATCCCTCTAGCGGAAAATTTACGTTGATCTCTTCCTTCAATTTTGTTTCCTTCATGCAGAACACATCTGGTTTTTTGCTGCTTAAATAGTCTTTTATCTCTAATATGCTGCTTAGCAAACCATCCACATTTGTATACGCTACTTTTAATTTGTTGGTCTCTCCATCTCTTTTACCTCCTGCTGCTGTTGTTGTTGTTCCCCTGCATCCTCTTCCGTCTCCCGGGTAAACCACCTCCTTAGCCTCATGTCTAGCACCCTCCAGTAAAAAGTCTTCTTCTCAGTCTCTGTCCTCCTTAAGTTTTTTTCCTTAGCCTCTTGTCTTAATTCTTTTTCTTTCTGTCTTTCTTCCAAATTCATATCCCTTTTTATCCAAATGTCCTTTTATTCTTCTGTTTGAGCCAGTCTATTTGCTCTTGCTGTAAGTTCCTCCACAGCCAGTTGGGACCTCATCCTCGCTTTGAGTGGTCTTGTGTTTCCTTCATTGTATTTTCCAATCCTGTGCGTTTCCTCGACCTCCTGCTCCAGGCTTTGTGTGTGATCTGGCACCTGTCTTATGACCTTTTTTACTAGTTCTCTCTCCTCTCTCTCTCTTCCATATTTATTGGGATTTTTCTTTTCTTGTCCATAAATTATAAAACATTTCTTCCTGTCCACTGTATCCCTTACCAGGTTTTCCTTCTCCTTGATAATCTGTATGACTGTGTCCTTAGTATTGTCCTGTATTTGTTTCTTGATTATTTCTGCAAAGCTGACCTTTTCTTCCTCCCTTTCTTTCTTCCATACATTTTTCAGGTCAGTCAGTTTTGAGTCACTATACACTTGGTCTAACTTCTCAGAGTCGTCCATCACTTTCTCTTTGAAGTCTTCTAGTTTTGCTTCGTAGCTTACACATTTTTCCTTCAGGTCTTCGTTTTCTTTTCTTATATTTCCCAATTCCTTTTTCATCTCCTTATTTGTTTCTATTACGTGATCGTATTTGAGAATCCTATTTTTCATTTCCTTGTTTTCACTCACGAGCATCTCATATTTCATCATCATACCATCTAGGAGTTCTTTCATAAGCCTCACTTCTCTTTTGACACTTATTAGTATCCTCATTGTTCCCCTGCTTTCATTCTGAAATCCTGAAAATTCTCCACTATCACTCGATCCAGCTAACCTTTTGAGCCCGAGCGGGGTTTCCAAAACGTAAGTTCCCACGGGTCTGTTTACGTTGGTTGTACTCCAGGTCGGGTTTGGCTCCTCCCTATCCATGGTAATGGTCTCTTGTTTTCTTCACTAGATCACTTTTTGGAGACAGGACAACTACAAATAGCCCCCCTCTCCTCTCTGTACATACATTACTAGGCTCCTCCAGCAGGAAGGGCCCCAGTGTGTGTGTGTATGTATGTACCTAGATTACCTAGTTGTATTACACAGGGTTCGAGTGGGGCTTATAGTGTCCTGTTTCCATATCTCCATATATCTAACATTTCCTTGAAATTATGTATATGGTTGCTTTAACAACCTCTTTTTTTAAACCATTCCAAACCATTCTCAATTCTATGTGGAAAACTGTATTTTCTTATTTCCTTCAAATACCGACTCTTTTTATCTTCCTTGAGTGTCCTCTCATCTGTCTGGTTTCTTCCTCCATCATCACCAAGTTTTTCTTGTCCAGCTTTTCAATGACATTTACTATCTTATATAGAGTTATTAGATCTACTCTCTCCCTTCTAACTTACAGAGTTGACAGTCCCATTTCTTTTAATCTTAAAGTTCTTTTAATTTTTTAAAAGAATCTTTAAAGTTTAATCTTTAAAGTTCGTCACACATGATTTTTCCTTGCCTGAATCTGCATTGCCTATTAGATATAACTCCATTGTCTTCCAAATATCTTACCTATTTTTCTTTAATATCTCGCAGATTTTGCTGACAACACTTGTTAGTGACAGGTCTATAATATAGTAGGTCAGTCTTCTTTCCTCCTTCGTAAATGAGCATTATGTCGGCCCTCTTCCACTCTTGTGGTACCCTCCCCTTCTCTATTGAGCTGGTAATCACTTCCCAAATTGGGTGTATTAGTTGATCCTTACATTCCCTTAGTGTCCAGCCTGACACTCCATCTGGTCCCATTGCTTTTCTTATATCCAAACTTCCAATCAGTCTGCTAACATCTTGTTTCTGTACCACAACCTCCTTGAATCCCTCCTATGCCTCTATCATGTTTGGTTCTGTAAGTGCCTTCTCTTCTCTGAATACTGATTTGAAGCTCTCATTCATAACTTCACTAAGCTGTTCTACTGTTTGGTATGTTTTTTTCCCCTTTACTGTCTTATCTATGATTTCTTTACACTTTATCTTACCATTTATATACTTTTAGAAAAGTTTGGGATCATTTTCACACTTCTCTACCACATCCTTTTCAAAAGCTATTTCCTTCTCTCTTCTTATCCTGACATACTCATTTCTTGCTTCTTTGTATCTCTCTCTATTACTTTCATTCCTTTACTTAATTTTTCTCCAAGTTCTATCCTTTGCCCTCTTTGCTTCTTCACATCTTGCTTTGTACCATGTTTGTTTGCTGCTCTTTATTTTGTATTTAGGTACATATCTTTCCACACCTTCTTTATGCTTTCTCAGGAATATTTCATATCTCTCCTGTGCTGTTTTAGCACTCATGATCCCTCTCCAATATATACTTTCAAAAAAATTCCTCAAGTCTTCAGAGTTAGCTCATGCATAATTAAACCTTCCGTTTTTAGAATCCTCTTCTCTTTTTATCATTGCCCATTCTTGCAATTGTATTTCAATCAAGATATGATCACTTTTCACGACTGACTTAGGCACTTAATCTTGGGTTGGAGTTCTATTTTTATTTGTGAATACCAGGTCTAGCATTGATGGTTTTTCTCCTCTGAGCCTAGTGAATTCCTCCATCCATTGATTCTGTGTGTTTTCCATGGGTAATTGCAATATATCTTCACTCCATGAGCCTTCATTTCCACTCTCTTCCTTTTTTTTCCAGTTCACACCTTTGTAGTTAAAGTGTCCCACTAGTAGTACCTTCTTGTCCTTCCTTACCATGTCATCCAGGCATTTTAATACTTTCTTCTTTATTAATTTATGTTCTTCTAACTTCCACATATTTGCTTTTGATGGCACATATGTTACTATAATTTTCCTCCTTTCTCTTCCATTAGTTCGAATTATCATAGAAAAAAGGGAACCTTGGTAATAGGCATATGGAGGAGTCAACTCCGGCCTGTAGTAGAACCGATGTAAACAAACCCGCAGGGTGATGGCACGACTTCTGTCATGACATCACCATATTGCACTCCCTTCACAAAGATTTCCTCTTGCACCATTATTAATACCCCTTTTTCTTTTCTTTTTCTATCTCTCCTCCAAATTGTGTATCCCTCTTTTTGAAAATCTATGTGGATTTCTTCCTTTAATTTTGCCTCTGCCATGCAGAATACAACTGGTCTTTGAATACTTAAATAATCTATATTTCTAACAAGCTAGATAGTAACCCATCCACATTTGTATATGTTACTTTTAATATTCTGCTCTTTTCATCACTTGTATCTCCTGCTGTTGCTGTGGCTGTGGCTCCTTTACTTCCTCTTCCTTCTCCCGAATAAACCATCTCAGCTTCATATCTAGAATTTCTTCTTCTTGGTCTCTAAGTTTTTTTTTCCTTAGCCTTTTGTCTTGGATCTTTTTCCTTTTGTTTTTCTTCTAAATTCATGTTTTTCTTAATCCAGACATCCTTATGTTCTTCATTCTGAGCCAGTCTTTCAGTTCTTGCTGTTATTTCCTCATCCTCACTTTAAGTGGTCTTGTATTTCCTTCTCTGTATTTACCGATTCTATGCTTTTCTTCAACCTCCTGTTCTAGGCTTTGTGTCATCCTGAACCTTTTGTATGATCTCTTTTATTAATTCTCTCTCCTCTATCTCTCTCCTTTATTTATTAGGATTTTTCTTTTCCTGTAATCTATAAATTACTAAACATTTCTTCCTATCCACAGTATCCCTCACCAAGTTTTCCTTTTCCTTGATAATCTGTATGCCGGTGTCTTTCGTCTTTATTATCTCAGCAAAACAAATTTTTTCTTCCTCCCTTTCTTTTTTCCATACATTTTTGCAATTCTGTCAGCTTGGAGTCACTACAAACTTGGTCAATTTTCTCTGAATCTTCCTTCACTTTTCCTTTAAGATCTAGCTGGGCTTCACAGTTCACATATTTTTCCTTGAGTTCTTAATTTTCTTTTTTTATACCTCCTAATTCCTTCTTCATCTTTTTATTAGTTTCTATGATGTGGTCAATTTTGAGTACCATGCTTTTCATTTCCTTGTTTTCTTTTATGAGTAGCTCATATTTGGTCATCATTTCATCCAACAGTTGTTTCATGAGCCTCACTTCTTTTTCTACACTCACAAGCCTCCTTGTTGTTCCCCTGTTCTCATTTTGAAATTCTGAAAAATCCCCTTTGTCATTTGAGCTTGCTAATCTTTTTAGTGCTAGTGGCGTTTCCAAGAAGAAAGTTCCCAAGGGTTTGTTTACATCGGTTCTACTCCAGGCCGGAGTTGACTTCTTCATATACATATTAGCAACATTCCCTTTTTTCTCTGGATCACTTTTGGAGACAGGACAAACTGCGAATAGCCCCTCTCTCCCCTCTGTACATACAGGTACCTCGATTTACGTGGGGGATGCGTTCTTGAAGAGAAGGCATAAAACAAAAAGATGTAAATCAAACTATATATAAATATAAATAAATAAATAAACATCTAATCCATTCCAGTTTATTTTGAATTAAAAAAATTACTCTCAACCCCCAGCTATTGCGAGAAATTGGTCCCTTAACAATGCCGCAATAGCTAAAAACACAGTAGCCAATGTGAAGAAGTAATGGGAAAAAATAAAATTGGTCCTGGCCCACCAGAGTGGCAACATGATTTAACATATTGGCATCTTGTTTTCCCCTCATCTCATTATAATCCATAGATATCATTCACATTATGAGAGTATAAAGTAAACATAGACATGAAATGCATATAAAAAAACCGGCATAACAAAAGACTCCCTCTCGTGCACTAAATACAGGAACAGATCTCATAGTGTTCGCCCCCTCCCATTCACTCCGTCTCTATCCACTCTCATTCGATACACAAACAGATTGAGTAGGCCACCCCACCCCCTGCTCCCTCTCTCCTCCAGCCACTCATCCTCCCCACCCCCCTTCTCTCTCTTTTTTATGGAATTATTTCAAGAAAAGTACAATCGTACCTCTACATACGAGTTTTATTTGGTCCACAATTGAGCTCGTATCCTGAAATTGTTCATATGGTGGAACATGATTTCCTATTCAAATACATGTAAAAATGAATAATGCGTTCTAACTTGAGAAAAACATGCAAATTAAAGTTTAGTAATACCAATGTACACTGTAGGAAAGTTAACATTAATAAGGAAAACAGTGATAAATGGTATCTGTTATTAAGATAAACATTATAGATACAGATACAGATAATGTAAATAAAAAAACAAATAATGTAGATATCAAGTGCTAAAAAATGTATATAGGTTAATGCGTACTTTATCTCTGCTGAGGGTAGTCGACGGCAGAGGTGTAAGATGGTGGCAGAAAAGGGGAGGAGTGAAATCAGCTGACGAGAATTGCACGCACATAATAAACATAAAGAAATTGATAAAGACTCAAAAATAACTTAACACTATTTTTTTATTTTTCTATTTCATATATTTTTTGTATTATTAATGTTTTTTTCATTCACTGCTTTCGCTTCTTTTCTTCACTTCCACACTCACTGTCACCGGATAGACATCGTTTATTGAAAAATCCATCCAAAGATGTCTGCATTTTCTCTACTTTTTAAAAGATTTCTAAAATGTATAAGGCAAATGTCATTAAACTGAGCAGTAATATGACCAGTGTAAACTTTTTCAGGGTGTTTCTTTTCAATGAAATCAGTTGCTTTCTCGTAATATCCCAAGATTTCCTTGATTTCAGGCGAAGTTATAACCTAACGCCGCTGCTGTGAAGTGGTGGTGGCTTGGCGTAATTAAATGCTCGCTGGTTGTATGGTGAATATTTATTCTTATCCTGGGCAACACTTAGGCTCATTTCCCAGCTCATATCTTGAAAAATTTGTATCCTGAAACACTCATATGTAGAGGTATGACTGTATAAATTATTGTACAAAACTGCAAATTATTGTATTATAGTAGTTTGTGCAAATATCAATGATATTTAACAATTACTTTTCATTGGTTGTTTAAAGTGTTTAATATGCCTTCATAAGTAAATAAGTTTGCCAATGACCAGAGTAAAAGGCTGCATTGACTGGGGTAGTAGGCCAGAAGTGATCAGGGTTGGGGGCCGGAGTAACCAAGGCAACTAAGGGCTGGAGTGACTTGAAAGCCGTTCACAAGTTGCAATGGCTCCAATTGACATGCGCGTTAGCCATTTCAATGTGTATTTTTGTGCTCCCGCAATAGCTTTGAAACAATAGCGAAAGCCGTGATAGCTTGGGGATATATATATATATATATATATATATATATATATATATATATATATATATATACAGTGGTACCTCTTGATTCAAACACCCTTTGACTCGAACACTTCCCAATCCGAACACATTTGGCGAACAAATTTTGACCTCCAATCCAAATGCGGCCTCTCAATTTGAACACAATAACATGTACACGTAGTGGTCGACGCCGCCTTCCTGTCAGTCAGCAGGTATTGCTTGCACTTCTCCACCATAAACACCTCTCTCTATTGAAACTCAGGAATGGCTTTCAAGTTACTCCAGCCCCTAGTTGGCTTGGGTACTCCAGCCCCCAACCCTGGTCACTTCCTACCTACCACCCCAGTCATTGCGGCCTTCTACTCTGGTCACGGGCAAAGTTATCTACTAATGGAGATATGTTTAACACTTTAAACAACCAATGAAGAACAAATTGTTAAATATCATTGTCATTTGCGCAAACTACGAAGATATATTAATTTGCATTTTTATACAACAATATATACTTTTCTTGAAATAATTCCTGTTAGAAATGATGCTGTGAGAATATATTCTACTTGATAAGAGAGAGAGAGAGAGAGAGAGAGAGAGAGAGAGAGAGAGAAAGAGGATAGTGAGTGGCTGGAGGAGAGAGCGGGGGGGGGCAGACTACTCGGTCTGTTTGCATATAGAATGGGAGAGGGTACGGACAGAGGGAGGGGGAAAGGGGGAATACTATGCAATGTGTTCCAGTATTTAGTGCATGGGAGGGAAGTGGTGACCCGGGGGAAGGCTTGTCTAGTCTTCATCGGTACTGGGGAGTTTCACAACGAAGTAAATAAGTCTTTTGTTATGCCTGTTTTTTGTTTTTTTTTCATTTCATGTCTGTGTTTATTTTATACTCTCAAAATAAGAAGGATATCTATGAAGTGTGATGAGATAAGGGAAAAACAAGGTGCCAATATGTTAAATCATGTTGCCACTCTGGTGGGTCAGGACCAATTTTACTTTTTCCCATTACTTCTTAACAATGGCTATTGCGATTTTAGATATTGCGGCAATGTTAAGGGACCAATATCTTGCAATAGCTGGGGTTGAGTGTAGTATTTTTTCATTTAAAATAAACTGGAACGGATTAAATGATTCTACATTAATTTCAATGTTAAAAATTGATTCCTAATTCGAATTTTCGCAATTCGGGCAGCCAAAAGGAACAAATTAAGTTTGAATCAAGAGGTACCACTGTTTCCTGAAGGGGGCGCAGGAGGGGGGGTTATATATATATATATATATATATATATATATATATATATATATATATATATATATATATATATATATATATATATATATAAAGATTTTTTTCTCCATTTATTGCAATGTTTCACTTTTGCTGAAGGTATCATCAGGCTTAAAAAGATAATTAAAATTGTGTGAAAAAAACAACACATTAAGAATTTATATAAAAAAGAAACATTATGATATTCCATAGAGTGTACTGCAATGTTATATGTGTGACCAAAAAAAGAAAAAGAAAAGTTTGGTAAAATAAAATCAATATAGATAAGCAAAATGGCTTAGAAAGAACAAAATACTGAAAACTGTCATATTTACTATGACCTAAAACACTGATATGAAGCATAACTTTATGTGCTCTCACTGGTGGATTTTTAGGTGAGGATTAACAAAGGATGTCATTAATTAGACTGATTACAAGTTTAGGTATCCAAAATTGAACAAAGTTTATAAACAAGAATTATGATGATAGTAATTTGTTACTTAATTAAGGTTTCACGTGTTTAGTATTAATAGCCTCTAGTATTTTAATATGTGAATCAATTTTATGTAATGTACTGAAATCCTTCTTAAATCAATGACTATCTGTGTGTGAATGTATTCTTATTGCTGTAAATGAAGCATGAGCTAATTTCTTTGTGTATGTATGTTCATTGATTCTATTTGTCAGATTCCTTTTGGTATTGAGTTACAATTTGTTTATTGATACTATGTGTTAGATTCCTCTTACCCTCTGCAAGAGAAATTTAACACATAGAAAATAGTATTTTTATTTTTTTTATTTGTTTCTTTTGATAATTATGTATGATTTTTTAAAATTTCAGAAATACATTTGGTTGTACTGTTTTCCTGAGCTCTCTGAGTGTGGGCATCAGTTCCATGTCTCACTTGGACCGCCTTGTAGAAACCAATCCAGAAAAACTTGTCCTTCCTGCAGGCCAAGTAATAGAAGTTTCTCTTCACTTTGTTCCTCATGTGGAAGATGTGGGGAAAAAAATAAAAGTAAGTTTTTTGTCACTTTATTACTGTCTACCTGTTGAGTACTCAGTTTTCTTATATGACCAAACTTTATTGGTTAAGATTGTTTTTTTATAACTCAAAATCATTAATCATAAACCAGTCCACATCATCTACACTTTTCAAATGGGCCTGAGTGTCAACAATGTGAGTGTGTCTGTCTTTGTCTGGGCCACATGAAGAAGAGATGTTCTGCCCCTTTCATGACTATAGATAATTTTGATGCACGTCTTATAAGAAGAACAGTTTTGTAATTTTATGAGAGGTATGAAATCCTGACCCTGCAGAAAATTCAAGAACTTAATATTCCTTTATCAATCGATCAATCAATTAATCAATCACAGTGAGCATATGCTGGGGGGGGGTGCATTGCCTTGCCTACCCTATGGCGCCACTCCTGCCTACCTTCTGAGTCCCCATACAGGGTCCTTTGTCAGACTAATTAACTCCCTGCAAGAGGCATCAGCTTGTCACAGCTAAGGGTTGTGCGGGCATCCCCTTGGCCTTCTCCATGCTGTGTTATCCCTTTCATAGACAACCCAATAAATAAGATTGGCATCCAGGTATGGTGCCACATGCCCCTACAGCCACAATTGGTGTTGATGGGCTATGCGTAGTGATCAGTCTTGAATCAGTCTCACAAAACAATTGCTGATTTGACACAAAGTCATGCCAGCTGTATCTCATGATCCTGTGAAGCCATCTTGTACCAAAGATATCAATTTGCCTCTTCAGGTTGGTGTTCAGTGTCCATATTTCACAACCATAGAGTAAGGCAGTGATCACCAGCAACTTCATGATCTGAATCTTTGTTTGTCTGCATAAGTTCCGATAACGCCAAATACTTGTGTTGAGTGAGTCCATAACACAGTGGGCTAGGCCCATCCACTGTGTGACTTACTGGCTTGACCCACCATCATTATGAACTGCACTATCATTCCTTTACTGGCAGCAAAAACTCAGTTTGTAAAATTATACTGCAGATTGGCTTTAAATATGTCAATATTGATGGCTGCAAATTCCATGTGGAAAGGAGCTTACATGTAAGGGAGGCCTCCCAAAGCATTGTGTATTTTGATGAAACCTGGGTGAACCAAAATTGCACTGTTGCAAAATGTTGAATAGACTCAAGCCTTAATCCTTAAAGGATGGGGCATAGTTTTCCGTATATATATAGCTGTGGGGTGGGCATATTTGAAAAAACAAAAAGAAAGAAAAATACTATAAAAACTTGTATCCTACTAAAATATAGTTTCATGCACCCAGATAACATACCAACATCTATTTACCTGCGGGATGTTTCAGGACAGTGTGTGGAGGGCTGCAATATGTAGGGTGGATTGTGTAAAAATAGCCCAATCTCAGGAAATTGGGCTACTTTCACTGCCATTATCTTTTCAAAGCTTGTTGTATATCATTGCTAGTATCTAGTTTTCTCTTAATTTTTCACAAGAGTGAACATAGTAGGTCTTATAAACATGATAATTAATCACTGAAGTGCCAGGAAGCACTGTATCAGCAGGCCTGTGGTTTTTATGGCCAGTACTGCTATGTGTGGCTCCAATGTGGCTGGCCTTGAGAATTTTACACCCTTGATAGACAGCTGATGTATATGGCAACTTACAGCAACCACTTCTTGCCACTACAAATTTTAATTGTAGGCGAGAGAAGCTTTGCATCACCGTGACAGCTTGAATTAAGCATCTATTGATGCTCCCCCATCCTTCATAGGTTAAAGAAGGCCTTCGATAATACATCAAAAGCAGAGCTGCAAGAGCTTGCTAAAGATATGGGTCACTGCAATGTATGTTGTCAAGTTTGCAGAAGAGGCTGGGCATCAGGTTTTGAGATTACTGCCATATCAATGCCAGTATAAACTGACAGAGCTCATTTGGGCTCAAGTGAAGGCTTATATAGCCAAAAAGAACACTTTTACAAAACAGAAGCTCTTCGTCTCATCACACCACAAACTTGGACAGAAGCAATTCATCACACAAAAAAATACAGGATGGAGATGACCAATGAGACATACCAGCTGAAAGTTTTGTGGAGTCATTTATAGCCAACATTGCAGGAAAAGTGACTGAAGCATGCCAAAAAGCTGATCAAGAAGTTGAAACGTCCACTGGAGCCAGACATGCTATGATTCTTTTCTGGTGACAAAAAATTCTGCCAAGACCAGTAGATCAACTCAGAACAACAGATGGCTTGCTGTCTCACTTAAAGATGTGCCCAGAGTCATGCAAATGAAGTTTTCAGTGACGAACATGGTCTTTGGCGTTGTCAGCAGTGAAGGTGATGTCATGCCACCCCACTTCTTCCCTGAGGGCCTCAAGCTGAACACCAATGGCTACATCCACTTTCTGAGTGAGATTGTGAATCCTGGATCAACCATGTAGCTGTAAGTAGGCCATACATGTTGCAGCAAGACTCAGCTTCCTGTCATACCAGCCAAAAGATCCAGGCCTGGCTGTCAAAGAACTTTGTGTATCATACTTCACCTGACATCTAGCCTCTAAGCTTACCTGACTGCAACCCCCTTGACTTCTTTGCGTGGGGTGTGGTGGAACAAGACACCAGCAGATGCAGCTGGAACAAGAAGGATGAACTAAAATCTAGGATCACCAGGATCTTCGGGGGCCTACTTTGGGAGGAAGTGACAAAGGCCTGTGCCTGATTCTGAGGCCGCCTTGAGTCTGTCATTAAAGCCAAAGGCAGTTTCATTGAGGGAGATTGATGGAACAAGTTTTGAATACAAACTCACCCCAAGTTTAGTGAACATATCCCCCAAAATGAAACAACTGTGTCATTTTTCCGAGACAGTAATTTTGTGAACAATACTGCCCTCACCCTGTACATACTCTAGTAGCAAAATTCGCTTCAACGACATGCACCATAAATATACACTGCTGCCAATGTATGGGTTAAGTGAACTGGTCTCTGTTCCAGAAATACTTCAAATTAATGTAATTTTCATTTTCCTTGGAAATTTTCTTATAATGCTGTTAAATATGATACCATAAATAATGGCACATTTTCTCCAAAAATGCCTCAGGAAATGAGCCTGCTTCATATAAGGCCAAGGTTCAGTGTTGTAGGCAGTGGTTGTTGGCAAGGCTATGTGAATAAAAGCTCTAAAATCCAACTCCAAACTTTTTTGCACATGTAAACAAAGGGATGATTGGTACTACACCACAAAACATTTTTTTTTTCTTTTTTAAGGTAACAATATATAAGAGGTCATACTTTTATATTAGAATGGTACCAGTCAGGAGGAATTTGCCTAAGTGACCATGCACCAGACATTGTATTTACCAAAACAAACATGTAGTTCATTACATGCAGAGAATGATTTGTGCTAGGTAGATTTAAAAATGAATAGAAAAATATATTTGAATTTGTTTGAAATTTGATTTAAAATACTTTTCTACTAAATTTCTTGATGAATAGGAAAAATATTTTCAACTTTCTTTTATTTTGGAAATTTAATAAATATTTCTAATAGAATATGTTTTAGAAAATAAGGTTTGTAAATGTGCTTTCACACATCCTTTGGCTTTGATAATGTACTGAAATACTGTATTAGATTATGTGTAGAATGATTATGAAAAAAGAAAAGTTATGAACAAATTTTTTTATCCCTTTAGTCTCTCACAGTCACTGCCAATACCATATGTCAGGCACAAGTTTACATCTTATGACAACTTTGGCACATAAGTTCTTAGCAAATATCAAAGTCTTTAAGGGGGAGATCCGCCTTAATATTTTTTGATGCCGATAAAAAATATCGATTTTCTGTTTTACAGTCAGGCAATACCTACTATCCCTCAAATATCGAATGGTGAAGTTCTTTTTTCTCTTACCGCAATTTTAAAGGGCCTAATGAGCAGCCCTTTAAATGTATACTAAATGTCCGTAACGTGCGAGTGAAGGAGGAGTGTGCATGTTTCTTTTCTTTTATGCTTGAAATAACTATTTTTTGAAGAAATAATGATGTGAAAACACATTCTCATACGTCTGTCATCCTGAACCATCCTTCTCAACTCTTGCCAGTTACCATCTCTCAGCAGAGAGAGAGAAGACAGGCCAGGGACAAGACGCTGCCACTTCTCCTGCTTATCTTTTACTACTCCATGCCTTATTTCAAGATCTGCTTCTGGATTCTGAACATAGACATGCCAAAGTTGAAAGGGAGAACACTGCAGAGTAGAAGAGCCTGGGCATTGGGCAGGGTGAGGAAGGAAAAATCGCTGGTGAACGTGAGAGAGGATGCTTGCCGCATCATGATACCCTTGCCTTCGAGCATGTAATACCTAATAAATTTTTATTAGGGGGGAACAGGTGCCAGATTATTAGGTATAAACACCGTATGAATCCACATGCATAAACAAATATACCTGTAATCTCTTATTATAGTTTCACTTCACTTGGAACTTGAAAAATCGGAAGGCAAACTTTGATCGCTGTTTTCTCAAAACCATGGATTTTCACACACAAATGCTATCTCCTCCATTAGTTTTTGTCTGATTTGGCTGAAATTTTGGGACAAAAGCATTGAATAGTTGTATAAATTTAGTATGATTCCAAACTTCGAAAATAGGTAAAGTATGATTCCAAACTTCGAAAATAGGTAAAAAAATATTTTTCAATGAATTTTTTACGTCTAGACTAGTGAAAATTTTGAAAAATTAAAAAAATAAGAAAAAAGAAGATTTTCAAAAATTTTGGATCGTACTTATGGTAAAATAGATGATGTGATATTACTGTAAAAATCACATTGAAATCGGTGAAGAATTGGCAATTCCATTCAAATTAAAAAATTTTCAAAAAAACAAAAAAAAATCATATAATTTTTTTTTCACTCATATCAACACAAAATTTGAATATGATTATTAGCATAATGCTATGCATGTACTGTGTGAATTAGAAGAAACTCACGTTATTTTTTAAATATAGGCGGATCTCCCCCTTAAATGCAAAATATTGGGATTTAATTATGATCTAAATGCTTGTTCGAGTCTTCAAATGTCAGGAGAAATCCTTCACTTCATATTAAGAACTTAAATCTCCTCATTTATCTTATTTTTATTTCAATGTCTTCCAAACCTGGGTGCATTTCATGAGCCCCAGGACATTGGCCAGCCGATGAAGGTTGAGAAGCATCAGTTTTTTTTCTCTGTATGTTTTGATTGATTGCAGTCATTGTGGCCAAGTTGACCATTCATAACATAATGTTATCAAAGCAACCAAAGTTGTCAAAGTGTTTAAGCAAAGACTCCATCGCTGCAGTCAAGTTAACTGAGAATACAAAGTCCTTTTGTGCCCTATATATACAGTGATACCTCTTGATTCGAATACCTTTTGATTCAAACACTTCCTAATCCGAACACATTTGGCAAACAAATTTTGACTTCCAATCTGAACGCGGCCTCGCATTTCGAACACAAAAACACGTGGCCACCTTCCCGCTCGTCGGCCGGTCTCGCTTGCACTTTGCCGTGAACACCTCTCTCTGTTGCAACTCGGGAACGGCTTTCAAGTCACTCTGGCCCCTAGTTGCCTTGGTTACTCCAGCACCCAACCCTGGTCACTTCCTACCTACCACCGCAGTTAATGCAGCCTTCTACTCTGGTCACTGGCAAACTTATTTACTAATGAAGATATATTTAACACTTTAAACAACCAATGAAGAATAAATTGTTAAATATCATTGTCATTTGCACAAACTACGATAATATAGCAATTTGTATTTTTGTACAATAACTAATACTTTTCTCGAAATAATTCCTGTTGGAAATGATGCAGTGAGAATATATTCTACTTGATAAGAGAGAGAGATAGGGGGGGGGATGGTGAGTGGCTGGAGGAGGGAGGGAGTTGGGGGGAGGCCTACTTGGTCTGTTTGCGTATCGAATGGGAGAGGATAAGGACAGAAGGAGGGGGAAGGGAGAAATACTACATGATGTGTTCCTGTATTTAGTGCATGGGACGGAGGCAGGGACCTTGGGGAGGCTTGTCTAGTCTTCATCGGGACTCGGAAGTTTCACACCGAAGTAAATAAGTCTTTTCTTATGCCTATCTTTTTTCTTTTATGCGTTTCATGTCTGTCTTTACTTTATACTCTCAAAAAGTTAAAGATATCTATGAATTATGATGAGATGAGGGGAAAACAAGGTGCAAATACATTCAATCATGTTGCCACTCTGGTGAGTCAGGACCAATTTTATTTTATGCAAGTCGATGCCTCCTGCTGGGAGTTACTCGGTATAGGAAGGGAGCCTGCATGGAGACTCGCGAGGCGTGACTGCCAGGAGTGGCGCCGTAGGGTAGGAGAGGCAACGCGCCCCCCGGCGTATCCCCCCCATGATTGATGATTGAACTGCCAAAAAGAACGAATTAAGTTTGAATCAAGAGGTACCACTGTATATGGATGTATTCTATGGTATGTTACTCCCCACATCTTGCCCCGCTCTTCACTTGGAAGAATTAATCTGTTGTAATGTACAAAAAATGGCCCCTCACAGAAGACTGGTTATTCTTTTCTTTGTAGATGAGCTTGTTGATGACCCTGTATTAGACGCTGTAGACATTATACTTTAAAGAAATTAAGTTATAGGTAGATTAGAGGAGAAAGAACAAAGGCAGTGTTCTGTGTAAGGCGCATTTAAAACATTGTTCCACCTGCAGTGGATAAGCAGTTCACTTCATGTGTATATCTCCCTCACTGCCATTCAATGTGCACTATAAAATTTGCCACCAAAAGATAAATCATATCAATAATACAAGGGGCGATTGAAAAACCTGTGGCCTAGGGTACGAGAGTTTATTTTATGAGAAATTGCTACATTTATTTTTCAACATAATCCCCTTGCAAGTTTACACACTTATTCCAATGGTCATGGAGTTTGCAGATCCCCTCATCGTAGATGCCTGAGTCTTGGTCCTATAAAAATATCTGTATGGCATCCATGACATAATCTGTAGTGAAATGTTGACTGGTAAGGTGTTTTTTCATCTTGGAAAATAGATAGTAGTCTGAGGAAGCCAATTCAGGTGAATAAGGGGGATGTTCAACTAGCTAGAAACTGCAATCACGTATGGCAGCAAGAGCAATGGCGGAATTGTGTGCTGGAGCATTGTGTTGATGGAAAAGCACCCTCAATGACAGCTTTTCCTGCCGTTTTTCTTTAATTTTCTGTTGCATAGTATGGTCCAGTAATGGTTTGACTGTTTGTCAAAAAATCCATTAGTAGCATCCCCTCAGAATCCCAGAAAATGGAAGCCATCACTTTCCCTATGGAGATGACTTCCTTGGCCTTCTTTGGGGCAGGAGATCCATGATGTTCCCATTGTTTTGTCTGTTCTTTTGATTCAGCCTGGAAGTGGTGAACCCAAGTCTCATCCACAGTCACAAATTGCTGAATAAATCTTTCTGGATGAGCATAAAAAAAGGCAAGATTGTCCCTTGATATGTTGTTTTAAGGGAGCTTCTGATCAGGCTCAAGAAGTTTTGGGACCTGTTGAGCTGAGACCTTTGTCATTTCAAGATGGTTGTGGATAATTGCTTAAACTTGTTCTTGGGAGATGCCCAACTCTGTTGCAATATAATGTTCAGTTAAATTCTAATCTGTCAGCAAAATATCATGGATTTTGTCAATGATTTTTGGAGTTGTGACAGTGGCAGGCTTTCTTTCCTTGAGGAGGATCATCTTCCAGGCTGTCCCTGCCCCATTTGAAATCAGCTGCCTATTTTTTAATCGTGCTGTACAAAGGAGCATTGTCTTGTAGAGTAGCTATCATATCCTTGTGAATTTCCTTTAGAGTTAAGCCCTTGATATAGAGGTATTGAATGACTGCCTGATGACCAGTTTTTATCCATTTTCTTTACACCGGTTGATAAATGCTTATATTTTAAGTGAAAATTAATACTAGTTTGTATCTTGTGTTCTACCCTGGGCCACAAATTTTTCAATCACTCCTTGTAGTATAACTTATTTACTTAAGTAAGAATCAGAGGTTTTGGAATGGATTAAAATTATTTACATTATTTCTTATGGGGAAAGCAGTGTCAGATCTTGACCAATCTGGTCTTTGCACATCTCTCTGGAACTTCTTGTGTTTGTGTTTAAGGTCCACTATATACATGTGTATATACAGTGTTTATATATATCATTTTTTAAACTTTTTTTCTCTATTGTTGTTTCCATGATAGCTGTGGTATCTGTTTCATGATAAGAAAGTAATGAAATAGATATGAAATAAATATGGACCATTTCTTGACAGGTGGTAGATGTGCGAATCCAATTAGGGGCACCAGGAAGCACCGTTGTTGTTTGGTTGCACTGGTCAGGGTCTGGCAATGAGGGAGTTACAATGCATGCAGCTAATGCCCCAGCATTCCCAGAGTTCAGGTAAGCATCTGTAGAGGAAGCTGGTAGAGTGGAGTAGTATTGTGACCTACCAACCAGTGATCTCTCTCTCTCTCTCTCTCTCTCTCTCTCTCTCTCTCTCTCTCTCTCTCTCTCTCTCTCTCTCACAATATGTATGGCAAACAGCTTAAAATGGAACGTGTTGTCAGTGTATTACTGTACATTCAGATTACTCCTTTGCTTTATGCTCACTGACTTTGTGTTAAACTGAAAAAAAAAAAAAAAGGGAATGTAAAACAAAGAACCAATGCACATAAAGGTAAATTGATATGTACACAAAAATAGTTCACTCATCATTCTCTTTCAGAAGTAAGAACTTTTTTGCACAAAAATTGTCATCTGTTTATAGACAAGAGTTTCAGCATATTGTAGAAAATTGACACAGACAGCCATCAGAACAGTAGTTTTTTACATTAGATACTTGAAAACTGAACTCAATTATCAGTTATCATCATTACAATTGTACCATCGACTTTGATCAATAAATACTTCTCTAACCTTCTATTAATGGAAGTGACTGGGTGCAGCCCCTGATCTTTAACATTCTCCATCCAGAAGCAGTTGGTCTGTCATTAAGTTCTACCTCCCTTCTTCACATGACCTTGATCTTGATGTTACAGATATAAATGTTCTGAGATGCTTCTTGAGTCAGAGCAGGTCTTTGAATATAAGAACATAAGAAAGTGCTATAAGCTGGAAAAGGTTGTTAGGCCTACTTGTGGCAGTCTTTTTGTGGGCAATACAGTGTAATTCCACCCATCATCTTCATCCATAAACTTGTCTAATGTTTTAAAGCTCCCATTGTCTCATCACTAGCAATATGATAATTGAGTTCATTCCGTTCATCAACCACCCTATTAGAGAACCAGTTCCTTCCTATTTCTTTCCCAAATCTAAATTTCTTTAGCTTGAACCTATTATTTTTTTATTCTATCCCAGTTATTGATCCTCAGGACCTTGTTAATATCCCCTTTGCTATAACCCTTATACCACTTTTTTTTATATACAAAGTGGGCATTTTCATGGAAATTTATGGGCTAAAGGAGACCACCTAATGGAGGCCTCCTATCTGAAAGCCCACCCACTAGAGGGCCGTTACCCCAAGTGGACACCCAGTTTCCACTCAGACCATAATCAGTATTCGAACCTATGCGCTCGGGGATCCCAAGGCTCCCAGAGCGCAAGCGGTTTCACTGTACTTCTATCCTCTTAATATGTCTCTCTAAGGAATGTAAATTTGGTGCCTTTAATCTCACATTGTACAAAATATTCTTCATCTCCTATATCCTCTTAGACATTCTGCTTTGCATTGATTCTAGTAGTCATATTATCCTTCTTATAATGTGGGAACCAGAACTTTACAACATACTGTATATGCCAGACTATAAGGCAACTCAGAGTAGTCCTTTGGATTGATAGGATGTCTATTTTTCCCTCTCCCAGTTCTGTGAAGTTGATCTTATTCATAATTATAATAAATATTGATAATGATGAAAATAACAACAACAATAGTAATAATACTATTACTGTAATAATAATAATAATGATAATGATAATAATAATAATAATAATAATAATAATAATAATAATAATAATAATAATAATAATGATAATGTTAATAATAATGATAATAATAATATGCAATAATAATGATAATAATAATATGCAATAATAATGATAATAATAATAATAATAATAATAATAATAATAATAATAATAATAATAACAACAACGACAGCAGCAGCAATGATATAACTCCAAATTTAGCTTTCTTTTCATAAGGTAGATGATAGAGGTTTCTACTTTGCATATATAGATGGTCAATTTATATACAAGGTATACTATAAATTACTTGTTCCCTTGCCAGAAATCAGAGGTTGACTTTTACTTGAATTTGAACTATACTTGGGAAATATGGTAAATCCTGAATATCTTTTCTTAATACTTGCTTTGTGCAAAACCTGGGAACATGCATATCCATTATGAAATTAGTATTTGGTAATAGATTATTCAACTTACAAAGCTGGAGAATATATCCTGATTTCTTTTATAGTGTCCTGTGCAAAGATGAATTTGACATAGTTCCACCTGTAGTGGAAACTGACATCATGCCTCGCCAGCCTCTTCTCACTGTTGAGGTTAGTGATTATTTGTGGCCACATGAAATAAGTGTTAAAGAGGCATTTCTTGGTAGTTTATCTTGAAATTTATACTTGTTGTTCTTTTCAGATTAGCCATGACACCACAGCACTTGTGTGGGAGTGGTTGCCAGTCAAAATCCATCTCACTAATACAGAAGCGAGCATGGTATCAGATATTACCATAAACTTTGGCCTGCACAGCTCCTCCCATTCAAATTTAGAACATGCCAGTATGTATGTTATTATGTCTCTCTCTCTCTCTCTCTCTCTCTCTCTCTCTCTCTCTCTCTCTCTCTCTCTCTCTCTCTCTCTCTCTTGTCAGTGGAGGGATTAATGAGTCAAATGAAAGGGGTGGTAGGAAGAGAGGAAAGAGGAAAGTTTGGGGAAATGGGTAACAATGGAAGGTTGTGGATGATGTGTAACTTTAAGTCAAGAGATTGTGTTAGAGACCTTATATACTATTCCCATCACAATATTTTGTTCCACCTCTCCAACACATAAACACATTATGAAAGAATATAAAATATATTTCTACACATGTTCCAAAGTTTTGACATTTGGTGCTGCCTGCTTTACATTTAAATGTATTCTTGAGTTGTGTAGCAAGACTTAGTGAAATTTGTGTTTGTGGAGATAAATTCATTCACACTTCATATAAAGTATCTTCCAGCTGTGGGATGGAACTAATATCAGTGCCCTTGAAATATCTTTTTATTACCAAGTAGAAGTTCTCAATAAGATTTATGTGTGGAGAATTGCCTGGCCAGTCTTCAAGGAATCTCATTTCCCAGTTCTTAAGCCTCTCAACTAGTTTTAATAGTATGAGGTTGTGCGCTACCTTCCATAAAAACCATAGACCTATGCTGGTGATATGCCTCAGGTAAATTGTCACATAGTATCTCAAGGTAATTATACTGTTTTTATTTGGGGGAAAGCACAATGAGTTCACCAACACTGAGCTTTGAAGCACTTCCAACCATAAGAGAGTTTTTGTTTTGTGATCCCACAGTTGCATTTTTGGTCTAGGGATCCACTATCTCTGGTTCAGTACTTATGTTCCCCCATTACAGGTAACTTTGAAAGTTGCTTTCTCACCCAAAAGTACTTCAGACTGCTACTAAAGAGCCCAGTGAAAATATTTCTTTCTAAAATCTAGAGTCTTTTTTTGTACTTTGAAAATGGAAATAGGTGAGATATTTGGAAGAGAATGGAAGTGTATCAAATAGACAATTTGGATTCAGATAAGGAAAATTGTGTGTGATGAACCTGCTAGGTTTTTATACAAGAGTAATTGAAGGGGTTGAAATAGAGATGAGTGGGTGGATGCTTTTTACTAGGACATTAAAAGATGGTTTCTATCACAGAGACCTGTTTTTCATACAAAAAATATTAGTTCCAGTGTTCCACTTTATTTTCGCCGAGAACAAAAAATCCCCACTTTAGTACTACGCCTGCCAGCACAGTGCCCTGTGCAGCCAGGGCAACGTGCTGGTAACCTGTTGTCCTGGCAGTGCACTACCTCAGTTCATTCTCAGCGCGTGGCGGGTTAACACTCAACACGCTTCTGTCCGCTTTTCTGCTTGTGTTTTCCGCTCTGTGTTTTCTACACTTCTTCATCATGGAGGATGACCTTTCCGGCCTCCAAGCTCCCTCAGAGCCTTGGACAGTGGCTCAGAAAGGGTGTTTTGAGCGATCATCTGGACTCTCCGCCTATTGAGGTTTCACTGGCGTCTTCACAGGCTTTGGTTAAGTGTGCTAAGCAGATCTGTTCGACTCCGGCCAGCTCCAGGGTCTTAGGTAGTTTCCTCCATGACCCTCATTCAGTCTGTGCAAGAACTCTGCAACCCAGGTAAGAGGTGTAGTGAGTGTGTTAACTGGAGTCGTGGGAAAGTCTTTGCCACCTGTAGATATCAGTGTAGTTTGAGGCGAAACAGAGGTGTAAGGCAGTGCAATCTTCCCTTGGGGACCCCCAATCTTGGCCCAGTGTCACCAATGCCTTCGGCATCTTACTATCTGTTGAGGGGATTCCGCCTACAGAGACCAGGGTTTTGAGCCCTCATGTCTCCCCGGCTCAGTCAGATGTTCTTGGCTGTTCTGAGATTTCTTTCGGGACAATAGTGTGTTGTCCCAAGATGAGCTTTCTGCTGAGGACTTGGCATCCCAGCAGGGCACTACTGCTCTGGTTACTATTGACTTTTCTTTATTTTTAAAGTCTTGGCAGGAGGAGGTACTTGCTTCTGTCAATAGTTTTTTGGCTGCTCAGTTAGGAGGTTTGAGTAATTCTGTGCCTTCCACTGTTACTAACCCCCCTCTTCCAGCTCTGCCCGCATTCTTGGACTGAGACCTGATGCATTTCAGTGTCTGCTCCACCTAGAGTCCTGATGCAAAAAGGTGTGTGCAGTCACATCAAGTCAGGGGGCCAAGGGAGCCTGTCCGGGAACTAGAGGTGCCTTTTAAGCATTTGTGCCCACCAAAGGACAACGCTAGAAGGATCAAGAAGTCCCACCCCAACTCAGTGGTGACCAGTAACCAGGCCCTTTTCCTGGAACCGGTCAGTGGGGGGGACACAAGGGAGGTAGGACAGCGCAGTGAGCCTGACCCCTCCCCCATGTCCTTGTGTGAAGGCCCGGCTGGGAGAGACACTCGGCTCCTTGCCATGTCTCCCTGCCCTCAGGGTGGCATGCTCATGCCCTACCCACAAGCTGCCATCTCTGTCCATTCAGCCGATAGGGGCCCAGTGTGGCATGACCCCCCCTACGGCCCAACAAACCCACTGCTTTGCACCGGTTAGTGGACAGTCTCTCTTTTGTGTTCGGGACTCTGCTTCGGTGTCTCGGGAGCAACTCTCGGCCCCACCTTGTGTTCCCGATCATTCTGGGACACATCACACACCTCAGAGCATTGCTCTTGGTTCTTCTGCTGTGCCACACCTTTCTGATTTGACTGTTAAATGTGTCTTCGATTCTCCATGCCCTTCATGTTCTGTGGAGCAGGAATCTGTTGTCTCGGTGCCCTCTGGGCCTAACATGACTCATCCTGACCCAGAATTGCAGGACTGGACCCTGACAGGATCGGAGCAGGGTGAGGGGCATGAGCACCTGCCTCAAACCCCCTCCATGTATCATTGTATGATGGATTAAATTACCTCGATATTTGAGAATGCTAAGGATGGGAAGATTCAACCTGAGGGTCCATAGCGTCGGGTACCTACGCCACATCTAAACAAGGGGGAACGATCCTTCTCAATAGGGCGCAGCCTGTCCAGTTCTTTGTGGACCAAGCAAATATGGAATACTTGAGGACAAATGAGAAGAATCCTTCCTCAGTTGGCTACCCTTCAGGCAGATTCACAAAACACTACAACGTGGTGGGTTATGAGGTGTACGGGAAGGCTGCCTTAGTCAATCCCTCCCTACACAATGCTTTGAAATCTGGCGCCATGCAGCCACATGTGCTCCGTGAACACCCAGACATTGCCAGGATTGAGGAGGTTGTCACTAGATTATGAGAGGCTCTCAACTACTCTTATTGGTGTTTGGGAGCCTTACACCTTCTTGCATCTTGCAATCTCCCTTCACATCTCCTAGACTTGGAGGAACAGCTCTTCAAAGCTGTCTGTATAAGGCTAAACGATACCTGCAGGGACTCTACTTTCGTTGTCGCCAACCTGTGGGCCTGGAGGAGAGAGGCCTACTTGAGCCACCTCAGACCAGTGTTCTTGCAGGTAGAGAGGGGCATACTTAGGTAGTCCCCCATTTTTACTCCTCTACTTTTTGATGAGGACAGACTTCAGGAGGCCATCCAGTCCTCCAGGAACAATGCTGATATGACTCTGCATGAGGCTGTTCTCAGGGCTCTGGCTCGTCCACGTCCTGCACCGGGCACACCAATGGTAGAGCATGGTTCACGCCCTTCTACCTCAGCTGCAGGACCCCCAGCTGCTTCCGTTAGGTGACAGCCCATCCCCACTCGTCCTAGGGACTCTCGGGGTGGGTCTTTGAGACCCCTACCTTCTTATTCCAGTGGGCAGAGAGGTGGATATAAAGGCAGGCCCTTTTGGAAGTGACAGCCTCCTTTTTCAGGGGGCAGTTGCAGACTGTTTAGCCCAGAACTGGAAGGGGTGGCTCAAGACAGGAGCGGAGAAGTGGATTCTCATCGTACTGATGGAAGGCTACAGAATCCCCTTTTCTGGCCCCCCACCTCTCACGACCCACTTCGTGGTCCCCAGAGGTTATGCTCCCGGATCAGTCAGAGGTCAAGCCCTTCAGCTGGAGATCCAGCAACTGATAGAGAACGGCACCATAGAAGAGGCACCTCCTACCTCAGGCTTCTACAGTCATTTGTTTTTGGTTCCAAAAGCCTCAGGAGGGTTCAGACCCATCATCAACCTATCCGTCCTAAACAAGTATGTTATCACTACCAAGTTCAAGATGGAGACAGTCAGGACAGTCATGTCTGCCATTGGACAGAATGACTGGATGGTGTCTCTGGATCTGAAGGATGTCTACCTTCGGGTGCTGCTAACTTTTTCTTTTCTTTTCCTGGGAGGGATGCCACTTACAGTTTCGAGTCCTCTGCTTTGGTCTCTCTACCACTCCACAGGTCTTTACTCAGACAATGGCTCCCATCTTTGCAGAATTCCATCTCCTAGCCTTCCGCATTCTCAGATATCTGGATGATTGGTTAGTCCTTCCTTCATCAGCAGAGGAGGCACGAAGAGCCATGACCTGTCTCATCAACCTCTGTTCCCTTTTGGGGATTTGCATAAATTGGGAGAAGTCTTCCCTGACACCAGAACAAGACAAAACCATCCTAGGAATGATTATTCAGTCCACTCTTTTGAAGGTTTTCCCAAAACAGGGGAGGATACAAAACCTCCAGGACACCATCCACTCGTTCCTCAGTTGTCAGTCTCCGCCAGCAAGGGACTGGATGCGACTTCTTGGGCACTTGTCCTCCCTCATTCATCTAGTTCCAGGATCGAGGAGGAGGATGCATCTGCTTCAAATACAGCTGAACCATTAGTGGGACAGATGCTTGATGGCAGACGACCATCCCGTCAGCTGGGACCCCAGCAGTCACTGGAACCTGGAGTGGTGGCTGGAGGACCAGAACCTGGAGCAGGGTCAACCCCTCCAATTGGCTGTCCTGGATCTCTTTCTCTACACGGATGCCTCAAATATAGATCGGGGTGCATCTCTTTTCCAGGACTCAGTGAGTAGCCACTGGGACATCCAATAGAGGCCTCTACACATCAACTTCTTAGAACTCAGGACAGTATACTTGGGTCTACTTCACTTTGCAGAGATGTTAGGGGACTCTGTTGTTGCTGTTTTTTCAGACAACACCACGGTACTCACTTACCTCAGCAGGGAAGGAGGTACTCATTCTACTCTACTTAACAAAGAGGCACAGGAGATTCTAGACTGAGCATTGACTCATTCGGTGCAGATTATGATTCAGTTTTTAAGATCAGACAACTTGGTTGCAGACTGTCTGAGTAGACAGCATCAGGTCCTTTCCACAAAGTGGACACGCACATGGACATGTGCCGCCAGTTGTGGCGGGTATGGGGCTACCCAACTGTGGATCTCTTTGTTTCTCGCCTGAACTACAGGACCCCGGACTTTGTGTCTCCTTTTCAGGATCCTGAAGCGATTGTCACAGATGCCTTTCTTTACAATTGGGACTACCAGGATCTGTATGTCTTCCCCCCCACTTCCTTTCATCAGGAAGGTGCTCAACAAGCTTCAGGCCTCCAGGAACATGAGACTTATTCTGATCGCTCCTTTCTGGCCACAGAAGGAGTGGTTTCCGGACCTGTTGCAGGCGTTGATAGAGCCATCCCGACGCCTTCCATTGCGAAAGGACCTTCTGAAGCAACCACACACCCACAGGTTCCACCTCGGTCTCCAAGGGCTTCAGCTGACAGGGTGGAGACTGTCCAGTGATACCTGAGATACAGAGGCTTCTCCTCTAGGGTTGCCCAGTTGTTTTCACACGTGAAACAACCATCCACTTCTCTAAACTATCGGCTCGCACAAATGGAAGAGGTACAGGAAATGGTATAGGGCCAACGGGCACACCACCTCCAACCCCACGGTCCAGAAAGTCACTGAAAGTCCACCTGAGACAAGTTTGTCATTTTTCAACATCTGCTATTAAGGGCTACAAGGCCATGCTTAACAGCATTTTTGCTATCAGAGGATTATACCTCAACAAGAACCAGGTGTTGAAGGATATTAACAGGGCCTGCTCTTCACAGCCATGCAGACCTGACAGGGACCTTAGTCCTTCTTGGAACTTGGACATGGCACTTCGCTGTTTAACTGTGGCTCCCTTTGAACTCCTTAGGCCCTCCTCCACAAAAGACCTGACCGGGAAGACCCTGTTTCTGCTCGCTCTAGCTACAGCGCAGAGGGTAGGGGAGATCCAAGCTCTCTCACACAGGACTAGCTGACAGGGGCAGGATCTTCTGGTTTCTTATCTTCCTGAGTTTATTGCCAAAACTGATATGTAAGCCCACAGGACACCTTGGGAATTCTGGATTAGGAGTCTTGCTACCATAGTCAGTGAGGAGGATGAGGAGAGACTTTTATGCCCTGTTAGGGCACAAGTCACTACCTGCACAGAACAGCTTCAGACACAAGGCCCAGAAACCTGTTCCTCACTGTTAAGTGTCCTTCTCGACCAATGTCAAGGGCGGCAATCTCCTTCCTCCGGGATACCATCAAATCAGCCCATGATGCAATCCCTGACTCTACCTGCCCTGAGATTAAGGTCCAAGTCCATGACATCCGTGGCATCGTTGCCTCCATGCTTATGTGGAAGAACTGTTCTGTTACTTCCATCTTGAGAGCAGCTCGCTGGAAGATGCATTCAGTTTTCACTGACCACTATCTCTGAGACATAGTAAGGAGGGAGTGAGATGTCTTTGCCTTGGACCAGTTGTTGCAGCTGGACACATTGTAAACTGATGGCTGCTCTGGACCCCCCCCCCCAAGGTACATTAGGTTGCTTTCCCCTGGAGTTACTTTACTATCAGACACATGCCAATGGGCTAGTAGGGGTGGTCAGTAGCCGGGTATGAGCATTCTTCTCAGACTCTTGTTGCCAGGCAGAAGAATGAGCACACTCCTAGGGCACTCACCACTGGTCACTTAGGGCTCTGTAATTCTTGAGGCATGAGGGTCAAGGAGGACTACCATGCCTTAGCTGCAACCTCCAGCACCCTCTCTGTATTCAACCTTTTCCAAAGGTTGGTGTCTTAAAATGGACAGTTTTTCACCCTATATGCCTGCCAGGTCATGTTGACTCCTGCCTCCTTTAATGTTGGAGTCTGCTATTTTTTGTATGAAAAACAGGTCTCTGTGATAGAAATGTAATTTTTAGAAATAGAATTAATTTCCTCACTTACCTGTTTTTCATACAAAAACAAATGCCCTCCCATCCTCCCCTCAGTCTAGTTCAACAAGCACGAGAATTAACTGAGGCAGTACGCTGCCGGGACAACAGTTGTACACCAGCACATTGCCCTGGCTGATCAGGGCACTGCACTGGCAGGCATAGTACTATAGTGGAGATTTTTTGTTCTCCATGGAAATAAAGTGGAACAGTGGAACTGCAGCTATTTTTTGTATGAAAAACAGGTAAGTGAAGAAATTAATTTTATTTCAAAAAATTACATTTTTTTATTATTTAGATAATCTGGGCTTTTTATGGGAATTTATGGGCTAATGGAGACCTCCTATCTGAAAGCCCACCCACCGTTATCCCGAGTGGATGCCCAATCTCCATTCAGACCGTAGTCAGGATTCGAACCCATGCGCTTGGGGATCCCAAGGCACCCAGAGCGCAAGCGGTTCCACTGTACCACGGCAGAGTTCCACACAGGAGACTCCTATGGAAATAGAAACACATAGGTAGGCTGAGAGATGAAATATTAAAGTGGATGCAAGATTATTTGAAGAATAGAGAAATGAGAACTATAATCAAGGATGCAGCTTCAAGTTGGAGAAATGTAACAAGTTGAGTACTGCAGGGGTCAGTCTTAGCACCCATAATGATCCAGATATATATACATGAATCTGTTTGCAGATGATTCCAAATTCATGAAAGTTGTTAAAAACATTGATGACTGTCAGGACTTACATGGTAATATAGACAAGATTATGAATGGAGTAAGAGGTGGAAATTAGATTTCTATGTAAATACACAAACTGATGCAGTTTAGGCTGCTCTCCTCATACATACTCTCTGCTACATCATATGGATCTATCTTCATTTTATAGTTGGAAGTCCCTTAGTGTTACAACTTTGTCTACCTGTCTTACATTTACAACACGAGCATTTTCCAAATAATGATTTGTAATTAAAAAAACTTTATTTTTATCACTGCAGCACAGGTTTGTTCAGCATCTGGCTTACAGAGTGACAAACTAGGATCCCAAGTTACAGGATTTAGCTGTGGCAACTTGAATATTGGAGAAGCAACATTTTTATTCTTCTATGTGAAATCTCTAACTTCATCAGAAAGAACATATGCCCTAAAGGTAAGAAAACTATCTATTTGTGTGTATCTATCAGAAAATATATACGATTATCTTTTCATTCTTCCACAGCTGTTTGCCCAGCAATGTGATGTCATGCATGACTATTGTTGCAGCATCACAAGCATTCAGTATTCGGTGTGAGCTCACTGCATTCAGACCTGGCTGCTAGCTCTAGCAGTCACTAGATGGCGTGGGTGTCTGTTTGTTTGTTTTTCAAAGTTTGATATCAACCTTTCTGATAAGGAGCCTCAGGAAGGCTCCTCCAGTTGTGGTGGTGACATTCTACTGGGGTTTCTCTTACTGCACTTGGCCTATTTTGGGGCTTGGAGGACATTGCTTTGCTGGTTCAGGCAAAGGTAATCTGCGAGACTTGCAGAGTGTAATTGTGCAGTGTGCTTGATGTTTAGTGGTGATTTAATCCATGTGGCAATTGTGGAATTACCGCATCTCACTCCTCCACAAAATCCCTGTCCAGGGTGGTATGTATTGTGTTTGCTCTTTATTACATATCCTATATTTATTATATAATGTCTTGCATAACATAGCTGTCATACATTCGTAATGTTGTTACGCCGGAAATCGTCTTTTCCCCAGAAGGCGATTTATTCACCTATCATTATTCATGATGGAGGGTGGTGAAGAGGTATGTCAGAGAAGGTGTCACTCCTCTTCTTGTCCTGGCGATGGTGAGGCTCAGCCACCACTACACAAGATTTCACACAGTGCTCCTGATGAGGCTACATTCCCCAGCCATTCCAGCTTTTCCCAATCTCCTGAGCCAGAGGATAGCTTTTGTGGTTCTGTGGTCAAGAAAATTTTACCATTTTTTTTTAAGGCTTTAACAAAGGAGAAGGTGAGCAAGGACTCATTGGCATTAAGTGACAGTGACGAAGATGTGGATAATGTCACTCAAGCTGTGGTTTCTCAGGTTTTGTCACATGACAAAATTGTTAAACTTCAATGCAAAATAATGTTGTTCCTTCACAAGTTTCCCAAGTTAATGATGGGGCTTCTACAAGCTCTGCAAGGGAATTGGTTGGGTTCCCTGTAACCCCTACTCAATATGTAGTTGTTGGTCATAGCCTAGAGTAGCCTTTAATGTGGATGATGGTAATGGCCCTCCTGTTACAGAGGTTTTAGCTAAGGATATCAGGACTTACTTGCGTATGGTCCCTGATGATAACAAAACCAGAACCTTGGCAGAGCAATGGTCTATTCCATCCAATATAAAGGAATTGAGGGTTCCAGTTTCTGATGCTAATGCCCTGTCTACTCTCGACCATCAGCGCTGGAGGATTGAGAATAGATTAGCTCAGACAAATTCTTTACTAGGCAAGGCTTTGATTCCTCTAATCAGATTTATGGACAAACATGCTAATTCCCACATTCCTACCATTGTAGATGCCTTTAAGGACATCAATGGTAGCCTCTGTATGTTGCTACCAGTTTTCAGTTATTTGAATCTAATGAGAGATCTCAGTACTGATAAATTTAAAGCCAACACTCTCCAGAAAACTGTCAAAGATAAGAATATGAGAGGTGATAAATTGTTTGAAACTAGCATTGTTGATATTGTTCAACAATTTAAAGAAAACCAGAAACTATTAACCCAAAAAGGTTTAAAGTAAGCAGGAACTACAATTCCTTTCGCATAGGAAGCAAAGGTTCCGGGTACAATAGTAACCGAGGCAATTTCTGTGGTAAGACAGGTTGAGGATGCGGAAACTAAAGTACAAAATAAGTCACCTGATATATCATTCTGTCATGATTTTTCCTCAATATCAGAGTTTAGGTTGACATCAGTCACAGATGAGTTAAACTTGTGCAACACCCTGGAGAATTTTCAAGGGGGAAAAATTGAGTGTTTTTTATCATGACCCTTGGGTACATAATATCGTTCAGGGTAAGAATCTCTTCCCCTTTACTGATTATCCATTTCAAAGCCATATTCCACCTCCTTTACATTTTTTTCAGAGGGACAGACAAGCTATTGATATAGCAATGGATGTGTTTATACAACAAAATATTGTTGAGAGAGCTACAGATGTCCCATCAGCAGGTTTCTGTTCTAATATTTTTCCTAGATTGAAGAAGGATGGCACTGCCAAGATCATACTCAATTTGAAGCATTTCAATGAAAATGTGGAATATCATCATTTTAAAATGGAAACTCTTGAAGATATTTTACTATTAGATACTGATAATTACTTCTTTGCATCCATTGATTTGAAACATGCTTATTATTCTGTTCCAGTTTGTAAAAACGATCGTTCATGGTTGAAGTTTACATGGAATGATATGTTATGGCAGTTCACTTGTTTACCTCAAGATTTTTCTTCATCTCCTAGAATTTGTACTAAATTATTGAAGGCCCCTTTTTCACATTTTAGGGCTTTAGGCATCTTAACCATATACATAGATGATTGCCTTGTGATGGCAGATTCAAAGGAGAATTTAATTGATGATGTAACATATGTTGCATCTACATTGGATGAATTAGATTTTACTGTTAATTGGGAAGAATCAGAATTCCAGCCCAGTCATACAATTGAATTCTTGGGTTTTCAATTGAATTCCAAGGACATGATGGTCAAACTCACACGTGTCAAGGCAAATAAGATCAGGAAGTTGGGTTTAAGACTTTTACAAATGAATGAGATGAAAATTCATTAGTGGTAAATATGAATATCTAGAACTTTTGAGGAATGAGGCTCTCAAGTCAAATTGTGGTGATTTTGATGCTTTATTTTGTTTAGATGACAGGGCAAAATGTCACATACACTGGTAGACAACTAACATTCAGCATTGTATCATAGCATTACAGAAACTAGTCCCAGACTTATTTATCTCCACAGATGCCTCAATGTCTGGTTGGGGGGGCATACATAGGAGGCAACATTACAAGTGGTCACTGGGCTGATCATGAAAAAGACCACATAAATATTTTGGAACTGAAGACTGTTCTTTTTGGCCTTAAACCTCTCTTACATGATGTCAGATACAAACATGTTCGGGTGAGATCTGATAAAGTCTGGAATGAGTTTTGTGTACAAGAAGAGGTTGATCCATTTTTGCCCCCTTTAAGCAAACTGTTGGATTATGTTTTCTTTTTATTTCATAAAGGTAAATTTGATGGCTCAGGATACAGCTACAGTAGTTTCAATGCAGCCAGGTCAGCTATTTCAGTAGTTACGAAAATTAATGGTATCCCTGCAGGCTAACACGAGGTTGTCTCTCTTCATGAGGTCAGAAGCTAAACAGTGCTCAAAATTACCTATGTCTAACTTTACATGGGACCTTGATTTACAAACATTGATTTACAAACATTTGAAGCTTGGGAGAGCAATATCCACTTATCACTTTCAACTTTGTACAAAAAAGTGGCAAGCTCAACAATGACTTTATCTGGAAAAAGGTTTCGAATCATTGATTGTTTAGACATTAGGAATATGTCTCTCCCACAGAATGAAGTCATTTTTCGAATTGGAGACCCTCTTAAAAAATTTAATGTCAGGCAGCACTTGCAGGGGATAGGGTTCAAGGCATTTCCTTTAAATGATAAGTTATGTATAGTTAATGTCATCAGAACATATTTGGACTTAATGCATAATCAGAGAACAAGGCCAGATCAGTCTAAGCTGTTATTAACATCCAGGAAACCTTTTGGGCCAGCATCTAAAGCCACAATTACAAGGTGGGTCAGAGATATAATGAGATAGTCTGGAATCAGTGATGATTTGTTTACTGCATACTCAGTACGGTCTGCCTCAACTTCTAAAGCTTGTAGAGCAGGTATGGCTTGGGAAAGCCTCAGGAAGACTATTGGATGGAGACGTGAGTCCACTTTCACCAAGCATTACAAAAAGACAATTTTGTCTGTGGGTGCCTTTGGAAAGACAATTTTGCAATCTTATACTAATAAGTAATGGCCTATTTCTCTTGTATATACATTTTGTAATCATATGAATATGTTTTTGTATATTTGTATATTTCTGTATTTTTTGGTCAGTTGAGGCTACAAAATGTCATGCATGATATCACGCTACTGGGCAGACAACTGTGGAAGAATTGTAAGATCATCGTAACTATCTGGTAAGTGTGCGATGATCGAAGTTCTTCCTGAGCTGTGCAGCCCAGCAATGCGTGGTCATGCGTGCCTGCCCATCCCATTTTTAATTACTGTCCCTTGGTGATTGGGGGAAGGTTACTTTATTTTCTTTATATATATGTATGTATATATATATATATATATATATATATATATATATATATATATATATATATATATATATATATATATATACACAGTCATCCCTCGTTTCTTCGGGCTTCAATTCATCAGACTTTAAATTCTTCGGTCAATATCCAGGGTTGGACGATTGTCCGATGCGACTGTGTTTGTCAGGAGAGTGACAACTTTTACCGGTAGGTAGCTCTCGCGGCAGAAGATGCAGGCGACGCCTGAGTTTCCTGCCAGCTGCCATGTTTCTAAGCATTTTTAACCACAAAAATGGATTTCTGGCAGTATCTGGAGCTATTATGGAGAGCGGGGTGTGGGGAGGGAGGTAGGAGGAGGAGGCAGGGGGGATACATACAGATGGCTTGTTGCCATGGCAACAACCATGTGGCAGAGTTGTCAATGTCACATGGGAATACACACAACCATGTTCAGTCTGTGCATGTTTCTGTGTGTGTGTGTGTGTGTGTGTGTGTGTGTGTGTGTGTGTGTGTGTGTGTGTGTGAATAACACTCTCTCTCTCTCTCTCTCTCTCTCTCTTCAAAAAAAAATATGAGAAAACAAAAATATTTTCTTTCTATAATAGCAATCTCCGTATCAGTAATATTCTTTCCATTACTCAGACACTAATATTTTGAATCGCAAATAAAGTAAATGGCAACAAAGTATATATAAGGAAGGTTATACAGTATACTAATTTAAAATTTTCTTTTCTTTTCAGATTGAGTACAATGTATCATTGCAATTGGGAGGAGGTGTAGTCTGTTGTCCCTGCACATATGAAAAGACTATACAGACTCAAGCAAAAATTCCTTTCCAGGTATGGTCTTCAATAATAGTAATGACAATGCAGACACTTGAAATGCCACAATTATCCATAATGTATTAGTATTCAATATAGTAAGGTATATTTTGAATAGCATTGGAAGTAGCATTTGAGATAGATAGTATCAAATGTCATTATCCATATAAATTTGGTGAGGAAAAGCTGAAGTTGATGTCAGGAGTAATGAAAGGTATGTTACACTCAAAATATTTGTTCACATGATACAACTATTTGTAGAATTTGAAGAGTTCAATTACTTAATTTTTTCATGCAGCTTATGTATATGAAAGAGGTAGTGATCACAAAGTTACTTTGAGTACAATTACTTAACCCTTAAAGGATGGGCATATTTTTCCTTACATATAGCTATGGGGTTGGTATATTCCAAAAAAAATGTGTTAAATCCCATAAGAATATCTTGCTAAAATATAATATCCAATTATCCAAATATCCAATTATCTACTGGAAATTTCAGGACGTTTTGTGAAGGCCCTGGTGTGTGGGGCAGGTTGTGTGAAAATAGCCCAATTGGAGGAAGTTGGGCTACCTTCACCACCACCATCACTTCACAGCTATTCATTTATCCCTGCTATTATCTAGTTTTCTTTGTGGATGTAATAGGTCTCTTACAGGGATGGGAACGAATTCCTGAAATACCGTAATGATATATATGGCAACTCACAGCAAGCACTTCCTCCCATTACAAATTTCAGTTGTAGGCAGGTGAAACTTTGCATCTAGTAAAGCTCCTTGTCTCCCCACTACTACATAAATTAACAATCTTTAGATACTTCCCATCCTTTTCATCCTTTAAGGGTTAATGATAAGGTTCTGTTCCAACGTTGAGGTTGCTCTGGAGAATGAACAAACTTCAGACTTAAAACTCAAACATAGCCAAATGGAGAAATAGAGGAAAGCCTGCCACTGGAATAGCTGAGTGTCTAGCTGATGTTCCAGTGCTACCAATTGGCATTTTTCACTGCCAGACTTAACCATTTTTGGTAGTAAAACATGTGTTTGGCAGTGAAAATGTTAATTTGGTAATTTGGCACAAAAATATCTAAAATCAATTGCATGATAACTATAAATTTATGTACTGTCTATATGTGAGTGTTTATTAGTTTTTTGCTTCCAGAGAGAGATCTTATGCTTCTACTGGTGACTTCATTTTTTAGTAACAGCTCCTCATTGTATACCACTTCCATTCCTTTCATTAGTTTGTAGACTTGTAGTAGGTCCCCCCTCTCTCTTTACTCTGCTCCAGTGTTGGTAGATCCAAAGCCCTCGGTCTCTTCTCTTATGTTATTCCTCTCAGCTCTGGTACTATCTTTGTTGTAAGCCTTTGGAGTCTCTCCAATTTCCGTACATATTTCTTTTTGTATGGGGACCACACCACTCATGCATACTCTAATGTGGGTCTGATCACAGTTGATGTCAGTTTCTTCATCATATATTTATCCTTGTAGTGGAGAGCCAGTTTGATATTTCCATCTAAATTGTATGTCTCACCAGATATTTTGCCCACATGGCTATTCTGTTGACTATTCTGTTGTATAATCACTCCTAGGTCTCTTTCCTTGTTAACTTTCTTTGGTTCTACACTATCTCATATCTTGTAGATCCCCTCCCGTCAATTTTCACTCTTTCCCAATTTCATAACATGACTTTTATTCATATTGAACTTGATTTCCCACTTCCTACTCCACCTCCA
>CM035219.1:5936190-5956591 GCA_020233015.1 Callinectes sapidus
TGGAAGACGGCGCTGGTCTACATCGATGACGTCATCGTCTTCGGGCGCACCTTCGAGGAGGAGCTGGGGCGGATAAAAGAAGTGTTGCAGCGGCTAAGAAAGGCCAACCTTAAGCTCAGCCCTAAAAAGTGTTTGTTTTTCCAGCACGAGGTGGCGTTCCTGGGTCACATCGTTGGGCGTGATGGAGTGCGGACTGATCCGCAAAAAGTAGCAGTGGTACGAGACTGGCCCGTGCCCAGGAATGTTGGGGAGGTCCGAAGTTTCCTGGCCCGTGCCCAGGAATGTTGGGGAGGTCCGAAGTTTCCTGGGGCTTTGCACCTACTATCGGCGCTTCGTGCGGGACTTTGCCACCATCACAGCACCACTTCACCAACTCACGAGGAAAGGAGCAGCCTTTGAGTGGACAGAGGCCTGCCAGGAGGCTTTTGATGGCTTGAAGGTCGCGCTGACGGAAGCACCAGTGATGCCTTACCCAGATCCGAGTCATCCGTACGTGGTGGACACTGACGCAAACTCAGAAGGTATCGGGGCCGTGCTTTCGCAGGAGAAGGACGGAAAAGAACACGTAGTTGCTTATTACAGCGCCAAGGTCAGCAAGCCAGAGCACAACTGTTGTGTCACCCGAAAGGAGCTGCTGGCGGTGGTGAAGAGCCTGGAACACTTTCACCCCTACCTGTATGGCGTCAAGTTCGTTGTGAGAACCGACCATGCAGCTCTGAGGTGGCTCAAGACGATGAGGAGGCCCGAGGGACAGTTAGCGCAGTGGTTGGGGAAGCTGGAGGAGTACGGCTACAGCATGGTACACCGATCAGGCAGAGCACACAACAACGCCGACAGCCTGAGCCGCCGCCCCTGTGAGGCTGAATGTACCCACTGTGTTGGTAAGGAACCCGACACAGTAGCTCGCCGGTTGCAAGTCCTTTAGGACGCAGAGGAGACGAACGACAAGTGGAGGAAGGCACAACGGGAGGACGCTGACCTCGCTCCTGTTATTCGCTGGTTGGAGGCAGGCGACGAGGAGGAGGTGGCGGCTGAGAGTCCTTCCACCAAGCACTTTGTGGAGCAGTGGACCACGCTGAAGTTGGATCAAGGCATGTTGCTGAAGTGTTGGGCGAAGACAAGAGGGGGTGACTCATCCTGGCTGGTTGTGGTACCGCGCTCTCTGAGGGCGGAACTTCTGCAGGAGCTACACGCAGGTCTCACGAGTGGACACTTGGGAGAAAGGAAGACTCTGAGCCGCCTCCGCCAGCGTTTTTACTGGGTGCGGATGCGTGCAGACGTGCAGGAGTGGTGCAAAGCCTGTGACACGTGCTGCGCCAAGAAGGGACCCGCAAGGCGGACTCGCGCGCCTCTACAGCCGCATTGTGTTGGTGCACCCATGGAGAGAGTGGCTGTGGATATCTCCGGGCCTCTACCTACCACGTCGCGAGGTAACCAGTTCATCTGCGTCGTGATGGACTATTTCACGAAGTGGCCCGAGGCCTACGCTCTCCCCAACCACGAGGCAGAGACGGTGGCGGACATGTTGGTCAGTCAGTTTTTCACCCGGTTTGGGGTGCCGGATGAACCACACTCTGACCAAGGACGTGAGTTCGAGTCACGAGTCTTCCAGGAGAGCTGTGAACTGCTGGGCCTACGCAAGACCTGGACAACGCCTCACCGCCCCCAGTCGGATGGCATGGTTGAGAGGTTCAACCGAACCTTGGCCAACTCGTTGGCCAAGTACTGCGGAGAGGGACAGCAGGACCTCAAGCTGCCTGCTCTACTCATGGTGTACTGGTCTGCGGTGCACGAGGTAACAGACTACACACCGGCGCGCCTTATGCTGGGGAGAGAGCTTCGACTTCCGGTGGACCTGGCCACCGGGCGGCCGCCAGACCAAAATCTGCCCACCGACACGATGACCTACGCTTTGGTGCTGAGGGAGAGGCTGTCAGAGGTCCACAGGCAGGTGCGTGGGAGTCTCCGTATCGCAGGACAGGCGATGAAGCAGCACTACGACCGGAGGATGCGGGAGGCGAGGTACGCTGTGGGCGATCTGGTGTGGCTGCACAACCCCCGCAGGAAGAAAGGCTTGTCCCCTAAGCTGCAGAGTCCCTGGGAGGGCCCTTATTCGGTGGTGGAGGTAATCTCTTCTATTACTTACAGGATCCGTAAAGGACAAAGGGGTCGTACACTCGTCGTCCATGTTGACCGCCTGTGGTGCTACCATGGGCCAGGTAACTACACCTGGGGTCATGGCGAGGCGGATGACACCGGGGACGAGAACCAGCCAGACGAGCGTGAGCGCTCAATGGACCACCAGCGTGACCAGCCTCCTGCAGACGTGGATCTTAGCGGAAGGGAACAAGGAGAGGCCACCGTCATGTCAGCCCCGTCTTCCCCCTTCCTCGCAGCCGACCCAAGGGGTGCGATACCTAAGCGGCGCCGCCAGAGGCCTAAGTGGCTGCAGGACTATTACGTACCATCTGAGTCTTCAGACGAAGAATAATTAAGTTTTACTTTTGTTTATGACATTGGTGTGCACCAGTCGGGGTCGACTGACAGAATAAAGGGGGGGTGGTGTTGCAAAGGTGTGTGTGTGTGTGTGTGTGTGTTGGAAGGGGTGACGTGGCAATGTCCGCCTGGTTCGGGGCTCCATGGAGCAGTGAGGGGGTTCGGGACAGAGGTGACAAGGTAGGATGGGCAGAGAGTGTGAGGCAGTTAACCCCCACCCGCCTCATGGATTACTACTCTGCCTACCTGGATTACTTACTCTGCCGCGCCAAACCCCTCGTCCCTGGAGACCATGCTTCCCGTGCTGTGTGTAATGTACGAGAGACAGTGTTTGTGCCTACTGTGGATGTATCTTGTGCCTTTCTGTACTTATGGTGTTGTAAATGAAGAACTGGTGTGAAGTTTCATGTGTTTACCTATCCGTGCCTGTGACCTCGTTAACAACACACGTAAGAACCCCCCCCCCCCAGCAACGTAACAATATATATATATATATATATATATATATATATATATATATATATATATATATATATATATATATATATATATATTGTAAGCACATGTGATTGTGTAACTGTTGTTGTTTGGCTTGCATAAAGGAACTCACATGAGACATCTGTTGGACACTTAATGAAATATCACAAACAAATGAAAAGAAACATACCTAAATCATATATTTTGAGGGGTATTTTCGACCCTACATAAATTTGAAAACACGTAAAACAAACAAACGTAAAATGAGAGGTACCTGTACATGCTGCAGGGAATGTGAGATGCATGCTGTGTCACTCTCTCAAATGCAATCTTGGGATCCAGGAATGGTCAATCTATTTTAGATTGATTCCTATGGGGAAAGTGGCTTTGGTTTCAAACATTTCCCTATACAAATGGCCTTCAGGAACAAATTAAGTTCAGCAACTGAGATTACATGATACATCTATAAACTGAATCGAGGAGAAATGGGGGGAGGGTTACATTAATGGGGGGAGAGAGAGAGAGAGAGAGAGAGAGAGAGAGAGAGAGAGAGAGAGAGAGAGAGAGAGAGAGAGAGAGAGAGAGAGAGGACATAAGATGCAAAGATGATGATGGAAAGAATAATAGAGTTACCAGAGGACAAACATGGTACTCACCTTTTCCAATACAAGACATACTGTCCAAGAGTCACAGCAGAGTTGGCAACAAGTTTATCATCAACAGCAATGCAAAAGCAATCTACTCCCATTTCTCCTTCACTCAGTTCTGTGTTCACCACATGAGATGCAGCATCTGTGCCTATCTGGTGAACCTCACTCGCCTGTAAAATTCTTGGATAAGTAGTTTGTTTTTCTTTTGATTGTAACTATATATTATGAATGAGATTATAACATACTTATTTTCAAGCAATGTTATTCATATATGCAAATCATTTACACATTCTATGAAAGCCAATAAATAAATCATCAATCATATATCATGATCACAATACACACCAGGGAAAGAGAGGAGTTGGTGAGAGTGATAGGTACATGGGCAGTACACTTGATCCTGGGCACCACAAGGAAGCTCTCTCCATTAGCTACCCTTGCCAACTTCTCAAATTTGAGAGACTGGGTCTCAACACTGACCTACAGGAATGTGTAATAGAAACCAAATAATTTGTTTTCTGCTTTTTCATAACATTCACTACAAAGTTAATTTCACTGGATTTTAATAAAAGAACTTAAGGTAAAAGTTGTATGAACAATCTATGAATATGCTTATCAATATTCTAGGCCATCAACCCATACAGGAAAACCTAGACAAAGCACCGTACACTCATACACAGAAATAAGGAGTTGGTGCCACAAATGGAAGGAGGTAAGAGTCATGCAAGGGGACACATAAATAAGATCAACATTCGTATGTGTTGTGGTGACATCAAGAAATGTAGTTTACCAGACTGAACTACAAAAAATCAGAAATAACTTAATATGTTAAAAGGCATTTGCCATCTTCAATGTCTTGTCTGCCTTGCATTACCCTTCACACAGCTATCATGTCACAGTGTTCATTGGACACTTGCAGAGGAATTTGGTGTACATCATAGACCATAGTGAGAGGATGACCTGTTGGGTAGAGTGATAAAATCTATGGTACAAATATGTACCAATTTGTAAAGCAATAATATTTTTCCCTCTATCACACATTGGTAGACCGGTATACCATTACCAAATCAATGATGGGTGGTACCATTATAAAGGCTACATTCAGGGTGAGACAAATCTTGCACACATAATGCTTTTTTTCATCACTTCTGTGAATGCATTTATCAGACTAGTTAAACAGAGATGCTTGCCTGAAGGATATCTTGGCTGGCTCCATATCTTGGTGTTGATGGACAATACAGTGGTACCTCTTGATTCGAACACCCTTTGACTCAAACACTTCCCAATCCGAACACATTTGGCGAATAAATTTTGACCTACAATCTGAACGCAGCCTCTCAATTCGAACAAAAAAAAAAAGAAAGAAAAAGACACGGTGTGGCCGATGCGCCTTCCCGCCAGTCGGCCGGTCTTGCTTGTACTTCGCCGTGAACACCTTTCTCTCGTGAACGGCTTTCAAGTTACTCTGGCCCCTAGTTGCCTTGGCTACTCCGGCCTCTAACCCTGATTACCTCCTACCTACCACCCCATTCAATGCAGCTTCTTCTCTGGTCACTGGCAAACTTATTTACTAATGAAGATATATTGAACATTTTAAACACCCAATGAAGAATGAATTGTTAAATATCATTGTCCTTTGTGCAAACTAGGACAATACAATAATTTGCAGTTTTGTACAATAATTTATACTTTTCTTGAAATAATTCCTGTTGGAAATGATGTTGTGAGAATATATTCTACTTGATAAGAAAGAGAGAGAGTTGGGGAGAGGGGAGGAGGGAGAGAGGATGGTGAGTGGCTGGAGGAAGGAGAGAGTCGGGGGAGGGGAGGCGGCCTACTCGGTCTGTTTGCGTATCGAATGGGAGAGGATAAGGACGGAGGGAGGGGGAAGGGAGGAATACTACGCGATCTGTTCCTGTATTCAGTGCATGGGAGGGAGGCGGGGACCTGGGGGGAGGCTTGTCCAGTCTTCATCGGGACTCGGGAGTTTCACACCGAAGTAAATAATTTTTTTGTTATGCCTTTTTTTTATTTATTGTATTTATTTATTTTTTATGCATTTCATGTCTGTGTTTACTTTGTACTCTCAAAATGCAAAGGATATCTATGAATTATGATGAGATGAGGGAAAAACAAGGCACCAATATGTTAAATCATGTTGCCACTCTGGTGGGTCAGGACCAATTTTGTTTTTTCCCATTACTTCTTAACAATGGCTATTGCGTTCTTAAGTACTGCGGCGATGTTAAGGGACCAATTTCTTGCAATAGCTGGGGTTAAGTGTAGTATTTTTTTTTTCTTCTACTTAAAATCAACTGGAACGGATTAAATGTTTTTAAATTAATTTCAATGGTAAAAATTGCTTCCTAATTCGAATTTTCACAATTCGAACAGCCAAAAAAAAACTAATTAAGTTCGAATCAAGAGGTACCACTGTACTATGCGATCTGTTCCCCTATTTAATGCATGAGAGGGAGGCGGGGACCTAGGGGAGGTCTATTTAGTCTTTATCAGGACTCGAGAATTTCACACCGAAGTAAATAAGTCTTTTGTTATGCCTGTTTTTTTTAATGCATTTCACATCTGTGTTTACTTTATACTCTCAAAATGTGAAGGATATCAATGAATTGTGATGAGATGAGGGGAAAACAAGATGCCAATCATGTTGCCACTCTGGTGGGCCAGGACCAATTTTATTTTTTCCCACTACTTCTTAACAATGGTTATTCAGTTTTTAGCTTTTGCGGCAATGTTAAGGGACCAATTTCTCGCAAGAGCTGGGGGTTGAGTGTAGTATTTTTTATCTAAAATAAACTGGAATGGATGAAATGTTTTTACATTAATTTCAATGGTAAAAATTGATTCCTAATTCGAATTTTTGCAATTCTAACGGTCAAAAGAACGAATTAAGTTTGAATCAAGAGGTATCACTGTATATATATATATATATATATATATATATATATATATATATATATATATATATATATATATATCTATATATATATATATATATATATATGTGTGTGTGTGTGTGTGTGTGTGTGTGTGTGTGTGTGTGTGTGTGTGTGTGTGTGTGTGTGTGTGTATTTACCTAGTTGTTTACCTAGTTGTATGTTACGGGAAGGGGAGCTAAGCTCGTGGTGTCCCGTCTCCATATCTCATATTGTCCAAATTAGTCTTAAATTCATGTATGGTCTTTGCACACACTATTTTTTCATCCAAATTGTTCCATACATCCACTATTCTATGGGGGAAGCTGTTCCTCTTCACATCTCTTCTATAATTGTCCTTTTTCAGTTTTTTTTTCCATGCCCTCTTGTGTTCCTTGTGTCCCAAATTAGGAGGTCCTCTCTATCAAGGATTTCCATGTTCTTCATAATTCTGTAGATGGTCAACAGGTCTCCTCTTTCTCTTCTTTGTTCTAACGTTGGTAATTCCAATTTTGATAACCGTTCTTCATATGTTAATTCAGACAGCTCTGGTGTCAATTTTGTTGTTGCTCTTTGTATTCTTTCAAGTTTCCTTATGTTTTTCTTAGTACTGGGTGACCATAGAATCGCTGCATATTCCAGACTTGGTTGTATCATTGTAATCAATAACTTTTTTGCCATTTCCTCATCCATATATGCAAATGCCACTTTGCTTGATCTTAACAAATTGTAGGTTTCTCCAATGATTTTCTTTATTTGTTTGTCAGGGGTCATATAATTTGTGATAACTACTCCCAGGTCTTTTTCAAATTCTACCTTCTTTACTTCTTTGTCTTCCAGATTGTATATTCCTGATATCCTGTTTTTGCTTTTTCCAAATTCCATTACACTACACTTTTTGACATTGAATTCCATTTCCCATTTTTGACCCCATTTCCAAATTTTTTCAAGATCATCTTGCAATTGTTCACAGTCCCTCTTACTTTCCAATCTCCTCAGCAGTTTTGCATCATCTGCAAAAAAACTCATATAACTGGTCACCCATCCATGTCATTTACGTATATGGCAAACATAATTGGAGCCAACACCGATCCCTGTGGGACTCCACTAATCACTTCTTTCCAAGTAGACACTTTGTCTCTAATCATAACTCGCATCTTTCTTGCATGTAAAAAGTCTCTCATCCACTCTAATAGATTACCTTGCAGTCCTCCTATGAACTCTAATTTCTCTAACAATTTTCTGGGTGGCACCTTGTCAAACGCTTTCTTTAAGTCCAGAAATACACAGTCAGCCCATCTGTCTCTTTCCTGAATTATATCTAATAATCTTGAGTAGAAACATAGTAGATTAGTGGTACATGATCTTCCATGTCTGAACCCGAACTGTCTTGAGTTCAGTATATTATTTCCCTCCAAGTGTTTCACTCATTTATTCTTAATAATCTTCTCGCAGATTTTGGCTATGGTGCTTGTGAGAGATACTGGTCTGTAATTTGTTGGATCTTCTTTATTTCCTCCTTTATATATTGGTACTATGTTTGCTTTTTTCCAATCTTTTGGTATCTTACCTTCTTTTAGGGAGCAATTTATAATGTTATATACTTTATCCACTAATTTCTCCCTACATTTTTTAAGTATCCAGTTTGAGACTTCATCTGGACCATGAGATATTCTTACATCAAGATCCTTCATTTCCTTTTCTATATCATGCCGTGATACAATAATTTCACTCATAGGAGGAAGACTTTTTTCTCAGCCTATTTCTTCATTTTTATAATTCTCTCTGGTGAATACTTCGTTAAAATGTTCACTCATTATTTCGGCCATTTCTTGATCTTCTGTGTATTCTATGTTTCCTCTTCTCAACTTTTCTATATTGTGATTGATTTTCAGCTTTCCATTTACATATCTGTAAAATAGTTTTAGCTGGTCCTTGCATTTGTCAATTATATCTCTTTTCCTCCCTCCGGATCTTTACATACTCATTCCTTTCCCTGATATATACTTGCCACTTTCCAGGGTGTTTTTTTTTTTCCATTTGTTCCAAGCTTTATCTATTTGCTCCTTTGCCTCACTGCATCTTCTGTTATACCACTCCTGTATATATACTTTTTCTTGTCTCTGTTTTGGCACATATGTTTCCACTCCCTTATTGTAAATGTTCCTAAACATCCTCCATTTCTCTTCCACTCCCACCTCTTCTCTGTAAAATTCATTCCATTTTGTCTCCTTGAAGAATTTTTTTATGCCATGGAAGTCGGTTTTACTATATATTCGTCTTCCCTTCTTGTATTTTTTATTCCTTGCTATGTATGTCCCCTCCCTTAGTTCCAACTCTATTAGTACATGGTCACTTTTTCCTATTGGGGTCATGTATTCAATACTGCTCACTATTTCCGGTTCTTTTGTGAATACTAGATCCAGTCTTGATGGTTCTTCACCACTTTTATATCTCGTGCATTCTCGGATCCACTGTGTCATTGTGTAGTCCATGGTCAAATCTAACAACATGGTCCCCCACGATTCTTCTCCTTCCAATGACATATCTTCCCAGTGCACTTCCTTACAATTGAAGTCTCCCATCAATATTGTATTTTCTCCCTCTTTTAATATCTCCTTTAGTGAGTTTTTTGTATCACTTATCATTGCGGTGTATTCTCTCTCCTCCCAGGCTCTCGTTTTTGGTGGTACATACATTACTGTAAAATCCCTATTTTTCCTATCTTTGTCTTCTATCCTTAAAGTGATAATTTCTGCATTATCCTCTCCATACATTACTTTCTTAACATTTATATTTTCCTTGACCAGTATCATGACTCCTCCTCCCTGTTTTCCTTTTCTATTTCTATACCAGCTCTTATACAGCTTGTTTCCCACACTGTCTGGTGGTGTGTGTGTGTGTGTGTGTGTGTGTGTGTGTATTTACCTAGTTGTATGCTACGGGAAGGGGAGCTAAGCTCGTGGTGTCCCGTCTCTATATCTCATATTGTCCAAATTAGTCTTAAATTCATGTATGGTCTTTGCACACACTATTTTTTCATCCAAATTGTTCCATACATCCACTACTCTGTGGGGGAAGCTGTTCCTCTTCACATCTTGTGTGTGTGTGTGTGTGTGTGTGTGTGTGTGTGTGTGTGTGTGTGTGTGTGTCCAATGCAAAGACAATGATATGTAGAAACCATCTTGATAGGCTATGAATGAGCTTTAGAAGGAAGGCGCAGTGAGTGAATATGGGAGATGGAGAAATAAGAAGGCAGGGAGGAGGGAAGAGCAAACACAGGAGGAAAGAAGTCTAGCTATCAGATAGAAAGCTGGCTGCCAGCTTTGCACCATCAGTTCCCATCCACATCCCCTAAGCTTAAGGAGTTTTGCTGTGGAATGTTGGAGGGTGAACTTATGAATTATTCAATCATTATTTCGACAAGTTGTGGAACATCACATAATATCTTGAAGAAATAAATGGTAGTGACTTAAAATCCCCTCTTGGCATTACAAGAAGACTGTGGCTGCAATTACTTACACTGGAAAGTGTTTTAAAGGGAGGCGATGGTGTGGAGGATTGATTTTCATTTTACATCACAGCTAAACAAAATGTATAAACATGTGTCTAATAAACAATCAACAAGAAAAAAAACACAGAAGTGAGCAACTGTGAGAGGTTATCACTACCCTTCCCTACCTACCTCCTGCTGCCTTATCATCACTACTGCCTTCACCGCCTCTCCTTACATATGTACAATACTCAATAACTCACTCTCACATGCACGCATGCACACACACACACACACACACACACACACACACACACCGACGCTCGCGCCGACCAGACGTGCTTGTGAAGGACTGTTTACAGCTTCAATCTACTGGGGCCCTTACTGCTGGAGGAGCCTAGTAATGTATGTACAGAGGGGAGAGGGAGGCTATTTGTAGTTGTCCTGTCTCCAAAAAGTGATCTAGTGAAGAAAACAAGAGAACATTACTATGAATAGAGAAGAGTCAACTCCGACCTGGAGTACAACCAACGTCAACAGACCCGCGGGAACTTACGTTTTGGAAACCCCGCTCGGGCTCAAAAAGTTAGGTGGCTCAAATGACACTGGTGAATTTTCAGGGTTCCAGAGCAATAGCAGGGGAACAATGAGGAGACTAGTGAGTGTGGAGAGAGAAGTGAGGCTTATGAAGGAACTCCTGGAAGGTATGATGATGAAATATGAGCTGCTCGCAAATGAAAATAACGAAATGAAATGCAAGATTCTTAAGTACAATCATATTACAGAAACAAATAAAGAGATGAAAAAAGAATTGGGAAATATTAGAAAAAAAAACAAAGACCTGAAGGAAAAATGTATAAGCTATGAAGCACAGCTAGAGGACCTTAAAGAGAAAGTGATGGATAACTCTGAAAAAATTGACAAAGTGTATAGTGACTCAAAGCTGACAGAACTGAAAAATGTATGGAAGAAAGAAAGGGAGGAAGAAAAGGTCAGCTTTGCAGAAATAATAAAAAAACAAATACAGGACAATACTAAGGACACTGTCATTCAGATTATTAAGGAAAAGGAAAACCTAGTAAGGGATACAGTGGACAGGAAAAAATGTTTCGTAATTTATGGTCTACAAGAAAAGAAAAATCCTAATAATTATGGAAGAGAGAGAGAGGAGAGAGAATTGGTAAAAAAGGTCATAAGACAGGTGCAGGATCACACACAAAGCCTGGAGCAGGAGGTCGAGGAAACACACAGGATTGGAAAAGACAATGAAGGAAATACAAGACCACTCAAAGTGAGGATGAGGTCCCAACTGGCTGTGGAGGAAATAACAGCAAGAGCAAATAGACTGGCTCAAACCAAAGAACATAAGGACATTTGGATAAAAAGAGACATGAATTTGGAAGAAAGACAGAAGGAAAGAGAATTAAGACAAGAGGCTAAGGAAAAAAACTTAAGGAGGACAGAGTCCGAGAAGAAGACTTTTTACTGGAGGGTGCTAGATATGAGGCTAAGGAGGTGGTTTACCTGGGAGAAGGAAGAGGAAACAGGGATACAACAACAGCAGCAGCAGGAGGTAAAAGTGATGGAGAGACCAACAAATTAAAAGTAGTGTATACAAATGTGGATGGTTTGCTAAGCAGTATATTAGAGATAAAGGACTATTTAAGCAGCGAAAAACCAGATATGTTCTGCATGACAGAAACAAAATTGAAGGAAGAGATTAACGTAAATTTCCAGCTAGAGGGATTTAAGCTTTGGAGGAGAGATAGAAACGGAAAAGGAGGAGGAGGAGTATTAATAATGGTGAAAGAAGACATAGCTGTAGAGGGAGTGCAATATGGGGACGGCATGGCAGAGGTCATCAGTGTAATAATTCAAAATAATGAAAGAGATAAAAGAATAATTATAGTAGCCCATGTGCCACCAAGAACAAATACGTGGAAACTAGAAGAGTATAAAACAATGCAGAAGGAGGTGTTAGAATGCCTGGCTGATATGATGAGGAAGGACAGAAAACTACAACTAATGGGTGATTTTAACTGTAAAGGTGTGAACTGGAAAGAAATGGAAAGGAGTGGAACCAAAGGATCAAGGAGTGAAGAAATGCTGAAATTAGTCATGGAGAACACATTGGACCAATGGGAGGAGGATTTCACGAGACTCAGAGGAGAGGATGAACCATCAATGTTAGATCTGGTATTCACAAAAAAAACAGAACTCTAACCCATCATAAAGTATCTAAGCCCAATGGGAAAAAAATGACCATGTATTGATGGAAGTAGAACTACAAGAAGGGACATTGGCAAAAAGGGGAAATGATTATAAAAGTGGAAGATTAAATTATGCGAGGGCAAACTTTGAAGGATTAAAGGAATTTTTTGAAAGGACAGATTGGAGAGCAATCATGAATGGCAAAACAGCACAGGAGAAGTACAAAATATTCCTCAAGAGGTATCGAGAAGGTGTCGAAAGATATGTACCAAAATACAAACTAAGGGATAGCAAATACACCTGGTGCAATGCTAGATGTGCAGAAGCGAAGCGAGCAAAACACAGAACTTGGAGGAAACTGAAGAAGCAGAGGAATGAAATTAATAGAGAGAGATATAATGAAGCAAGGAATGAGTATGTCAGGATAAGAAGAGAGAAAGAAATAGCTTTTGAAAAGGATATAGTAAAGAAATGTGGAGATGAACCCAAACTCTTCTATAAATACGTAAATGGAAAAATGAAATGTAAAGAAACCATAGACAAGATAATAAAGGGAGGAAAAACATACCAGACAGCAGAAGAGCTCAGTGAAATTATGAATGAGAGCTTCAAGTCAGTATTCACAGTAGAGGGGCAATTCATAGAACCAAACATGACAGAGGCAGAGGGGGGTCTCAAGGAGGTTGTGGTACAGAAGCAAGATGTTGGCAGATTGTTAGAAAATCTAGATGTAAGAAAAGCAATGGGACCAGATGGAGTGTCAGGCTCGACACTAAAGGAATGCAAAGAGCAATTAGTACAGCCAATTTGGGAAGTGATTACAAGCTCAATAAAGGAAGGGAGGGTGCCAAAAGAGTGGAAGAGGGCCAACATTGTGCCTATATACAAAGGAGGAAAGAAGACTGACCCGCTGAATTATAGACCTGTCTCACTAACAAGTGTGGTCAGCAAAATATGCGAGATACTAATTAAAGAGAAGTGGGTGAGATACCTGGAGGACAACAAAGTTATATCCAATAGGCAATTTGGGTTCATGCAAGGGAAATCATGTCACAAACCTGCTAAGTTGCTATACACAAGTAAGTGAAGGAATTGAAGACAGAGACGGATGGGTAGATGTCTACCTAGATATCAAAAAAGCATTCGATACAGTTCCACATGAGAGACTATTATGGAAACTAAAGCACATAGGTGGACTACGAGGGAAACTATTAGAATGGATGCAGGATTATCTGAAAGATACAGAAATGAGAACAGTGATCAGGGAGGAAACATCAAGATGGAGGAATGTAACAAGTGGAGTACTGCAGGGGTCAGTCCTAGCACCCATAATGTTCCAAATATATATAAATGATATGCAGTGTGGCGTGACCAGCTACATGAATATGTTTGCGGATGACGCCAAATTAATGAGAGTTATTAAAAACTCTGTTGACTGCCAGGAGCTATAAGGGGACATAGATAAGATCGATGAATGGAGTAAGACGCGGAAACTGGCTTTCAATGTAAAGAAATGTCATGTGATGGAGATAGGCAAGAGCAAGAGAAGGCCAAAATGGAACTACAAGATAGGACAGGAGGAGATACCTAAGACAAAAGAGGAAAAAGACCTAGGGGTGGTGATACAGGAAACACTGAACCCAGAGCAGCACATAAATAAACTATTTGGATCAACATATAGAATGTTAGCCAATATTAGGATGGCTTTCCATTACATGGACAAGGACATGATGAAAAGAATTCTAACCAGCATGGTACGTCCAAGATTAGAATATGCAGCAGTAGTGTGGTCACCACATGCAAAAAAGGATATAACGAAACTAGAAAGGATCCAAAGAGTAGCCACAAAAATGGTACCAGAACTAAGCGAGCTAACATATGAGGACAGATTAAGTGAAATGGGACTGCCAACTCTACAGGACAGAAGAGAGAGAAGTGATCTAATAACTCTGTATAAGATAGTAAATGGTATTGAAAAGCTAGATGAGCAAAACCTGGAGATGGAAGAAGAAATAGACAAATGAGAGGACACTCAAGGAAAATCAGAAAAAGTCGGTGTCTAAAGGACACAAAAAAGTAGTTTTCCACATAGAAGTGTGGACACCTGGAATGGATTGAAAGAAGAGGTTGTTACAGCAACCAATATCCATAAGTTCAAGGAAATGTTAGATATATGGAGATATGGAGACAGGACACTATGAGCCCCGCTCGAACCCTGTATAATACAACTAGGTAAATACAACTAGGTAAATACACAAAAGATTGTAGGTGAAACGCTCAACATACTAAGAAACATAAGAACATCGTTTACATATTTAGATTAAGAAAGGATGAGGAAGATAATTACATCTATGATAAAACCGAGGCTGGAATATGCAGCAGTGATCTGGTCACCTCATGAGAAGAAACATATAAGGAAACTGGAACAGGTGCAGAAAGCAGCAACCAAGATGACACCAGAATTGCAAGATTTGCTTTATGAGGAAAAGGCTAGCTAGGATAGATCTTACAACATTGGAGAAGAGAAGAGAAAGAGGAGACATGATTATACTCTTCAGATTGCTGTATGGAATGGAAAATATAGATAGAGGGGACTTATGAACTGAACGTGAGAGAAACAAGAGGTCATGGAAGAAAATTAAAAGCAGCTACCTGCAGAAGAGACATCAAAAAGTATAGTTTTCCACACAGAAACATTGAGGCATGGAATGGTCTGGAAGAGGAGGTGGTGTGTGCCAAAAATATTCACAGTTTCAAGGAAAAGTTGGATAAATGTAGTTATGGAGATGGGGCAGTACAAGCTTAGCTCCCCACCCGTATGTCACAACTAGGTAAATACAACTAGGTAAATACACACACACACACACACACACACACACACACACACACACACATTTGGAGGAAAGATAGATAAGGAAAAGGAAGAGGAGGGGGTACTAATGATGGTGCAAGAAGACATCTTTGTGGAAGGAGTGCAATAAGGTGAGGGCATGGCAGAAGTCATTGGTATAACAATATGAGCTAATGGAAGAGAAAGGAAGAAAATTATAGTAACATTTGTGCCACCAAAAATAAATACTTGGAAGTTGGAAGAATATAAAGTAATGTAGAAAGAAAGAGGTGTTAAAATGCCTGGATGACATGATAAGGAATGACAAGAAGGTACTACTAGTGGAAGACTTTACTGCAAAGGTGTAAACTGGAAAGAAATGGAAAGGAGTGGAAATGATGGATCGTAGAGTGAAGATATGTTGTAATTAGGCATGGAAAACACACTGGATCCATATGTAGAGGAATTCACTAGGCTCAGAGAAGAATAAACATCAATGCTAGACCTGGTATTCACAAAAAAAAAACAGAACTCCATCCCATCATAAAGTGCCTAAGCCCAGTGGGGAAAAATGAACATGTCTTGATTGAAATGGAACTACAAGAATGGGCACTGGTAAGAAGAGAGGAGGATTTAAAAAATGGAGGGTTAAATTATGCAAGGGCCAACTTTCAAGACTTTGGGGAATTTTTTGAAAGTATATATTGGAGAAGGATCATGAGTGGTAAAACAGCACAGGAGAAATATGAAATATTCCTGAGGAAGCATAATGAAACTGTGGAAAGATATGTGCCTAAATACAAAATAAGGAGTAGCAAACATTCATGGAACAATGCTAGATGTGCAGAAGCAAAGAGGGCAAAAGACAGAACTTGAAGAAGCAGAAGAATGAAAGTAATAGACAGAGATGAAAAGAAGCAAGAAATGAGTATGAGTAAGAAGAGAGGAAGAATTAGCTTTTGAAAACGATGTGATAGAGAAGTGTGAAAATAAACCATAACTTTTCTCTTAAGTATATAAATGGAAAGATGAAGAATAAAGAAACCATAGATAAGATAGTAAAGGGAGAAAAAACATACCAAACAGCAGAAGAACTTGGTGAAACTATGAAAGAGAACTTCAAATCAGTATTCACAAAAGAGGAGGCATTTATAGAACCAAACATGACAGAGGTACAGGAGGGATTCAAGGAGGTTGTGGTACAAAAGCAAAATTTTGGCAGACTAATGTGAAGTTTGGATGTAATAAAAGCAATGGGACCAGATGGAGTGTCAGGCTGGACACTAAGGGAAAATAAAGATCAACTAATACAACCAATTTGGAAGTGATTACCAGCTCAATATAGGAGGGGAGGATGCCACAAGAGTGGAAGAAGGCCATCATGGTGCCCATTTACAAAGGAGGAAGGAAGACTGACTCTCTAAATTATAGACCTGTGTCACTAACAAGTGTTGTCAGCAAAATATGCGAGATATTAATTAAAGAGAAATGGGTGAGATATTTGGAAGACAATGATGTTATATTTAATAAGCAATTTGGATTCAGACAAGGAAAATCATGTGTGACGAACCTACTAAGCCTCTATACATGAGTAATTGAAGGAATCAAAAACATGGATGGGTGGGTGGATGCTGCCTACCTAGATATCGCAAAAGCATTTGAGTTCCACACAAAACTCTTATTGAAACTGAAACACATAGGTGGACTGAGAGAGAAAGTATTAGAATGGATGCAAGATTATTTGAAAGATGGAGAAATGAAAACTGTAATCATTGGAGAAATGTAACGAGTGGAGTACCATAAGGGTCAGCCATAGCACCCATAATGTTCCAGATATATGTAAATAATATGCAGTGTTATATGAATCTGTTTGCAGATGACGCCAAAATAATGAGAGTTGTTGAAAGCACTGATGACTGTCGAGTTACAAGATGATATCAACAAGATCGATGAATGGAGTTAGAAGTGGAAACTGGATTTTAATGCAAAGAAATGTGTGATGGAGCTAGGCAAGAACAAAAGAAGGCCAAAATGGAGTTACAAGATGAGACAGGAGGTAATACTTAAGACCAAGGAAGAAAAAGATCTAGGGGTGGTGATACAAGATACATTGAGCCCAGAATGGCACATAAATCAACTATATGGATCAACATACAGAGTATTAACCAACATTAGAGTGGATTTCCACTACATGGATAAGGATATGATGAAAAATTTGTAAACAATATGATATGACCAAGGTTCTAATATGCAGCAGTCTTGTGGTCACCTAATACGAAAAAGGATATAAAGAAATTAGGAAGAATCCAAAAAGGAGCCACAAAACTGGTATCCAAATTAAGAGAATTAACATATGAAGAGAGATAAAAAGAAATGGGACTGCCAACTCTACAAAGAAGAAGGGAGAGGGGAGATCTAAAAATTCTATATAAGATAGTAAATGCCATTGAAAAGCTAGACAAGCAAAACCTTGTGATGATGGAGGAGGAAACCAGACAGATAAGAGGACACTCAAAGAAGATCAAAAAGAGTTGGCATTTAAAGGACATAAAAAAAGTACAGTTTTCTATATAAAATTGTGGACACTTGGTCACCTAATGCGAAAAAGGATATAAAAAAATTAGAAAGAATCCAAAGAAAAGCCACAAAAATGGTACCCGAATTAAAAGAATTAACATATGAAGACAGATTAAAAGAAATGGGACTGCCAACTTTACAAAATAGAAGGGAGAGGGGAGATCTAATAATCCAATATAAGATACTAAATGGCATTGAAAAGCTGAACAAGCAAAACCTTGTGATGATGGAGGAAGAAACTAGACAGATGAGAGTAATATTGAACGATGTAAAAGCCATTACAATGCTCTTTGTTTTGTTACTGTTTTGTTTGTATGCTTCACACTGTTCATGATACGGAGCAGGAGCTGACGTGGGCGGGGCGGGGTGTAAGAGAGGGCAGTACACCTCGAGCACGCCAGCAGACCTGTCCTCCCACTCACCTGTACTAGCTACACAGTAAACACTGCAGCCGTGAAGATTGCTTTGTTTTACTCCTGCATCTTACAGAGAGGACATTCAAGGAAGATCAAACAGAGTTGGTGTTTAAAGGACACAAAAAAAAGGAAAGTTTTCCACATAAAATTGTGGACATTTGAAAGGATTGAGAAAGCATGATTGAGAAGATTAAAAACTTTGAGAAATTCAAGGGGAGAGTAAGAAGGCTAGAAGATAATGAGAAAACATTAGTAAGGGAAAATGAAGAATTAAAGAAGAAAATGGAACAATATGAGAAACTGTTGAATGAAGGACTGGGTAAGGTGGAAAAGGAGAATTAGAACATAAAGGAACTAGTGAGCAAGAAAGAGAAAATGGTCCAGGAAGTGGTTAAAAAGCAAGTGACAGCATGTAAGAAAAAAGGTGAGGAAGACAAAGTTAGCTTCAAGGAGGTAATTCAGGAATGGTTGAAGGAGAGGGAGAAGGATGTGGAAAAGTAAGTGGTTAGGGTAATGAAACAGAAAAAAACAACAACTAAAAAGAGTGTTTTGATCTTTGGCTTGAAGAAAAATAATGTGACATAGACCAAAAAGGAAGAAAAAGATGAATTGAAATCAGTTAAGGACTTGTTTGAAAATTCAAATATTGAGGAAAGACAAAACCTTGAGGATGAAGTAGAGAAAATTCCTAGAATGGGCCTATATGGAGGAATTATTAGGGTAATGAAAGTCCTGTTAAATACCCAAAAAGCAACAGAAGATACAGAACATCAAAAGTAAGAGACAGAGGGTTTTAAGGACATATGTATAAGAACAGGAATGAGGATGAAAGAAAGGGACAAAATGAACTGGTGGCTGCGGCAAGAGAAAAGAATAATGAAAAATCAGAAGATGAATGAGTAAGAAAGTAGCGCACAGAAAAGAACCCCATGGTAGTATGTGTGGTTGAAACAAAACTATGCGGGGTAAATTAAATAGATCTAGATAATAACTGTAATGAATGGAGGAAAGACAGAGTGAGCAAAGGAGGAGGAATCATGATAATAACAAAGCAAGAATTTTTAGTCAAACAAGTAGTGTATAGGGCAGGTAAGGTAGAAAGTGATGAGCATTAAAGTGGAAAATGAAAATAAAGATATGTTGATCATAGTAGCATACGTTCCATCAAAGACTAAATCATGGTCTTGTCAGGATCATAAGGGGTTAATAAAGGATACCTTGTTGAATCTGTCTAAATTTTTCAAAGGAAGAAGAACAGTGAATTTAGTGGGTAATTTCAACTGTAAGGAAGTGGACTGGGAGAACTATTAAAGTGGCAGTGGGTAAATGGCATGAGGGAAAGATTTTTTAAAGATAATGATGGAAAACATGATTAACCAGATAGTCAATGAAAACACTAGGTACAGAGATGATGAGCCAATGAGAGTGGACCTGATTTTGACAAGAGAAAGCCAAATAAATGATGATTTAAGATATCAATGATCATGTGGTCATAGAAATGGAGGTGGAGGTTAACAGAGGCAAATGAGATGAATCACATAATGAAGGGTTAAATTACAGTAAGGCACACATACAGAAACTTAAGAAGTACATTAAAAACTTAAACTGGAAGGAGTTGCAAAGACCAGAAGGAGTGAAAAAAATAAAGTGTTTTAATGGAAGTGTATCGAATAAGCTTCATGAGATTGTCTCAAAATACAAACCTAGAGAGGAAGTAAAAAAGGACTGGTTCATTGTAAAGTGCATCACAGCAAAGAAAAAGAGGGACAAAGCATGGAAAAATTGGAAGAGAAACAGGAATCCAAGAAACAAGGAAAATTTCAAATTAGCAAGGAATAATAACATGAAAGTAAGGAAAGAGGAAGCGAGAATATGAAAAGACGTGAAAAATGAAAAATCCTGCCAAAACTGTTATATAAATTCACAAATGGAAAAATTAAGCCAACACAAAATAATTGATGATCCAAAAAGCATGGCAGAATTGCTAAACAAGCATGCAAGAAAGAACTGGTGTGCCCTCATACATGACATCATAAAATGCTCAATAGAAAATGGTACTGCACCAATGGAATGGAAAAGAGAGAAAGAGGCTCCTATAAACAAAAGTGGTGGGAAGGAGGAACTTTTAAATTTTACACTGGTGTCACAAACCAGTGTGGTGTGCAAGTTGTGGGAGAGAGTGATAAAGAAACAATGAATTGAGTTTTTAGTAGATAACAAATTAATCTCTGACAGACAATTTGGTTTTAGAAAGGCCCACTCCTGTGTAACAAACTTGCTAAGTTTCTACTCTAAAGCGGCAAACATAATTCAGGAAA
>CM035219.1:5956691-5996684 GCA_020233015.1 Callinectes sapidus
ACTGACTTTATCATACGTTTTTCCTTGATAATGCAGCTTGGCAATATTGGCGGAGGGTTTAAAACTATGCCTACCTGAATAGGAGCTCAATCCAACATGTTGTTATTTAGTTAAAAAAGAAAAACGATGCCTCACGCCCGCTGCAAGGCTTAGGGGATAAAGCTGAATTTCATTTCAATAATAGCCTAAAGATTTCTATATATTTTAAAAGTCCCTTTGGCCCTTGGTAGTGCATTTCATATGGAAGAAAATGCTGATTGGACAAGATTTGCCTATGGGCTGTGTACCGTGTACTCTCATTGGCTGGCTACCTCCCACTAACTTTGAGCCCCTCTGGTCCAAAACCGACGCGACCCCAGGCTCAAATGCCATACATAGAATAGTGCTTTACGTATCGATGGGTAAAGAGTACATTGGCTTCTACAAAACTTTTAATCTTATTGAAATCGGAAAACGGTGTCAGAAACAATGTAGCCATACAGAGGAAGAGTTGCCAGTTACAGAAATATGAATATCTCAATAATTGGGGAGGCAGTGCTTGACCCCCTATGGTTCTGGGGCCCTCATATATATATATATATATATATATATATATATATATATATATATATATACAGTGGTACCTCTTGATTCGAACACCCTTTGACTCAAACACTTCCCAATCCGAACACATTTGGCGAACAAATTTTGACCTACAATCGAAACGCAGCTTCTGAATTTGAACAAAAAAAAACACGGTGTGGCCGATGCGCCTTCCGGCCAGTCGGCCGGTCTCGCTTGTATTTCGCCGTGAACACCTCTCTCTCATGAACGGCTTTCAAGTTACTCTGGCCCCTAGTTGCCTTGGTTACTCCGGCCCCCAACCCTGATTACCTCCTACCTACCACCCAATTCAATGCAGCTTCTTCTCTGGTCACTGGCAAACTTATTTACAAATGAAGATATATTGAACATTTTAAACAACCAATGAAGAATGAATTGTTAAATATCATTGTCATTTGTGCAAACTACGACAATACAATAATTTGCAGTTTTGTACAATAATTTATACTTTTCTTGAAATAATTCCTGTTGGAAATGATGTGAGAATATATTCTACTTGATAAGAAAGAGAGAGTTGGGGGGGGGGGAGGAGAGAGAAAGAAAAGTGAGTGGCTGGAGGAGGGAGAGTGGGGGTAGGGGAGGCGGCCTACTCGGTCTGTTTGCTGTTTGTGTATCGAATGGGAGAGGATAAGGATGGAGGGAGGGGGAAGGGAGGAATACTATGCGATCTGTTCCTGTATTCAGTGCATGGGAGGGAGGCGGGGACCAGGGGGGGAGGGTTGTCTAGTCTTCATCGGGACTCGGGAGTTTCCCACCGAAGTAAATAAATTTTATGTTATGCGTTTTTTTTATTTTTTTATTTATTTATTTTCTTACGCATTTCATGTATGTGTTTACTTTGTCCTCTCAAAATGCGAAGGATATCTATGAATTATGATGAGATGAGGGAAAAACAAGGCGCCAATATGTTAAATCATGTTGCCACTCTGGTAGGTCAGGACCAATTTTGTTTTTTCCCATTACTTCTTAACAATGGCTATTGCGTTCTTAAGTACTGCGGCGATGTTAAGGAACCAATTTCCTGCAATAGCTGGGGTTAAGTGCTGCAATACCTAAGAATGCAATAGCCATTGTTAAGAAGTAATAGGAAAAAACAAAATTGGTCCTGACCCACCAGAGTGGCAACATGATTTAACATATTGGCACCTTGTTTTCCCCTCATCTCATCATAATTCATAGATATCCTTCACATTTTGAGAGTACAAAGTAAACACAGACATGAAATGCACAAAAAATAAATAAATAAATACAATAATTTAAAAAAAGGCATAACAAAAAACTTATTTACTTCGGTGTGAAACTCCCGAGTCCTAATGAAGACTAGACATGCCTCCGCCCGGGTCCCAGCCTCCCTCCCATGCACTGAATACAGGAACAGATCCCGTAGTATTCCTCCCTTCCCCCTCCCTCCCTCCTTATCCTCTCCCATTCGATACGCAAACAGACCGAGTAGGCCGCCTCCCCTCCCCCCACTCTCTCCCTCCTCCAGCCACTCACCATCCTCTCTCCCTCCTCCCCCTCCCCTTTCTCTCTTTCTTATCATGTAGAATATATTCTCACAACACCATTTCCAACAGGAATTATTTCAAGAAAATTATAAATTATTGTACAAAACTGCAAATTATTGTATTATCATAGTTTGCGCAAATGACAATGATATTTAACAATTCATTCTTCATTGGTTGTTTAAAGTGTTAAATATATCTTCATTAGTAAATAAGTTTGCCAGTGACCAGAGAAGAAGCTGCATTGAATGGGGTGGTAGGTAGGAGGTAATCAGGGTTGGGGACCGGAGTAGCCAAGGCAACTAGGGGCCAGAGTGACTTGAAAGCTGTTCACGAGAGGTGCTCACGGCGGAGAAGTACAAGTGAGACTGACCCGACTGGCAGGAAGGCGCATCAGCCGCCACGTGTTTTTTTTTTTTTTTTTTTTTTTTTTTTTTCGAATTGATAAGCTGCATTCAGATTGGAGGTCAAAATTTGTTCGCCAAATGTGTTCGGATTGGGGAGTGTTCGAGTCAAAGGGTGTTCGAATGAAGAGGTACCACTGTGTATATATATATATATATATATATATATATATATATATATATATATATATATATATATATATACAGTGTCTGCAAAAAGTATAGAGCCCTCCCTATTGAAATCCATGCTAAAAAGCGCTGTGAACTCATTGCACTTTCCGTCGCTGTCAGGCATCTGGTTATTATAATTTCAGATCTGGCAACTCAGCTGGCTATTTGGCAGCGTAATACGCTGGTGTTTTCCCCTTCAGTGCTCATGGAGTTCTTGTGGAGGGAGATTATGTTACATTTTGCTCCTGCTTCCTACCCCCTATATTTGTTGTTACACTTTCTGGCGCTGCAGTTTTAGGAGACATTCTTCCTGATGGCACCTACTAACCTTAGCCAAGAGGAAAAGGCTCGTATTTTGGCCTGGAAGACTGAAAGTGTGTCAATGAAAGAAATTTCAAGACGTACAGGGCGGGGTGAGAGCACCATTCGACGTCTGTTTGCTACAGCTCGTTGTCTCCCACTCAGTGTTGTACCACCTCGAAAACCTGTCCCTGGAAGGCCTAGAAAGACCTCTAAGCATACTGACAACATCTTGTAAAACACTCAATAATCTAGAGATAACAGCAGGTGAACTCAAAAGAAGCCATCTGACTTTGCTGCAAGGAGTGTCAGAACGAACCATACAACATCGTTTGCAGAAGGAGCTTGGTCTACCCACGTACAAGCCTGCTGCCAAACCACTCCTCACACCATCAGTGGTGAAGAAAAGACTTGCATTTGCACGCAAATACAAAGACTGGACTGCTGAACAGTGGAGGAAGGTACTTCTTAGTGACGAAAGTACCTTCAAATGTGTAAGACCACGGTCAAGAAGGATCAGACGTCCCAAGAATTCCAATCACTGCTCTCCTCAGTACACCTGCAAAACAGTGAAGCATTCTGACAGTGTGATGGTGTGGGGTTTATTTAGTGGTACAGGGGGTCGTGCAGGGTTGTTTTTCCTTCCGAAAAACGTGACAATGAGAGCTGACAACCATATCAAAGTGCTAGATGACCATATGTTGCCTTTTTATGAAATTCATAGATGTGAGAATTTTTTGCAGGATAATGCACTATGTCACAAGGCAAAAAAAGTGATGAAATGGTTGTCTGATCATAATGTTGAGCTTATTGAGTGGCCAGGTAACTCTCCTGACTTAAATCCTATTGAAAATTGTTGGAATTTTATGAAAAATCGGCTCTCAACCTGCAACACATCATCTGTACCGTGGCTCTCCCACGAGATCTTGAAAATGTGGATCTACAAATGGTCATTAAAGGTAAAGGACAAATGACCAAGTACTAAAACATTACTCTTGTTTATTTTCATAATATTATTTTCGAATATATGGATGCATTCTCACTATGTTTGTGTTTTTTTCCTTTGAGCGGGAGGGGCACTCTATACTTTTTGCGGACACTGTATATATATATATATATATATATATATATATATATATATATATGTATATATATATATATATATATATATATATATAGATATAGATATATATATATATATAGATATAGATATATATATAGATATATATATATAGATATATATATATATATAGATAGATATATATATATATATATAGATATTTCTATATAATATCTATCTATATATATATATTATCTATATATATATATACATACATATATATATATATATATATATATATATATATATATATATATATATATATATATATATATATATATATATATATATATATACAGTCTTGGCGCAAAAATACTACACCAAGAATTACCGCCACTTTGATATAGGGTATCATAGCATCACTCTGAAATGGCAGTATTTCTTGGCGTACCATAGAGAGGTAGGGGGAGAAGGAGGGAAGTCCAGGCAGCCCAGCATAACGGCTCAGTCACCCGCGGGCTATTGTCTTGAGTGGATTAATGAGACTACGTCTTTGGTGTAGCCTATTATTTTTTCCCTACCTCCTTCTTTTTTTTGTGATCCTGTGTAACAATGGGTGGTGGAAAGGAGCTGAAAGAAGCTGACCTGGCAGTTATTGCAACACTTTATGCTGTGGGAAGTCAAATAAGGAAATAAGCAAGGAAACTGGTGTTTCAAGTAGGTCAGTCCAGCGCTGGACAAAGCGATTTCGTGAGGCTGGAAGTGGTGAAATTACTACCACAACAAAACGTCCTGGAAGGCCTCGTTTAGTTTCCTCCCGCACTGTGAGGCTTGTGCAACGCTAAGTAGAAAAGAATCCTCGTATTACATCACGGGAATTAAAAGAAAAGAACCCAAAATTGTTGGGTAAAGTGAGTGATAGGATAGTGGGAGATTCACCGTGACTTGAAATACAAGCATTGTGTGGTTCGCAAGAAACCACTTCTAAATGAAAAGCAATGCAGTAATATATTAAAGTTCTGCAAGAAGTACTTAAAGTGGGATGTAGAGCAATGGAAAACTGTTTTGTGGAGTGATGAGGCCCAGTTTGATGTCAATGAAAACCGAAGAGGGAGTGTACCGGCACAGAGACAGTGACCCCTATGACCCAAAGTACTGCCAAGCTACCGTAAAACACCCAGATTCCTTAATGCTATGGGGAGCTTTTTGCTATCATGGGACAGGTAGTCTTCTAGTGCTGCCTAAAAACATAAGGATGAACCAGCATAACTATCTGGAACTGCTTATTGAAGAATTGGAGTACAGCTTTGAGAAGATGGGCTGTGATATTCTTATGCAAGATAGGGAACCGTGCCATATTGCAAAGAGTGTAAAAGAGTGGCTAGGAGAGTGTGGTGTGAGGTTTTCTGAGGATTGGCAAGGAAATTTGCCAGATCTTAACCTCATCAAAAACTTGTGGGCCATCATCAAAGGGAAGTTGGTGGGGCAGGACATGTCCAGTGTCCCAAGGCTAGAGGCTGCAATTCGAGACATTTAGGACAATTTGAACCCTGCATACCTCAGCCACCTTGCTGAGTGTTCCAAGGCTCCTCCAAAAGTGTGTGGAGGTCAAAGGGAAACACACCAAATACTAAAGAGCCAGTAGGTACACATCATCTTATATTGTTTGTATATTTTTCATGAAGCATGGAACCATGCCAAGACTTTTTGCCAAGACTGTATATATATATATATATATATATATATATATATATATATATATATATATATATATATATATATATATATATATATATATATATATATATATATCTTACAGTAAAATCTTCAAAATAGTAAATTTGTAAATTTCCTAAATTTCCTACTAAAATTTGTAGGAAATTTACAAATTTACTAATTTTAGGACCCAGGAATTTTACAAAATTTTACAAAAAAAAAAAGGTTAGGTTAGGTTAGTAATTTTGTAAATTTACTGATTGAAACAGTCACTTTGTAAATTTACTTAAAAATCAAGGAAATTTACAAATTTACTGTTTTGAAGATTTTACTGTAATATATATATATATATATATATATATATATATATATATATATATATATATATATCCTGCCTCTTCCTGCCTCTCTTCCTGCCTCTGTATTTCCACCTGCCTATGACTTGAACTGTTTCAAGAGAGAGGTATCAAGACACTTATCCCATTCTTCTTTTGGCTACTGATTAGGGACTTTCCAGGGACCGGCACTAGAGTGGGCTATTTTGTCTTATTTTTGTTGCCCTTGGCCGCCTCCCTTCTACTTAAAAAAAAAAAAAAAAAAAAAATATATATATATATATATATTATATATATATATATATTATATATATCTATATATATATATATATATATATATATATATATATATATATACAGACAGACCTTGTATCTTCGGATTAATATAGACTGGGCCATGTCCGGAAAGTGAAAAAATCCAGACATTGAAAATCGAGTACAATACAGTTCTCTACTGTACAGTAAACAGCCTATATTGTCTCGCACACATACTCATAGACTACAATATGGTACATTATGTATATACGGTATACGTGACAGAATAGAATATGGTTATACCTGCAATAGGGTACAGTATAATATTAATAGCAGTAAATTCTTTTAAAAATTTATTGAAACAGGCACGAAAGGCCTCAATCCCTGTACTGTTACCACTCCCACTTTCACCATGAATGTTCACATAGTCCATGCCTATTTCTGAATCTCCAGAGCCACCCATCAGTCCCTTTAAACTTGACTATGCCCAGGTCTTGTGCCAGCTTCACTGCAGCGGTCCTGATCTCAACACCTCTCACAGTGACTCCATTAGCCCTCTGCTGAAGGAACCACTTAAGTACAGCAGCATCTAGCTAGGAGTGGCCAGCTATGGCCATATTTTTCGTAGTCCTGCATTTATTTCACCTGTTCCTTCTACCATAGGCAATGAACACATTGTCTCCTTGTGTCTGTCAGTGAATAAAGTCAACCCCCTCTTTTGTGCTTGGCGCTGCGCCTGCCTCTAGCCACCCCCTCTGGTGGCCATCCATGCCATCCACTTCTCTGCTGACACTCAACACAGTAACACACGCTGTTCTCCGTTTCGTATTTGCTGTCGGTGATCTCGCTTTTCAAGCTTGCTTCCAAGATGTCTTCATCTGAGGCCACTTTTCCTCCTTCCCTGGCTATAAGTGAAGTGCGGGGTGAAGGCAAGAAGCGCCCATCAAGCAGTGTTGTGATGTCCGGAGCTTTGCCGGCCTCCTCTCTGCCTCCTTCCATCCCTGCCGGTGCCACAAAGAGAACCTGTGCTCATCAGGACTGCACCAGAGTACTTCCTAGCGTCTCCCACGACCTGCATACTGTATGTATAACGTGCCGGGGTTTATGCTCAGATGCTACAAGGTGTGAGGAGTGTGCAGGCTGGGACGCTCTTACTGTGGGGAGAACCAGGTCTTACCAGGCTAAGTTAGAACGACGCCATTCCCTTTATGCTCGTTCTAGACGGCATGGGGGCGTTAGCGCCCCTGGGAGACCCCCCCCAGTGGTCGGGCCTGGGCTGGGGATGTTACTATGGGGGCGGAACGTGTGGACTTGCTGTCTTCTATGGATTCCGTAACCTCCCAGGACTCTGCTTCCCAGGCGGGCCCCACACACTCCCTGGAGGGCCATCTTGCTTCCCTATTGACTCATAGTTCTCCCTTTCAAGCTATGCTTTCAGATATAATTTCTTTTCAGTTAAATGCATGTCTGAATAATTTGGCTAGTATTCCAGGAAGTTCGTTGTCTCAGGCAGAGTGTCTGGCTAGTTCTAGACCAACCTCCCCAAAGCCCGCGGCGCCCAGTAGAGTGCAAGAGGCACTCCAAGCCAAGGGGGCAAGGGGCGGTAGCCGGGGACACGAACCATCGAGTGTTCGAGCGGGTAAGCGTCCCGCGTTGGCGGACACCCTGTCATTCACGAAACGGTCCCAGGCCGAGATGGGGGGAAGCGTGCGGCCTGGCCTTCCACCACTTCCCCAGGCTCGGGACCCGGATGTGGTTTTAGCTGAGGTGCTTGGTCCGCTAGCCCATCCAAGATCCCTGGGTGAGGGTCAGACTGCTTGTGGTGATATGGAGCGTCAAGCGCATCCAGCCACTCTGTCCAAGGGAGGTGGGGTGCAAGAGGCAGCACCAAGTCACCCCTCTCCTTCGTCCTCGGCACCCTAGGAGGGGGTTCATCCACTGGGCCCCCCCTCGGCTGCTCATCGTCACCACCACCAATCGGCTCCACCCTCTAGGGCGTCGACGAGCCAACTCTCACTCTCTCATGAGACGGGTTCGGTGCACGCCGCACCACTGCCTCCTCCTTCCACCACTCATCCCTCCATGGCCCATGGCAGGTATGGGGGCTCTATCGGTGGGGGAGGGGAGGACGATTCGTCTGGTGCGGAAGACCGTCTGCTGGATCCCACACCTTCCCTCACGGTGAGGAGGGAATCCTTTCTCTCACACCTTCCCCACCGCCTCAACACGGTTTCAAAGGCCGCCGATTGAACGCCGACTCTGATCTTCTGTTCGACTCTGCTAGTGTGGACAAGGCCATCGGTCAAGCACAGCAGGCTGCATCAGTGTCACTGACTGAGGCCGCAGCCAGAGCTCTTATCAAACCTAAGCCAAAACCAGGAACACCGCTAGTGGAGAAGTAACCTCGACCCTCCACCTCTTCTGACTCTCGGCCCTGTACTGGTCACTCTCAGCAATGGTTACCCAACCAGCGCTTTCTATCTCGCTGTTCCCAAGATTCTGGACATCCCACTTCGAGACAACCTAAGCAGTTGATTCGGAAATGACAAAGCATCAGAGGCATCGCCAATTGGAGGCTGCCTCGCTCGGAGTCTGTCCGCCTGGGAGGACACAGGGGCGGAGAATTGGGTGCTACAGGTTCTCCGAGAAGGATACAGGATCCCTTTCCACTCCTACCCTCCGTTGTCTTGGTTTCCTCGGCACTTGGCCTCATACTCGACAGATTCCGAGTGAGGCAGGGCTTTGGCAGGGAAAGTCACAGCCCTCCTTAACAAGAATGCCGTCGAGGAAGTTCCTCGTACACCCGGGTTTTACAGTCGGCTGTTTGTAGTCCCCAAGGTGACTGGAGGATTTCGCCCAGTCATCAACCTCTCCTTCCTCATTCACTACATCATCACCACCAAGTTTCGAATGGAGACTGTGCGGACGGTTCTGGCAGCTGTCCGACACCACGACTGGATGGTGTCAGTCGACCTGAAGGACGCTTATCTACAAGTCCCTGTCCATCCTCTAAGCCGACGGTTTCTCTGCTTCGGTTGGGAGGGATGTGCACTCTAGTTCAGTGTGCTGTGCTTCGGCCTGTCTACAGCTCCTCAGGTGTTCACCAGGATCATGGCTCCTGTTTCCGCAGTGTTACACAGGAGGGGCATCCGACTCCTTCAGTATCTAGACAAATGGCTTCTCCTGGCTCCATCTTATCAAAAGGTGCACGACTCTACCCAGGTTCTGCTTCAGCTTTATACCCGGCTAGGGATTCGCATCAACCTAGCCAAGTCTTGCTTGCGCCCAGCTCAGGAGATGGTCTTCTTGGGAGTCAACATTCGGACTCCTACTTTGAGGGCTTTCCCGACGCGGAATCGGGTGGACAACCTTCTCCGTCATCTACAAGCTTTCATGGATTCACAACACCCAACCGCCAAAGAGTGGCTAACATTGCTTGGTCACATGGCGTCCCTTCTCTACCTGGTCCCGGGTGCTCAGTTACACATGAGGAGCCTACAGTTTCACCTTTGCTCTCAGTGGTCCAGCTCGACGCAAGACGACTCGATGCGTATCAGCTGGACTCCCGACAACCTTGCAGACTTACAATGGTGGACTCTGGAGTCCAATCTTCTCGCCGGCAGGGATCTACGAGACTTGTCTCCGGACTTCCTGCTGTACACAGATGCCTCCACCCAGGGTTGGGGCTGCTCTCTCCTACATCACACCGCAGGTGGCCTGTGGTCAGAGGAGGAATCCACCCTACACATCAATCTTCTAGAGTTACGGGCAGTTCGGTTGGCGCTCCTGCACTTCCAACACCTGCTACAGGGCGAGGCAGTGGGAGTGTGTACAGACAACACCACTGCCCTGGCATATCTCTCGCACCAGGGAGGCACTCACTCTTCAGCACTAAACGACGAGGCACAGCGGACGTTGCGTTGGGCAGGGAGCAGATCCATCTCGCTCAGGACTCAATTCATCAGTGGGTCTCGCAACATGGTGGCGGATTCTCTCAGCCGGAGGTCTCAGGTCCTGTCTACGGAGTGGACTCTCCACCACGAGGTCTGTCGAGCCCTGTGGCGGCTATGGAGCATGCCCTTCGTGGATCTATTCGCCACCAGCCAGAACTTCAGGCTTCCGGCATTTGTCTCTCCGTTTCCCGATCCCATGGCCATCATGACGGATGCCTTCCTCATCGCTTGGGATCACCAGGAGTTTTATGCCTTCCCTCCATTTCCAGCGATCAGGCCTCTCCTCTCCAAGCTCCGTTCGTTGCAGGGGACGCTCATCATCCTCATTGCGCCATTCTGGCCACGCAAGGAGTGGTTCCCGGATCTACTGCAGGCAACCGTCGATACTCCTTGCCTCCTTCCAACAAGGACAGACCTGCTGAGGCAACCCCACTTCCATCGCTTTCACGACAGTCGCCACATGCTTCAGCTGACCGCGTGGAAACTATCCAGCGACTCCTGCGTTACCAGGGCTATTCCCAAAGAGTTGTGAAGTTCCTGGTGGGATCTCGGCAGCCTTCAACAGTTATGAATTACCAATATAAATGGAGAGGCTACCGCCTATGGTGCCACCGGGAGGGACACACTGCTTCAGCACCTTCCAGTCAGAAGTTTGCAGATTTCCTCCTACATTTACACCAGGACTGTCATCTTTCCCTCTCTGCAGTCAAAGGCTACAAGGCTATGCTGAACAGCATCTTCTGCCTGAAAGGTTTTGACCTCTCTTCTGATCCGGTCCTACGGGATGTCATCCGTGCGTGCAGTCAACGGGTCCGCAGGCCAGAATGCACAGTGCCCCCTTGGAATGTGGATTGGTCCTACATCATCTTGTTGATGCTCCTTTCGAGCCATTGGACCAGTCATCTCTGCGGCTCTTAACACAGAAGACTGTCTTCCTAGTGGCTCTATCAGCCCACGTCGCTTTCAAGGACGGCGACATGGTACTGTCTTACCTTCTGGACTTTGTGGCCATGACTGAAACTCCCACCAACCCGCTTCCCAGGGAGTTCGTTCTGACAAGTCTTTCAGACACAGTCGGCTCAGATGATGACGAACGACTCCTCTGTCCAGTTCGGGCCCTTTGTTGGTATCTTCATAGGACGCGGTCTCCGTCTCGGTCTCGACACCTTTTCCTCTCGGTCCGGAACCCCAGGCGCCCTGTCTCCAAGGCAGCCATCTCCTATTTCCTCTGGCAGTTGATACACGCTCTGCCCACGAGGACTTCCCTGACCATCTAGGCCCTTCTCTCCGGGTAAAAGCACATGAATGTCCAGAGTGTAGCGACGTCTATACTGTGGTTCAGTAACAAGGCAGTGTCTGACGTCATGGCGGTGGCCTGCTGGAAGACGCAGTCCGTCATCGCCACTCATTACCTCAGGTTGGTCCACAGGGTCCAAGAAGGGGTCTTCTCTATGGGACCCATTGTGGGTGCGGGCAGCTTCATTCCTTGACTCCTGCTGCTGCATGCCTCACACTCCTCCACTCTGAGTCAGTTCAAGGGTTATGGCATGGGTCGATTGGGTGGCGCTTCGGCAACACGGGACAGCATCCTCCTCTACGCAACTTCTGCTCCTTCCTGGTAAGGATCGCAAACCTTTGTGGACTTTATCACCCATACTCAACCCCCTTCTTGGAATTGCCCCACTGTCTAAGTGTGGGAATCTGCCTATGGTAGAAGGAACAGGTATTATGTGAAATAAATAATATTTTTATAGCTAAAATGTATTTTTTCACTTACCTGTTCGTTCTACACACTCCTGCCCTTCCTCCCCATGCAATGCTCCTCATATGAGCTATTTCTCAATGTATTAGAGAAGTGGATGGCATGGATGGCCACCAGAGGGGGTAGCTAGAGGCAGGCGCAGCGCCAAGCGCAAAAGAGGGGGTTGATTTTAATCACTGACAGACACAAGGAGACAATGTGTTCATTGCCTATGGTAGAAGGAACAGGTAAGTGAAAAAATACATTTTAGCTATAAAAATGTTATTTTCCAATCTTAGATTTATTGCCTTCCACCCAGAATTTTGCAGCATAGGCTCTTAATTTTTCCTTGCTCTCTTTATATCTAAGACCGTCTGCTTCTTACAACCATATTCCAGACAGACCTGGGCCACAGTACATCCACTCTCAAGTTTTCGCATTAATTCCAGCTTTTGTTCCACATTCAGAGTGACCCTTGATGCCCTTGGTCACTTGGTCACCTTTGGGGGCATTGATGGCATGATGGATGGGTAAATAATGCAAAATTATGACACAAATTGTTCTAGAATCACTTGTTGCACTTGTAAACACTGGCGTGGCAGATGGAAAACTGGTGGGAAACTCCCTCGGAAAAACACAGCCACATTGGACAATCGTCCGAACCCCGGACATTGACCAAATAACTGAAAGTCTGATAAATTGAAGTCTGAAGAAACGGGGGTCCTCTGTATATTATGTATATATATATATATATATATATATATATATATATATATATATATATATATATATATATATATATACACAGTCAGCCCTTGTTTCTTCAGACAAATACTTACTGGGCCATGTTCGGAGAGTGAAAAAGTCCGGACATTGAAAATTTTAGTACAATGCAGTTTTATACTGTACAATAAACAGCATATATTGTCTCGCACACATACTCATAGGCTACAATATGGTACAATATGCATGAGAGTAAAATATGGTTATACCTGCAATAGGGTACAGTATAATATTAACCCGAAAACTGCTATACGCCTTCTGAGTGGCTTAGCGGTAAACTGCTGTACACCTTCTGGAAGCACAGTTTTTAAATAGGCACCATAAAATTTCTTTGAAAGTATTTTTTTTGTATTTTAATAATCTTTCTTTTAGTCATTTTTATCCTCCTAATATGAATTTGGTCATTAATATCATACTTATAAAGATAGAACTTTACCCTCCACCACTTACACCAAAATAGAACATGAAATAACAGATTTATTCCTCATCCATCAAGTAGTTCTCGACCCGTGCAGGGAGCTTTCACCTCCTTCTTGGCCAGTCCATAGCAGATGTAGCAACTGCAGCCTCTTCCCAGGTAGGAGATGCGATGGCTATTGCTTCATCTTCCCACACTGCCAAGACCTCGTCTTTGCTTTCCTCCATGTCGGCACCATCTTCTGCCTCCTCTTGCAGCCTCTCATCTCCCCATGAGTATGCACCAACTCCGTGGTAATCCCACAAGCAGTCCACTTGAACAACACGGGGGCGGCAGCGTAGGCCACGATGTATCCTGTAGGTGACGTCTGACAGCACCTCTGACACGTCATAGGGCCCTTCCCACGGGATCTGCAGCTTGGGAGAGAGGCCTTTCTTCCTCCTGGGATTGTGGAGCCACACTTTGTTGCCTGGCACGAACGGTGCCCCTCTCGCCCCGGGCGTCGTAGCGCGTCTTCATTACCCTTCCAGTTACCTGTGAATGGCTGCGTGCATACCAGTGAACCTCCACCAGCGCCTCCCTCAGGGTCTGAGCATATTCTGTCGTCTCGTGCTGTGAAGCGTCCTGTGGCAGCTGCCCAGTTGCCAGCTCTATGGGCAACCTGAGCTTGTGTCCCAGCATCAGCTTTGCGGGGCCGTAGGTAGTGGCCTTGTGTTCTGCAGAACGATATGCCATCAGGAGGATGGGTAGCTTGGTGTTTCAATCCTATTGATCTGCACTGGAGTACTTGGCCATCTCATGGAGGAGGGTGCAGTTAAACCGCTCTACCATGCCGTTTTACTGAGGACGTAGTGGAGTAGTGTGCATCTTCTTGATGCCTAACAGATGACAGCACTCCTGGAAGACAGCAGACTTGAACTCCGTCCCCTGGTCAGAGTGGAGCTCACCCAGCACGCCAAAACGGGTGGAGAATCGGTCCACCAGCACATTAGCTACTGTTGCCTCCTCATGGTCAGGGAGCACGTACTACTCTGGCCAATTTGTGAAATAGTCTATGGCCATGCAGATAAACCGATTCCCCCGTGTGGTGATAGGAAGGTGCCCAGCAATGTCCACAGCGACACACTCCATGGGTGCACCCACCTGGTACAATTGTAGAGGTGCCTGCGTCCTTTGGGCTGGCCCCTTCTTGGCACAACAAATTTCACAGGCACGGCACCATTCCTGTACCTCTCTCCACATCCCTACCCAGTAGAAGCATTGTCTCAAGCAGCTCAAGGTCTTTTTCTCTCCCAGGTGGCTGCTCATGATACCTCTATGCATTTCTCGGAGCAACTCATGCCGCAGAGTACAGGGCACAAGCACCACCCAGTAGCTCACCCTTCCCCGGGCTTCTGCCCATCGCCGCTGCAGCATACCATCCTGTAGGCGTAGTAGCTCCCATTGCTGCCATAGGTGTTTCATGGCAGGGCTCTCAGTTTCCACCTGCAGTCTCTTGAGCCCCATCAGCCACACACAGCATTCGGCACTCCACTTGTTCTTCCTTCTGCAAGCAGTGTGCACAGTCAGGCTCACTGGGGCAATGACTCAAACTATCAGCATTGTTGTGCATGCAGCCGAGGCAATGTTGTACCTCGTACCGGAACTGCTCCAGTCTCCCTAGCCACCCAGCTACCTGTCCCTTGGATGTCTTGAGGGACTTAAGCCAGCTGAGGGCCGCATGGTCTGTCCGTATGGTGAATTTAGCGCAGTAGAGATATGAGTGGAAGTGCTCCACGCTCTTCACCACTGCTAGAAGCTCTTTCCTCGTAACACAGCAGTTGCTTTGCGGCCTGGAGAGCTTAGAGCTGTAAAACGTCACTACACATTCCTTGCCGTCCCTAACCTGTGACAGGATCCTGCCCAGGCCATCCACGCTGGCATCTCTATCCAATAGGTAGGGGTTAGAAGGGTCTGGAAAAGGCAGCACTGGAGCCTCCACCAGTGCCTTCTTCAGCTGAGAGAAGGCTTCTTAGCACTTGTCGCTCCACTCAGAGCATGCCCCTTTCCTGGTGAAATGGTGGAGAGAAGAGGCAATCTTGGTGAACCTTGGGACAGAGCAGCAATAATAGGAGCAAAGACCAAGAAAGCTGCGAACCTTTGCCACACTGGTGGGGGCGGGCCAGTCCTGCACTGCCCCCACCTTCTGTGGTTCCGTCCTCACCCCTTCTCACCCAACTATGTGCCCCAAGAATGGCACCTCGGGCTGGAAAATGAGGCACTTGTTGGGACTTGAGGATGGCATCCCTCAGCCAGCACAGCACCTCTCTCAGCTGCTCCAGCTCTTCCTCGAAGGTGTCCTTGAACACGATGATGGCGTCTAGGTAGGCCAGTGCAGACTTCCAATGTAGCCCCTCTAGCACCCTTTCCATGAATCGCTCGAAACAGCTTGGGGCGTTGCACAGTCCGAAGGGCATCACTGTAAATTGTCAGATGGCCTGCCCGAAGGAGAAAGCGACCTTGGCCTTATCCTTCTCTGGCACCTCAATCTGATGGTATCCTGATGGTATCCTGGTATCTGATGGTATCGACTTCAAATCGAGTGTGGAGAACTATCGGGCACCAGTCACGGCATCGAGGGTGTCGTCAATGGGCAGCAGGGGGTAGGAGTCATTTACCGTAAGATTGTTGAGCCCCCGGTAGTCCACGTAGAAAAGCTGGGACCCGTCTTTTTCTGTCACCAGTACTACTGCAGACGACCACGGGCTGTCTAACTTCTCCACTACCCCTTGCGCTTCCAGCTCCCTTACGGCCAGCTGCATTTCTTCACACCTGGCTGGTGCAATCACACCGGGCTGGTGCAATACTACAGGGGGCATGCTTGATGGGGGAATCGTTGCGGTCTTTACATGGTGCTTCACTAGCACTGTTCGACCTATATCCAGGTCACCCTTGCTGAATGCTCTAGCAAACTCCCTCAGAGTATCCTGCATCTTGGTTTGCTGCTCTCGAGTGAGGTGAACGGCACTCCTCTGGGCCAAGTCGATAAGGTGCTCGGGCAACGGGCCCCCTGCTACTTTATCCTCCTGCGCCCCCTCCCCGGGGGTCACCACTTCACAAGTGCCCAGGTGGGTGCCAGCGGGTATAGTGCACGTCTTGTTGGAGAAGTTGGCCACGAGCACCGTGACCTGTTCTCCGGCTTCAACAAGACTCCGGGCCACTGTCACCCCCTCTGCCAGCCCCAAATGTCTGCCTGCCTTTACCAATTCAGCCGACCTCTCCATCAGATGGCTTAAGCTGCAGAACACCCTCATTTCAGACCTCGGAGCCAAGTACACCCTCCTTATGGACACTACCTCCACTGGGGCATCTCCTGGAATCAAGGGCAGCTCTTCTTCATTTACCCTCATCCACTTCCTTTCCAGGTCGACACATGCCCCTGCCCGTATCAGGTAGTCCAGGCCAAGGAGACAGGGGTCCTCCAGAGCCACAACAAACACAGGCAGCATCACCTCGCTGCTTCTCACACAGATCCACACATTCACAGGTCCCTGAAGAGATATACAGTGACCTCTTACCCTACACAACCGCTGAGTGGCTTCTGGCAGATGACATGCCAACACCATCTCCGGGCGCACGAATGCCCTCTCGGTACTCGTATTCACCGTCAGCTGGCAAGGCTGGCCATCAACAGTCCCTTACACCTGGACTACTGTCACGAAGGAGCGATGACATCTTAGATGGCAAGGGGCCTCTGGGGTTCTGGCTGACTTACGGCCCCTGCCACCAGGAAGGCCTTGTTTCCCGCCTACGTCTCTTCTCTGGGAGTGGGGCAGGCAGTAGAGAAGTGGCCGCCCTTCCCACAGTTCCAGCAACAGGATTGGGAGGGGAGAGCATGTCCTCCATTCCTCTTTGCATTGCCGGCGCCTGTGCCCCTCCTGGTCGCACGTCCAGCATGTGCCCTTGAATTTGACAGGGCTTGACCTCCCAGACGACAGTGATGACATCAGTGTCCCCTCATCTGCCCACATCATCCCTCTTGTTTACCGAACCCAGAACTCATGAGTGGAAAAGGCCTTCTGGAGCATCCAGGTAGCTGGGGCACCCACCGAGGTGCACAGGAAGGCCTCTATCTCCAAAGCACTAGTCAGGGCCTCACAGACGTCCTTGGGATGAGCCTGTTTGATGCAAAGCTGTAGCTTCCTATCCTGCATCGCATCCACTAACTGGTCCTTTGTGAGTTGCCCCCACCATATCCTCAGAGGCCGCTGGGTATGTCCAACGGACCAGAGTTTCCACCTCATGCTCCAGCTGAGGTAGTGGCTCACCTCTGCCTTACACCCTGCCTTTGAGACGAGCACGGTATACTTCAGCTTGTTGGTGATGGCCGAATTGTCACCTCAGAGCCTCCACCATGCACTGGTAGTCTGTGCGCTGGGCCGCCATCAAGTGACCCAGTACCTTCAGTGCTGCTCCCCGAAGGCTAGCGATGAGTTGCAGGGCACGCTCTTCCAGATTCCAGCCTTGCACCTCTGCCATCAGCTCAAACTGAGCAACATATGCTTCCCACCTCACAGTGCCGTCAAACTCAGCTGGCTTCCGGTGCCCAGCCAGGAACGAACTTGGGTGACCGGCTGCTGGTTCTGGAGTGATGGACAGCTGAGGTGGGAGGCCAGGATGGGCAGCAGGTCAGCCAGACTAAACTGAAGGAGTGCCAGGGGGGAACGGGGCACAGGGAAGGGTGCAAGCAGCTGGCAGAAGAGTCCGGACCTGCACCTTCTGGTAGATTTGACTTATGCAATCGTAACACACATCCAACTTTTCCTGCATGTCAAGCCTGATGGCAGGACATGAGTTGTCTGTATACTGCTGTGCTTCTGCACTCACCCTCACCAAGCTACCTCTTAAAGTGTTTCTCATTTCACTGAACTGGGTGTTAAGTTGTGTCACCACCACCCGCATCATGCTCAACAGCCCAATGTCGCTATGTTGGCTAGAGGTAGCTTCACCAACATAAGTTGTCCAAGTGAGTCTGATACTTGTGGCGAGCAGTCAACTGGTTAGTTTATATATGTTATACTTCTCAGACTCAGGTTTGGAAGGAAACTCAGATTATAAAAGTTAATATATTAGGGATGATATTTACAATGATTTCACGACACACGGTTAGAATGTAATGTCACTGTCTTTCTCGGAGAAGTGTTTAGTCTGTCTCTTGGGAGATAACTTACAGAACACTTCAGAGTCATGATAACACACGTTAGGGCACACACCTGTGGGCACACACAGTTCGTTCCCTCAACCACCACACAAGCCGGCTGTCTTCCTTCTGCCCGCTGGCGCGCCCGCCGCATCCCACGCCTCGGAAAGTGCTGACATAGGGTGTGGGTCATGTGATTGGGTGCATGTGTGTGCCTGATGCCCTTAGTTCTTCAAACAACTTATCTCTCCCTTACAACGATGTCTTATAAATTACATCCTACCAAGAGAGTTGATATTACCTTACTTTCACAATGAAACATCCTATGGCTACAATAATAATGAAAATGCCTAGAAATATATATCGTCACCTGCAACTCCTTGTAGAAGGAAAAGCAGAGTAAGCATTTCTGAAGTATTGCACCATCTTATGAGGATGTTGCATTAGATAATATCTACATAAATATATACAATGAATTCCTACCTATCTTGGCACTACAACTATCACTAGCCACTTCACCCACTGAGATACACTCATCCTTAATACCAAGCCTGGGGGTGTCACTTCCCTCACTTTCATTGAGATCTAGGGGTTCCGAGGACAGGAACAACTGGGTCTCCTCCTTGCCACTTACCATCTTGGCACAGCCTTTTCTTCACTGGCCACAGCATGTTCTCACAAAATCCCACTCCTGACACCATGATGTTACACCATCCCCCACCTCCTACAGCTCCGGACACTGGTGTAGCCTCACACTTGCAGCAGGTAAGATGTCACGGGGACTCCGAGAGCGTGCTATAGTGAACCTTACGAGGCCTCTTCTGGCGTTCACAGCTTGGGTAATAGGAATGGAAGGAAGGAACTGACACACCAAGGACTTTTCAAAACACTGTTTATTGGCATCACACGAGCCACAGGGTGGACAGTCACAAGAGCTGACACAAGTCACTTTCACGCAACCGTTGCTGCACACAGACGAAACTCAGTTTGCTGTGGTAGGTGAGAGAGAGGTAGAGCAAAAGCTTCAGGTATCCAGTCCTGTCTGCCTACCCCAGTGCAGCTACCTCACCACCTCACCTCCAAATATACACACACACACGCGCAAATGAACTTGAACCGAGCAGCCAAACCACTCCAACAACACACACGCACATGCGCATGCACACGAACCTAACCCTAAACAACCAAATCACTCCAACACACCACACAAATCGCACTTCATAACAGTAATATTCATTATTCCTTATTCGTAATGAGGTTTATTGCTGGAGCCTTACTGGACATTTTGGAGCCATAATATGATAGACCTAAACTTCTTACTAAATTAAATAATTCAGATTTACATATACCATTCTTTTTTAGACATAAGTTTAGTCTGCCCCTGCTCACCTGGCCTAAACTTTTCTTGAGCAATGTAAGTTTCAGCACTATCATTTGTGATGATATGAGATGAGGGAGGGTAGGGATGTGGTGATATGCTGCTTTGTTATTTTTTTTGCACAAAATTTATTGGCAGACTGTTGTGCTGACAGTGGTGGAGTGGGATGAAGGAGGGAGGGAGGGTAGTAACATGGTGATAGGCTGCTTTGCTATTTTGGTGCAAATTTTGGTGGTGACTGGCTGACTGGCAGAGTGATGGTGAGGTGGGATAAGGGAGGAAAGGTTGTAACATGTGAATTTTGGTAAATATGTTTGTGCTGTTGGAAACTCATGAATGGGCAAACCTTGTGAAGGTGGAACTCGTGAATGTTGAAGGCCTATTGTAATATATTTGTAGTTTGATAGGTGTACTTTGGGAGTGAATTGTACATTGTGTAAATATGGGGAAGTGCGATTGGTTGGCAACACTGGTTGGGATCATTGCTCATGGGAAGTCGGACAGGTGAGAGCGGGCAGTGTGATCAGAGATTGTGGATAGAGAGGTTGTAGGGTGACCACCTCTGTTGTTTTGTTGGGAGTTATATTATTATTATTGGTGGGTTATTAGGTTTTGTATTTGTTATTTGGAGTTGGCAGTTGAATTTTGTTGCATTGTTGTCGGCTATAATGGGTCTTTGGGCTGGGAATGGAGATTGGTGTGGAAGTGGTTTGAAGTAGGGACCGTCGGTGTTTGAGCTTTTCAAACTGGTAATAACTGAGTTGACTCGAGTCACCAGTGGGCGATACACCGGTGGTGACCGTCGTCAGGTAATACATGCAAGTCCTGCTAATCACACACATACAGTAACTGCAGCTGTGGAGAGGTGAGTGATTTTCCATCAATTTGTGCAGTTTTGTAATAAAAGGATCCACAGCACTAGGATCGGCCCTCAATAGCTCGCCTGTGATGGCTCGGTTCCCCAAGCCATGTCGCTTCCTGAATCGCCACAGCCAAGACCAACACATACAAGGTCCGCCAGATTGAATCCTCCCGCTCTCTAGTGACATCACAGTCACCTCTCGCGTGGGAGTAGATGGCAGACTCCCACTCCTTGTTTCTATATTATTGTGTTTTTAATGTGATTTTGCAATATATATTAGCACTTATTTAGGTTCAGAGTCAATTAAAAGTGTTTTCTATTAGTAATAGCCATGGAAGAAGAGCAATTTGAACCAACAAGCAGCCTACAATAATACAATACAAATCAAAACAATGTTCATCATCCAACCACCTTAAGTCTCACACATATTATATACAAACAAATTAATACTACATACAGATGGAGTAAGGTTAACGTTAGGATTTGAGGCCCACAACAGTACACATACAATTATAAATTAATATCACAGAGATGAAGGTAGGTTAATATTAGGATCTTAGACCTACAACAGTACATATACAGTCATTAATTAATATCACATGGATGAAGGAAGGTTAATATTAGGATTTGAGGTCTACAACAGTACATATACAATCATAAATTAATAAATTAATATCAGGTAGGTGAAAGTAAGCCGTGGTAATAATAATAATAATAATAATAATAATAATAATCTTCATACAGTTTTATTAGCCCATCTTTATACAGGGTCACTTTTATGTCTCTGTTTTCATCTTTTTCCCAGCATAACTCCTGGAATCACTGCTTGCTTGTTTTGCTTGTGTTATTTTCTGATTAAGATGCCTTATCATGAAGAAGATTGATATTTTTGCATAAAATGACACCACATCTGCGGGCAAATTTACTCCTGCAAGCTGTATATCAGAAGTGAGAGTTTTTACACTATTTTTTTCCTCCTCGTACAACGTCTCCATGGACTGCTTTGAATATGTTCCTTATTATTTTTAACTGTGAGTAAAATTAATGGAATCAGCTCTACGACACAAATTAACCCACACATCCCTGTTATGTGCATTTTTTGGAAATCCAAAGTATCTAATACCAGTGCCTGCTGTCTTGACTTTGGTATTAAAACAGCTATACACTGCATATACACTAGGCATTGCTTCCGCTTCACCTTTTCTGTACTCTACACCTGGCCGTACTAACTCAGCCAAGCTACTCAGGTCAAGGCGGCGAGCGTGACGTCACGCCAAACTACCCCCCCATCCGTGACCTCACCCATCTGGCGGACCTTGTATGTGTTGGTCCTGGCCACAGCCAGCCATCATGGCACCTAAAATCTTGGATCCCAAGGTGGTTTGCTAGGCGTTGTGCAGCATTTTGGATGTCTACGCCTCACAGGAAACCCCTCAGCACACTGCTGCACATATCACTTATAAACTGCTTCATCTAAGTTTTCATGCTGGAGTTTTCGTGAACGAAACACTTCCTTTGCCTTTCCACCTTCAATTTTCTTTACCACTTCCCTTACTCAGTCCTTGCCCCGCAAAATATCATGGAGAGTCAATCTTTTAAGATCGAACTGGGCCATGAGGTCCCCCCTCTTGGTGCCTTTTTCATACGACTCAATCACCTTTAATTTCTCACCCATCCTAAGACTTTTCCTCTTTCCTTTTTCAGACGATGTAGAAGGCACTGCACTACCTTTGGAAGCCATCATAAAGTACAAATAGGATAACGAATAACACAAACAAAGATCGATCGCTTGACCGTAACTCCGATCGATACCGTGGCACAAGAAAGACTGATGATCGATCATGGAGGAGTAGTGTGGGGGGCGATTTGGCGGGAAACTGGACCGGATGCGCACCGCATATTTTTGACGCCCCCGATTTAAATTTTAAAAAATCTGGTGGCTAAAAAATCCGATATCTGATATATGATTATCCAATATATCAAGGGTTTACTGTATTACCGAGTTCTTTATCTCCTCTCCTCACAGTACTAATTTAGGTCATTTCTCTTGTATCTTGGTTTACTTTGATATACTATTCAGCAACTACAAGTGACTTGTATAAGCCCTTATTTAGTCTCTCCATGACTACCACAAAATCAGATGTCCTTCCTCCCCAACCTGACTGTGTATGCATGTGTAAATGTGTGTATTTACCCAATTGTATTTACCTAGTTATAATATGCAGTGCTCATAGTGTCCTGTCTCCATATCTCCATATATCTAACATTTCCTTGAATTTATCTGTGTTGGTTGCTGTAACAACCCTCTAATTTAATCTATGCCAAATATCCACAGTTCTATGTGGAAACCTGTACTTTTTAATGTCATTTAAACAACTCTTTTTTACCTTCTTTAAGTGTCCTCTTATTTGTCTAGTTTCTTCTTTCATCATAAATTGATGGAACTAAAGAATGTGTAGAAGAAAGAGAGTAGGAAAATGTTAGTTTTGCTGAGGTGTTAAAAAAACAAATACAGGACAAGACAAAGGACACAGTAATTCAGATCATGAAGGAAAAGGAAGACTTAGTGAGGGATACAGTGGACAGGAAGAAATGTATGGTGATCTATGGATTACATGAAAAGAAAAATCCTAACAAATACAGGAGAAAGAGATGAGAGACTATTACTGTATATTCCAGAGTTTCAGACAAGTTTTTTTTGCCAATTTTGAGACTCATAGATTAAGGGGTTGTCTTATACACTGGTAATAAAACACAAACCAATAACCTTGTGATGAACATTAAACCACTTTACCATGAAATTTATTCTGGAGGCACACAAATGCACGTCCATCATTTACTGTGTGTGTGTGTGTGTGTGTGTGTATCTATCTATATCTATCTATCTATCTATCTATCTTTCTATTTATCTTTATATATATATATATATATACATATATATATATATATATATGAACTTGCATGAGACATCTGTTGGCCACTCAACGAAATATCACATACAAGTGAAAAGAAACATAATTATATATTTTGGGGGGAGATTTTGGACCCCATGTAAATTTAAAAACACGTAAAACAAGAGGTACCTGTCTATACATGTACACATTTATTGGCTGAGATGGCAGCTCCTCTCTAGCAGTCTAATATTAACTGGGGGCAACATTATTTAACACTATTAATATCATCATTAATCTAGTTACCCTTTTTTTCTTATTGATTTTTCATCCCCACTAAGAAATTTAGGTTTGGTTATGATAGATTCTTTTTTATTCCTTCAGGTCAGAAGCTGATTCAGTAGCTGTTAGTGTAAGTGTGGGTCTTCCTTCTGTGGTTGTCGAGCACTGGGGAGTGTGGGTAGATTGTGAGGTGGCTTCGCAAGGGACAGTTCGCACTCCTCTTCCTCTTGCCTACAGCATATCCAACCATGGAAGCCATACTGCTGAACTTGCCCTCAGCATGCAAGTCTCAGATGCATTTATGTTTGCAGGACACAAGGAGGTATGTATTGTATAGTTTATATGTTGTAGCTAAATAGGGATAAGTGCTTCAGTGTAGTCATGATATTACCAAGATGAGGAAATGCCATTAGGGAAAAAATCTTGGAATTTATTTAAGATTCATTGAACTTATATGATTTTTTGTGATAATAGATATACAACTATGGCAAGAAGTACAAAAAAAAATTAAAAACTAAGATTGAAGCTAGGTGATCTTGCTTTCCTTTGCTTTAAGTCATAACTTGTGTAGAAATAAGACAAGAGGTAAGTACAAGAACAAGGAAACACTTTATTAATTTCTTTGATCTCATTGGTTCAGCAGTGAAGCTCTCTCTCTCTCTCTCTCTCTCTCTCTCTCTCTCTCTCTCTCTGTCTAGCAACTAGTATTAACTGCATCGTAGATTAATTCCATCTACTTTTTTCCTATTATTACTATTTTTTTTGTTATAATTAATTCATCTAGTGTAGGTCAGATAAATCTACATTTTTATTGGCTCTGTATTGGATCATGCTTAGTATTTTATTGGCCATTATCTTCATCTCATTATATTTTTCAAACCATTTTCATCTTTAGAACACGATGGAATTCTCTCGTAATGTAGGGGCGCATCTAAATTATGGTAGTGCCCAAAACTTTGTCATTTGTGTGGAAGACACTGAAAGTATTTATACAAGTTATGAACCTAATATCTCTGGTAGAGTGTTTATCAACATTGTTCCCCTCTATGAGGGGGTGCATGTATCACCTGTGAGCTTCTTTAAGCCACAGGTGATCATAACCCAGCACTGCAGAATGCTCTGCAACCTTCTGGAAGTTACTAGAACATGATTTTGGAGTACAACCTGTCATTAGGTGGGAGAGCAATTGAAAAATTGCACCACCATCATGTTTGTTATTATGTAAGCAGATGAAAAACAACAGTGATTGAAATTGGTGTAATTGTAATAATATATGAGTGTTTACAGTGGTAGTGGAAGGTTTGGGCACAACATGACTGTCAACATTTGTAACATTTAGATAGACATTTAAATGACATTTAAACAGTTCATAACATGCTTTATTTGTCAAGCCATATTCTTTTAAGCATGATGAGCTCCAAACATGCAGGGATACTTCTTGCCAGTTTTCCTGTGTTGGGGAATAATATTATCCCAAATATCCGTATTCCTATTTTTACCTTTCTTACAATCAAAGTGTCACAATCCTGAAGTTGTTTTTTAAAGATATGCCACATGTGCTCTATGGGATTTAGATCTGGTGGATTTCCAGGCTACTTTTTGAAGTAATCTACACCATAATCCTCTAACCACTGGGTAACAGATCTGTGTGAGCTGAAACTCCATCTTGCATAAACCAGTCATGGTTATACTTTTCAAAACTTTCCAGCAAGTTATCACACAATAGCTTGAAATAACTGTGCTGATTATAATATATCTGTTTATTTGTATGGCAGCCTTTCAGCTGAAACTTTACATTTACAGATACAGTGGAACTTCAGATCTCAAACACAATCCATTCTGAAAGGCTGTTTCAAAAACGAAATGTTCAAGGTCCAAAGCAATTTTCCCCCTAGGAAATAATGTAAATCACTTTAATCCATTCCAAGTCCCCAGATACTCACCTATTCATTTTTCTTTCTTATTCTCTTCATAAAATGCCATAGTTGATTAGAAAATAAGAAATAGAAAGTAAAACAGTACGCAAAAAGTTGCACAGAAAACCCAAACTGGAAAAAAAATATATTATCTGTCTTTTGATGACAAGTTTTGGATGCATGCAGTTGGTGGTGAGGGAGGCAAAGGGAGGATGGAACTTATTGCTTGGAAAGGGGAGTCTATGCATTTATCATGTGATACACACATGCATGCTCTAATGAAATTGTTTTAAAGAAATGGGAAACTTTATGCATGTGTGTGTGTGTGTTCAATGCAAAGACAATCAATCAATCAATCATGGGGGCATATACCCAGGGGTGCATTGCCTTGCCTACCCTGTGACCCCACATCTGGCAGTCACACCTTGTGAGTCTTCACACAGGCTCCCTTCCCATACTGAGTAACTCCCAGCAGGAGGCATTGACTTGCCACAGCCATGAGTTCTGTGGGCGTCCCCTTGGTCTCCTCCATGCTGGGTTCTCTTTTGGAAATAACCCGATATGCAGGAACAGCTTCGGGGTAGAGTACTACTTGCCCATATAGCCGCAGTTGGCATTGACAGACTATGCTGGTAATAGGCCTCGAATCAATCTCATGAAATAATCGCTGATTTGACACAGTCATAACAGTCGTATCCCGTGATCCTGCAAAGGCATCTAGTACCAAAGATATCAAGTTACTTTCTCAGGTCAGTGTTCAGTGTCCATATCTAACAACCATAGAGTGAGACAGGGATCACCAGCGACTTGAAGATCGAATCTTTATCTGTCTGCACATGTATCGACAATGCCAAATACTCGTGTTGAGCAAGTCCATAATGCCATGGGCCAGCCCAGTCTGTCATATGACTTCCTGGCTTGACCTGCCATTGTTATGTGAAGTTTACCAAGATCTCAATGTCCTCGCCACACATATGGACAGACTGTGCTGTTTCATCTGGTAAGCCTCCAAACACCTGAACCTTGGTCTTTGGCCAAGAAACCTTAAGTGCAGTGCCTCTAGAGCCATTACCAGAACCTCCAGTGACTCGGCAAAGATTGCTGTATCATCAGCAAAAATAAGATCTCAGTATTGCTGACATGCTCCACAATGACTTTGTTCCACAACTCTGCCTAGTACCCAGTCCATACATGTGTTGAAAAGTGATGGAGGAAGCACGGATCTCTGCCTCACTCGTATTCACAGGGAAGCTGGACACGCCTCCACCACATTTCACAGCACTCAGTCCTGGAGTACACGCCAGTTAATAAACCAATAGTCCTTGCAGGAATCCTACGGAGACGCAGAAGATACCCGAGTGTCTCTCGATGTATTAAATTAAATGCCTTCTTTAGATCGACACAGGCTGCAAGCATTCCCTGTTGAAACTCACATCGGCGCTCCACCAGTATGCGAAGAGCTAGGATTTGGTCAGTTGTTGCCTTACTGGCTGTGAACCCTGACTGTTCAGGTCTCTGTTGTTTCATCAGTTGACTGTGGATCTATCTGCCTCCATGATTTATTGGATGAATATTTTTTAAATACATAAAATGCATTTTCTTCACTGAACTCTCCTAAGCATCCTAAACTTTCAAGTGGAGAAGTTTTTGTTTTGAAAAATTTAAAAAAACAGCTCCTGGGAGGCATCTAAATACCCCGGTGTTGCTGCATCATAGCTTGAGTTGCACACTATCACATGTGATATGTGTTAGCTTATAATATTTATGTAATATTTAAATAAAATATTTTTCTCTGAAAATTTTTCCATTTAGCATTTAATTCTAATGTGGCTCTCAACACAGCTAGCAATCCTAACTCGAACACAAAGAGGAACATATGTACAGAATTTTATGCAAGACTTGCACCTTTAGTGTTTTCTATAGGCTCTCACAGGAGGGTAAAGACAAGAATGGTTTCTAAGTCTGGTGTTTATTTTGAGTATGCACAGGGATGCAGGTTTTCCAGGAAGTGTGGTGACCATCAATCAAGGAGATGGAAGGTGTACTGGCCATGTCATCCATTGTTCACATGGACAGCCAAGGAAGTGGGTGTCTGGGGAGTTGAGGGCTAGTGTCAGGTCATTCTGTACCTGGCCTAACTTCATGAAGTGACCATGCTAATCCCAGTCAGTACAATATCCCCCCTCCCCATGGAGAAGAGGAGATGGACTAGAAATAGATGAATGAATAAAATACATGTACCAGGCTTCAGAGAGAAAGGACATTGAAAGAAAAGAAGGAAAGGAGAACATGACAAGGGGTGGGGAACAATGAGGCCTGTAAGTTCTGGGGCTGATGGTCACTTCCCAAAATGGGTAATGACAACCAGGAAGGGGACAGGAGATGGAGGGTCGGAGGGAGAATCATCATCATGCCCTGGAACTAGTGCAGATGGGGTCAGAGGAATGAGGGAAAGAGGACGAACAGGAGGGAAGATTAGTGACAATGAGTGGGTTGGGGAAGTCACCTCGCTCAGAGAGGTCAGCGGGGATGGGGATTGAGGGGTAGGTTAGGGGATAGGTGGTGGTGTGGCACAATTTGGGAGAAGGATGCCTGTGCAGCTGGCTGAAGGCACGCTGGGATCTGCAGGCACAGTGGCTCGACTCGCAGCAGTGGGTGCATGAAGTGGTGGAAGCAATGGAAGCACCTCTCATGGTTGTGGGAGACACAGTGACTCAGCTGCCGGTGGTGGGAGGTGCTGAAGCTAGGGGGACATGTGGTTGCCTGACATCTCAAGGGGTGGAGGTAGGGACTGAGGGTGGAGGTGCGCATCGTGGGTGGCAAGCAGCACCGTGGGATCAGGAAGGGGCAGGTGGGGAAGCCTCTGAGATGGGTGCCAGCCATGAGGGACGTGAGCTGCTTTAACGTGATCCCAGGACATGATGTATGGGTACTCTTTTATGTCCAGGGTGACATGCCTGTCCCCCCAGGCCAACACATGGTAAGGACCCACTTACAGTGTCAGTGGAGGCCCTGTCATGGAGCCGGTCCTCAGGAAAACCACCTCCATAGCATGCAGGTCAGCCGGGAAGTGGATGGGGCTAGGGAGCAGACCAGAGGCTTGCCATGGCCTGCTGTAACACTGGGAGAAATGCTAAGAAATGCCTGCCAATCTGTTATGCAGTGAACTGGCCAGGCAGCCACAAGTCCTCTCTGTATACTAGTTCTACTGGTGTGTGGTGAATGTTCTCCTCCATGGCCCTCAGAGTGAGCAGAATGATGGAAAGAAAGAGCATCTACCCAGCTGGTGGGATGCAGGAGAGTGTATATCACCTCCTTGAGGCGTCAATGGAAGCTCTCCACCAAGCCATTGGATTGAGCTGGCACATTGTACTGAGGAAGGTCATGAGCTCCTCCCAGGCAGGGGACTGAAACTGCATGCCTTGGTCAGAGATGACAGTAACCAGTGCTGTAAAGTGTGCCTTCCATCCTGACAGGTAGTGGGCGGCTGTGCTATGAGAAGGTGTTGGGGGCCCAAATAGATCAATGTGGACAGTATGGGCAGGGGAGACACATGCAGACCCACTCCTTTCTCATCCTTTCTCATCCCTGGCCACATCACTCACCTGCTGATGATGCAGTGCATCTCCAAGATACCAGAGTGATTGAGGGAGTGGTAGTGTTGGAAGACCGGCCAATGAAACTGCCAGGGGACATATGGATATGCTGTTTCACATGACATGTCACACCACAGTTGCCACGGAGACTCAGGGAGGTGCTACTTGATCAGCTGAAGTGACATGGGCTCGTCATGTAGCACCTGCAATTCCTGATTGGTGACCTGCACTGTTTCCACAGCTGCATAATCCAGTGGAGGGGGCCAGTACAAGGTAGCTACTGTGGTAGGTAAAGGTAAAGTGGGGGCTTACGCTGTATCAGCGCGTAGCTACGGGCGCTCATCTCCCGTCTCCTTGGCCTTTGAGCCTGTGGTGGAATAGTCCCTTACCCCGGGACATGGGTGCCAGGTATGATACCATAGGAGATGGCATCAGCAGCCGCGTTTTCCTCCTCCTTATGTACCTGATGTCCGTGGTGAACTTGGAGATAAAGGCAAGTTGCCAACTCACTAGGGGATGAAGTTGTCGTGCTTTTTTTTATATAAGAGGAGGAAGCCATCCAAGGGTAACAAAAACAGTGAAGACAATAAAACCCACTATCATATCCAGTCCTCCGAAAAAATACAAGAGACGGGTATATGTCTTGAATCCTCCCCCTTAAAAAGAGTCAAGTGATAGGAAGTTGGAAATACAGAGGCAGGCAGGGAGTTCCAGAATTTGCCAGAGAAAGGAATGACTGATTGAGAATACTGGTTAACTCTTGTATTAGAGAGTTGGACAGAATAGGGGTGAGAGGAAGAAGAAAGTCTTGTGCAGCAAGATCACATTAGGAGGACAGGAGGCATGTAATTACCAAGATCAAAAGAGAAGTCAGCATAAAAACAGCGAAAGAAGATAGCAAAGGATGCAACATTCCAGCGAAGAATGAGAGGCTGATGGCAATCAGTCAGAGTTTGTAGTTGGGGAGATGGGGGGATGAGAAAAACTGGCAGAGATGCCTCAGAATGCATACCTTTATAGAATATGTTTTAGCAAGATATAAGATATGAAGTTTCCAGTTTAGGTCATGAGTAAAGGAGAGGCTAAGGATATTCATTGTAGAAGAGGAAGGAAAGCTGGGTATCATTAAAGAAGAGGGGATAGTTGTCTGGAAGGTTGTATCAAGTTGATAGATGGAAAAATTGAGGCTTGTGATTCATGAGCACATACAGTATTCCCTCGATTATCGCGGTTAATGGGGGGCAGAACCCCCCGCGAAAAGTGAAAATCCGCGAAATAGTGGCGCTCCTTTATAAAAGCCCCCAAGGCTCAAACTTATCTCAAGATGACGTACTTACGGACAGAGAGATAATATGGAGATGAAAAGACCTGTGCAGTACGATGAAATGGAAGACGATGATGAATGACTGCACAGGTTCACGAAGAGTTTTACTGCTCCTCGGATGACGCCGCAGATGATGCAGGGGAAGCTGCAGGTGGCAGCGTAGGGGTTGCAGAAGTCGGCGTAGTGGCTTCAGGAGGCGGCGTAGTGGCTGCAGGAGGACGTTCCTCAGTTTTTCGGTGCACAAGGAACATCATTATTGGGAGTTGTGAGCATCGCTTTTTCTTCTGGACAAAGATGCTCTTATAAACAGCTATCACGTCATCAATGTGATTGCTGAATTCGACGGCTCTGATCATGTTGTCGTTCTCTTCTTTGGCCCTTTTTTGGAGGCCTTTGGCAATATTGAAGAGGTGTTGCAAATTATGTAATGTAAGGCCACATTCTTCAGCTTGGTCACCTTCGTCACTAGCAGACTCCTCTTCCTCCTCACTCGCCAATCTTGTCATTTCTTCTAGGTCCTCGTCTGTCAGAGGGTTTGAGTGGCACTCGATGAGATTGGTTACTTTGTCCGCTGTCATATCGGAGAAGCCTTCAGTGCCCACCAACCGAGCCAGCCTCACAGCCTTATCAACGGCGAAGTGATGATTCATACACGCTTGCTCTTGGGTGTCACATGCTTTCCTCGGTGTTGCGGGTTGCCGGAATGGATTTTTTTTAATTAATTTTTTTATTTTTAATAATTTTAATTAATTTTTAATTTTAAATTGATTTTTTTTTTACCCGCGAAAACTGAAGCGCGAAGTAGCGAGGGAATACTGTATAACTCAAGGCACTCCAGGAAGTTGCAGAAGTGATGCACAGCCTCATATACAGCCAGAAACTCCCTGTCAATGGCACTGTAGGAGCATTGGGCAGGTTCCAAGCACTTGCTGAAGAAGGCCCTTGGCTAGAGCTTCTCAGTGACTTCTTGCTGTAACATCATCCACACGGCTTCCTCCGACGCATTGGTTGAGAGCACTCTAGGTGTGTGGGGGGACCCGGTAGGTGAGGTGGGTCAGCAAGATTAGCTGGCACTTGAGAGCCAGGAAGGAGCACTTCACATCCTGCCCTGAGTCCAGGGGCTTGGAGGAATTCTTCTTGACGCTCTTAAGGAGGTCATTCAGGGAGCCTGGAGAGCAGTGGCTTGGGGGATGAACTGCTGGTGGTAGTTGATCATCTCCAGGAACTCCCTCAGCTTCTGGTGCATGGGAAGTTCTCAATAGCTGCCAGCTTCTGGGGGAAGGGATCCAGGCCTGTTGCACTCACCGTATGACCCAGGAAATCCACGGGAGGACGCAAAAAACACTTCTCACGGTGCAATTTGAGGCTGTATTCCTGAAGGTGGCCAAGGACCTGCTGCAGATGGTCTACATTCTACTCAGGCGAGGAGGAGGCAATGAGGATGTCATCCATGTAGACCACGACAAAGTCCAGCCCTCTCATTACCCTGTCCATGAACTACTGGAAGGTCTGGGCCATGTTGCAGAGGCCAAAGTTCATTAACAGGTATTCAAATAACCCAAAGAACAGGAACCACAAAAGGGAAGGCAGCCAGGATAGGAATCATGAAAGGGAGAGGAGTTTAAGTTGAAGTCAGATTGTCAGGCAATAAAGGTACAAGTAAATACATCTCTTATTTGCCCTTTTCTCATAACTCATCATATTTTTTTCAGTAGAGAAAAAACATGTTCCATGAACTATGTAATGTTTACTTACTAGATACTGGATGCCATACTTAAGAATAATGTACCTTAACATGAAATAACTTTTCCTTACCAGTGATTGTGCTTGACTTGGATAAAAGATGAAAAAGTTCCTGACTTACCGGTGGTCTTCAACATCAGTCTTTTCTTTGTCAAAGATTTCTTCTGTAGGAAGCAGTCAATAAGGTGTAGAGACTCTTGATGTTGAAGATGCAGCAGTCATTTGAGTTAGGGAGACTTCTTAGATTGAATGTTCATGTCTGGCTTTATAAACAGAAACATTGAGAAATACTGCATAGGATGTGTTGAATATTTTGAACTGGAATACAGTGTCAATTCGTAGGTCTGAGGATTCTCAAGATGACTATTAAGAAAGCATGAGAAAACAGAAATATTTAACAAAAACATTGTAAATATTTTATTTAGTAATTTGCATCAGTTAATGAAAGTTAATGCATGTAAACATGGAACCTGCATATTAAAAAAAGGGAACAATACTCAATCATTTATTTTCTATATATTACTTAAACACAGTTTCATAACATTACATATTATTTCTAATGATGAAGCACAATATTAACACATTTTTCTATTTTCAAGGTGAGGCTGCGTGTGTTACCAGGGTGTAGTGAACAAATTACTTACACACTGTATCCTCTACTTGCTGGTAATGTCCATTTGCCTAAGTTGTCACTCAGTGTTGAGTCGCACTCTCCAGGACAGCCCACATCTGTAGATCCTCTGTTGGCTCGTATTTTGCCAACACACATTTACATTATGGTAAGATATATTCTAGAATGGTAAGATGAAACTAAAGAGCATATTTCATTAATAGCACAGACATGGTTTCAGATATCTACTTACACCCCATAGAAATTAATGAGATTCAGGTTTTCCTAAGTTTCATGTACAAGGGAGAAGGAATGGAAAGGGGATGAGAAGCAACAATCCAGCAAATTTGTATGCCTTTTTTTGTACAGGTACCTCTCGATTTACACGGGGGATGCGTCCCTGAAGAGGGGGTGCAAAATGAAAATCACATAAATCGAACTATATATATATATATATATATATATATATATATATATATATATATATATATATATATATATATATATGAGGCGCGCGGTGCAACAACGACGTAACCGAGAAATGGAAGTTTCGAAAAAAACGCGCTCAAAGTTAAACACTGATTGCGCACAATAGATACCCTTAAATAAGTAAGTATTATACATCATTTGAAAGGTCTTGGGTAGTTCTGTTTGGGGATGTAGGTTTCGAAGTGATAGGTGACGATTTTGGGTGGATGACTTACGCGTTAATTAACGCGTATACCGTAGGTAATAATTTTTTTTTTTTTCCCGATATTGTTTTCATTTGTTAATAATGTGTTAGAGCCTATTACACATAGTATTTGGTGAAAGTTTCATGAAGATTGGTACATAAATAAATTTTTTATGAATTTTTTCCGAGCGTAGAAAATAAAACGTCTGTGCTCGGGCGTGTTAACCCTTAAATGACGGTGATCGTTCATGTAAGCGCGGCCCGCACTGTCTCGTCGCGCGGTGATCGTTCATGTAATCAGCATTTTTCCCGCGCGCCGTTTCAAATCAGGCGCGGACTTTTTCTCCCTAAATGATTGACTAGTCATATGGCAACACTTCTCAATGTGGGAGGAGTTATCAGGATCCTCCTGCTACACACCAGACTAAATTTCCCTGCCATCGAGGTGACATCTGGCAGCTCCCAAGTACGCGTCGGGTAGAAAGACCACTCTAGCTGAGATGATAAATTAGGCTGCTGATATCAGTGATTTATTAGGGATTGATTTAGAAGATATTGATGATAGTGAGTGGAGTATGGAGTCAGAAGAGAGTGAAGAGAGTACTTCTGATGAGGATGAAGATGGAGAAGAAATTATGAGGGCAGCAGTGGATGCAGCCTCATCATAGGTCTGGTGAATGCCATCGGACATATTGGCCGTGAGCACATGGAGCGTGACTGAATGATGAAACATTGCTTGCCTTGACCAAATCACTAAGCAAAGTTGTCAAATTATTGCACTTGCCGTCTTTTTTATTTGTAATAATAGTAATGGTAATAAATATGGAAAAAATAATAATACAATTATGTTATTTAGCTCTGATAAAAAAAATACAGGCAAGGAAAGATACATTCATGAGAGAGAGAGAGAGAGAGAGAGAGAGAGAGAGAGAGAGAGAGAGAGAGAGAGAGAGAGAGAGAGAGAGAGACTGAGCGAGCGAGCGAGGGAGAGAGAGACCAAGCGCCCGGGGGGTACCTTTCTACCCAGAGCCTCACATCAAGCCCCGCCCACATAATTATTTGACACACTATAACTTGACTCTCAGATGTCACTGTGTGCTAACAAACACATCACTGCAATCAGCATCAAAAGGAGCCATAGATCTACAAACCTGGAATTGTTCTGTAACATTTAAGAGGTACTGTATATTACCCGGAAAATGGAGCAGAAACCTCACTAAGCACCCCGTCATTTAAGGGTTAAAGGGCAGAGTGGATGAGCACATGGTGAGTGTGTTGTCACCATGGCAACGGCGCTGGTAAACATGGCAGCGGTGCTGTGATTGGCTCGCCCACGCCGGACGGCTGCAACCGCGCCGCTGATTGGCCATACGCACGTGAGGCTGGGAGGAGCAGGTTGCGTCGTTGTTGTACCGCTTTCGAGATGTTAGTCCAGAGAAATTTTCTCCGCACTACGCTCGACTTTGAGCCTTAGTACAGGTGCTTAGATGGTCGAATATGACTTGGCCGACATCACCACGAGACTTTTACACCCTTCTACCACACGGAGCAGGCAAAAACACGAAATCTCAAATTTCACGGTTACGTCGTTGTTGCACCGCGCGCCTCATATATATATATATATATATATATATATATATATATATATATATATATATATATATATATATATATATATTTATAAATCTTGAATGTTTTTCTTTTTTGTAGGGTTAAGATCCACTATGTAGTGTTGCAAGGTGTTTATTTCCAACGTTTTGCCAAAAACACTGTTGGGATCTTCAGAGTCTACAATAGGAAATTTTGTATAAGTAAAAGTATATATACATAGTTATATCATACATTAAAATAGTTATAAAGATAAAAGATAAATACAAACATAAAAATCTAAAAAAGCCTTAAATAAAAGACAAGTTGAAAGAGGTTAGATGTTACCTGTTCCAGTTGTGGGTGGTGGACTGAGGTTAGGGTGTGGGTGTCTAGTACAGGTTGCTTTGTATCGTTGTTTGTGAGAACTCAAGAGTTTATAGTGGAGGTTGAGTGAGCTTGAGGTGGTTTGGTTATTCAGAACCAGTTTTGTAATTTTGATGTATAGGGATTCTTTTATTTTGCTATCTATTGGTGAGCTATTGCGTGATAAAACTTTGAAGTTGTCGATAGAGAAGGGGTGATCTAGGTCGAGAGAATGATCACATATGACAGAGAACGAGGGGTTAGTGATTTGCGTCCTATTCTTGCCATATACACCTCTGTGTTCGGCAAATTGGAGGGTCAGATTCCTACCCGTTTCGCCAATATACCGTGACTTACATCGTGGACATTCAAATTGATAGACTATATTAGAGGAAAGTAAGGGAGAGGTACGATCTTTGAAAGGGAAGAAAGATTTTAAAGTAAAAGGGTTAAGAAAGACAAACTTAAACTTAGTATATGGGTAATGAGTTTTGATAAATTTATTGACTTGTTTGTGGGTTATAAAACTCAGATGACTATAATGTGGTAGCTTAAGGTAGTGTGTGTTAGTGAACACACACTACCTTAACATGAAAAATACCCTTAAAAACAAAGAAAAACATCCCTAAAACCCCCCAAAATTACCCCTAATCTAATCTAACCTAACCTATTCTCAACTACCCTTTGCAGGTAGGACATGCAAAAACATCTAAAAACCGTAAAACCACCTTTGAAAATCATAAGAACTGCCAAAAAAACACACCTAACCTAACAAAATCTAATGTCCCATTTCAAGTGTCCCAGTGGTCCAACCTGTGTGGTTTTCACAGTGAGCAAAAAACATAAAAAACCTTAAGAAAGAACCTTAAACACCCTAACACCTTCAAAAAACACACCATAACCTAACCAAACCTAATGAATCTTAACATCCCTTTACATATCTCCCACTACTACAACTTGATAGTGTTCAGAGAGAGCAAAAAAACATGAAAGCTTTAAGAAACAACCTTAAACACCCTAAAAACACCCTTAAAACTCTAAAAACAACCTTAAAAATTCCCCCCTAATATATTCCCTAACCTAAGCTAAATCTTTAAAAACGTCAAAAACATGAAAACTGGCTTCGCAAACCCCGTAAAACATCATCATAAACATGAAAACACCTCAATGAAACCTCAAATTGCATGAAACCTCTTAAAAACCAGTTTAAAAATAAAACAAAAAAAACCTTAAACCCCCCAAAATCACCCCTAACCCAATCTAACCTAGCCTAATGTTTACCATCCTTTGCAGGTAGGACATGCAAAAACATCTTTTAAAAACTGTAAATCCACCTTCAAAAACCTTTAAAATTGCCAAAAAAACACCCCTAACCTAACCTAACGAAATCTAACGTCCCATTACAAGTGTCCCAGTGGTCCAACCTGGTGGTTTTCACAGCAAGCAAAAAACATGAAAAACTTTTAAAAACAATTTTAAACACCCTAAAAACACTCTTGTTTACAGGGATAAACAACCTTAAAAATACCCAAAAAAACACGCCTAACCTAACCTAACGCAACGTAATTCAACGTCCTTTCACATGTCTCCCACTGTTACAACTATGTATTATTCAGAGACTGCAAAAAACATGAAAGCCTTAAGAAACAACATTAAACACCCTAAAAACACCCTTAAAAACCCTAAAAATCAACCTTAAAAATACCCCTGACACTTGAAAACATTTCAAAAACATAAAAACCAGCTTTACAAACCCCTTAAAACATCAGCATAAATATTTAAACACCTTAATAAAACCTCAAATGACATGAAAACCTCTTAAAAACTAGTATAAATATGAAAAACCTCTTTAAAAACAAAACAAAACAAAAACTTGAACCCCCGAAAATGATCCCTAACCCAGTGTAACCTAACCTAATGTTAACCATCCTTTGCAGGTAGGACATGCAAAAACATCTTTTAAAAACCATAAATCCACCTTCAAAAACCTTTAAAACTGCCCTAAAAAACACCCCTAACCTAACGAAATCTAACGTCCTATTACAAGTGTCCTAGTGGTCCAATCTGGTGGTTTTCGCAACAAGCAAAAAACATGAAAACCTTAAGAAAGAACCTTAAACACCCTAAAAACACTCTTGTTTATAGGGATAAACAACCTTTAAAATACCCCCCAAAACACGCCTAACCTAACGTAATTTAATGTCCCTTTACATGTCTCCCAGTGTTACAACTTTGTATTGTTCAGAGACTACAAAAAACATGAAAGCCTTAAGAAACAAATTTAAACACCCCAAAAACACCCTTAAAAACCCTAAAAAACAACCTTAAAAATACTCCCCAAAAATATCTCATAACACTAAAAAATTTCAAAAACATGAAAACCGCCTTTGCAAACTTAAAAAGTCATCAAAAACATAAAAACACCTTAATAAAATCTTAAATAACATGAAAATACTTAAAAACCAATACAAACCAGAAAAATACCCTTAAAAACAATTGAAAACATCCCTAAAAAATCACCCCTAACCTAATGTAAGTTAACCAAACGTTAACTACCCTTTGTACGTAGGACATGCAAAAACATCTTCTAAAAACCCTAAAACCACTTTCGAAAACTTTAAGAACTGCCAAAAAAACACCGCTAACCTAACTTAACGAAATCTAATGTCCCATTACAAGTGTCCCAGTGATCCAACCAGGTGGTTTTCACAGCAAGCAAAAAACATGAAAAACCTTAAACACCCTAAAAACACCCCTATAAACAACCTTCAAAATACTCCCCAAAAACACCCCTAACCTAACCAAACCTAACGAAACTTAACGTCCCTTTACATGTCTCCCACTATTACAACTTGGTAGTGTTCAGAGAGAGTAAAAAACATGAAAGCCTTAAGAAGAAACAAATTTAAACACCCTAAAAACCCTAAAAACAAACTTAAAACACACCCCCTAAAATATTCCCTAACCTCAGCTAATCCTTTTATAATGTCAAAAACATGAAAACCAGTTTTGCAAACGCCCTTGAAACATCATCATAAACATGAAAACACCGTAATGAAACCTCAAATAACATGAAAAACTCTTAAAAACCAGTATAAATATGAAAAACCTCTTTAAAAACAAAACCAAATGAAACTTTAAATCCCCCCAAATCACCCCCAACCCAATGTAACCTAACCTAATGTTAACCATCCTTTGCAGATAGGACATGCAAAAGCATCTTTTAAAAACTGTAAATCCACCTTCAAATACCTTTAAAACTGCCAAAAAAACACCCCTAACCTAAACTAACCTAACGAAGTCTAACGTCCCATTACAAGTGTACCTGGTGGTTTTCACAGCAAGCAAAAAACTTGAGAAACCTTAAAATGACAACTTTAAACACTCTAAAAACACTCTTAAAACCCCCTATAAACAACCTTAAAAATACCCCAAAAAACACCGCTAATCTAAACTAACCTAACCTAACCTAACGAAATTTAACGTCCCTTTACATGTCTCCCACTTTTACAACTTGGTAGTGTTCAGACACTGCAAAAAACATGAAAGCCTTAAGAAACAACCTTAAACACACTAAAAACACCCTTAAAAACCCTAAAAAACCACCTTAAAATACCCCCCCCCAAATATCCCCTAACACTTTAAAAAACTTCAAAAACATGAAAACCACCTTTGCAAACCCGTTAAAACATCATCAAAAACAAAAAACACCTTATATTAAACTCAGTTAATATGAAAACACTTAAAAACCAATACAAACATTAAAAATAGCTTTAAAAACAATGAAAAACATTCAACCCCCTCCCCCCCAGCCAAAATCACACCTAACCTAATGTAAGCTAACCTAACGTTAACTACCCTTTGCACGTAGGACATGTAAAAACATTTTCTAAAAACCCTAAAACCACTTTCAAAAACCTTAAGAACTGCCAAAAAAACAACCTGGAAGTTTTCATAGCGAGCAAAAAACATGAAAAACCTTAAGAAAGAACGTAAAAACACCCTTAACACCCGTATAAACAACCTTCAAAATACCCCCGCCGACTGGCGGGAAGGCGGCATTGGCCGTCATGTGTTTATGTTCGAATTGAGAGGCCACATTCGGATTGGAGGTGAAAATTTGTTCGCCAAATGTGTTTGTATTGGGAAGTGTTTGAATCAAGAGGTACCACTGTATACCTGGAATTGTTGACATTAACATCAGTGAATTTTGCCATGATTATAATTCTCGATTTACATGGGGGATGCGTTTCTGAAGAGGGGGCCCAAAACAAAAACAATATAAGTCGATATATATATATATATATATATATATATATATATATATATATATATATATATT
>CM035219.1:5997228-6021332 GCA_020233015.1 Callinectes sapidus
ATATATATATATATATATATATATATATATATATATATATATATATATATATATATATATATACATATATATATATTTGTTTATTTATTTATTTATTCAAATAGGAATGTTCACAATTTTTTGGCTCCTTAACAGGATGAGCTCCCTTCATCACAGATGAATGTTTACTCACAAAGTGGTGAGTCGGAGCTGGTTTCGGCTTCATGTTTATTACAGTGCGCCAATTTTGAGGGGATAAAACCAAGCTATAACCCTGTGGTAAACTTTAAGCTCTATTGTGATACACACACACATACACACACATACATCTTCAAGTAGGAAATAAGTTACAATTTGAGTAGAAAGTAGAGGAACTAGGAAAACAACTGAGTGAAAGAGGAACCACCCAAGGAGAAAGTACAAGTTTCAGGAAAATAGTGGAAGAGCAACTGAATAAGGCTAAAATAACTGAGAAAATAGTGAATGTCATTAAGAGTAAAGAGTCCTTAGTAAGAGAAACTGTAGATAAGAAGAAATACGTAATTGTATTCTGTCTGAAGGAAACTAAAGGCTTGTCCACACGAGCGGGCGTGCCCATCGGGCACCGCTCTTGCCGGGCAAATTCTGGAGGGCCTGCCCATGAATGTGGTCCACACGACAGAGTTGATGAATTGGTGGAGGTGCCCGACGCTGCCAGTACGTAGAGTATGGAGTGCTGCACGATATGCATGGCGCCTACCATTACAAAGAAGAAAATATTGTGCTCCATGATAATTGCTTTGTGTATAAAGAAAAAGAAAAAGAAAAGAATGTGGTGCAAAGACTGGCTCAGTGAAAGAAAAGTTGATGAAAGCCACGCAGCAATACAACATGAGTTACAAGATGGTCATAAGGCAGACTTCAGAAATTACTTGAGTATGAGCATAAACACTTTCTATATTTTGCTAGCAAAGTTGGAACCATATATAATGAAAAAAAGACACAAACATGAGAAGCAGCCTAACAGCAGAAGCTCGTTTGGAAGCAACACTGGGATTTTTAGCACGAGGTGTACGTACTCGGCCATGCAGTACAGTACATGCATATCCAAGCAAAGCTTATCCAACATCATCCCAGAAACATGTCGGGCCATACACTTTTTTTTTATGTCATCAGTCGTCACAGCACTATCATTTGCTCTTATTTCTGCAGCAATAGCCTTGAATGCTGTTATGCGATTTTCTCTATTCTTTTAGGACTTGAGCCTCACATTCCATACACATGGATTCTTACGAATAAGTTCAATTAACGTGCCTATCAGTGCTTTCGAACAATTACAATAGGTAGCTAATTAAGGTTATCCGGGTTAGACATTGTACATAAGATGTTAATCGTGTTACAATGACTTTTAATGTTGGAAGGAGGCCAGCTATGGTTTCACTATATCAACTTACGTCTGGCAGGGTCGAAGCTCCAGCTACCGGGAACCACCTCGCTGATTTTGCTTGACGGGCACTCGGGCAATTTGACGGTTTGCTCGTTAAATGTGCCCGTTAGAAGGAAAGCCCGCCGATCAGGCCCGCTCGTGTGGACAGGCCTTAAGGGGGTGAACAAGACAACAAGAAATAAAGAGCTGAGTGAAGCTATAAGTAAAGTGTTAGAGAAAGTGCAAGAGGAAAATAGATGCCTAAAGAATGAGGTGGAAGAGTTTCATAGGCTTGGGAGATTCAAAGCTGGAGGCTTCAGGCCAATAAGGATTAAGTTTAAGTCCCAGAAAGATGCAGAGGAAGCTCTAGCACAGTGCCTGGAGACTGGCAGGGGAGGCAGCTGTTAAGAATGTGTGGCTGAGAAGAGACTTAAATGAAAAAGAGAGGGAAGAGTTAACTAATCTGAGGGAGGAAGTAAAGACAAAAAACGAGGAGAGGACGGAAGAGCAGAAGGAAATCTTCTACTGGAGAATATTAGACATGAGAATACGCAATTGGTACCTTAACAGGAAAGAGAACAAGCAGACAAACTAAAGAAGAGAAAGGGAGTTTGGAAAGTTGCATATACTAACATCAACGGGCATCATCTTAAGCTTAAGGGATTTAAATGTTTATCTAGTGAAGAGAGCAGCCGATATAATGGGACTCACAGAGATAAAGCTGTATGAAGAACTTGAAGAAGTGAACAACATCGGACAAAATATGTACAATATATGGAAAAGAAGTACACCAAATAAGAAAGGTGGAGGAGTGATGTTTACGGTAAAGAAAAGCTTTAAAGTGGTGGAAATAGAATATGGTGATGGATCACCAGAGGTTTTAAAAATCAGCGTGGAAAATAGACTGGGTAACAGGCGTCAATTTATAGTGACCTATGTACCACCTAAGACTAATGCCTGGTCTAATGATGAATAAGTAGAAATTATAAAAACCGCAAAGAATTGCTTAAAAAATGCTTAAAGGAAATAAAGTGGTTATGATGGGAGACTTTAATTCTAAGGAGGTATGCTGGAAGGAATGGTATACCAACGGATCAGAATCTTCGTGGGGGAAATAAATTATTAAAATTGGCAATGGACAATGCTCTAACTTTTTGGATAAGTGAAGATACCAGATTCAGTAATGAAGGAGAAACATCAAGGCTAGACCTGGTGTTCAGTAAAGAACCGGAAGGAACTGAAGATGTTAACATAGGATGCCCAGTAGCCAAAAGTGATCATGCTATCTTAGAATTTAATGTTGTTGAGGAAGTAGAAAATAAGAGAAAGTAAGAACACCATGCAGAAAGATTAAATTACAGTAAGACAGATTTTGAAAATATGAGAAATTTGTTTCAAGAAGAGAGATTGAACAAATTTTATGAAGCCACAAATGTACATGAAAAGTGGGAAGAATTCCTTAAAATTTACAAGGAGGCAAAAGAGAAGTTTGTGCCTAAAAGGAGGAAGAGAATAACAGGTGAAAAAGAATGGTTCAACTTAAGATGTGAGACGGCAAGAAGGAAAAAAGAAGATTCATGGAACAAGTGGAGAAGTAGAAGAACAAACCTTTGGAATAATTATAAGCAAGCAAGAAATGATTATGTGATGGTCCCTAGAGAAGAACAAAGACAGGTTGAGAAAGACATAATTGACAGATGCAAGAATGAACCCCAACTTTTCTATAGATTTGTGAATGGAAAATTAAAAAGAAAAACTGGATAAGATAAATTAAGGGTGGATAGAGTGATTTATAAAGACCCAAAAGCGATGGCAGATGTGATGAATAGGAGTTTCAATGAGGTTTTTACCAGAGAAAAAGAATTTGTGAGACCACGGGATGTGCAAGATCAAGGGAAAATGGAAGACTTTCAAGTGACTATACAGGAAATAAATAATATACTCAAAGGTTTAGATGGGAGGAAAGCTGCGGGACCAGATGGAGTTTTAGGGTGGATACTGAAAGAGTGCAGGGATGAACTGAAAGATAAATTATGGATAAATCATGGAACAGTTCCACAGGACTGGAAAAGGGTTGACATTGTTCCCCTGTTCAAGGGAGGAAATGCTGAGCGTGGTTGCCAAAATTTGTGAAAAGATAATAAAAGATAAATGGACCAAGTTTCTGGAAGGTAATAGAATCCTCACGAACTGTCAGTTTGGGTTTAGAAAAGGCAAATCTTGTATAACTAACTTATTATGTTATTATTCAAGAGTGATTGATACAATACAGGAAAGAAATGGTTGGGCAGAAGGCATTTATTTAGATCTAAAGAAAGTATTTGATAAAGTACCACACAATAGACTTCTATGGAAACTAGAAAAAACTGGAGGTATTAATGGGAAGTTGATGAAATGGATGAAGAATTTTTTGGAAAACCAAGAGATGCGAACTGTGATAAGGGACCAGCCATCAATGTGGAGCCCAGTTTTAAGTGGGGTCCCACAAGGATCAGGGTTAGCACCAATTATGTTTGCAATTTATATTAATGATGCGATAGAAAATGTAACCAGTTATGCGAGTCTTTTTGCTGATGCTAAATTTTTGAGAAAAGTGAAAAATATGGCAGAAGTCATTGTTATAACAATTAGAACTAATGAAAGAGAAAGGAGGAAAATTATAGTAACTTATGTGGCACCAAAAACTAATGGGTCAAAGTTAGAAGAACATAAATTAATGTAGAAGGAGGTGTTAGAATGTCTGGATGACACGACAAGGAAGGACAAGAAGGTACTACTAGTGGGAGACTTTAACTGCAAAGGTGTGAACAGGCAAGAAATGGAATGGAGTGGAAACGCAGGATCATGGAGTAAAAATATGTTGCAGTTAGCCATGGAAAACACACTGGATCAATGGGTGGAAGAATTCACTAGGCTTGGGAGAGAAGAACTGTCAATGCTAGACCTGGTATTCCCAAAAAACAGAACTCTGTCCCATCATTAAGTGCCTAAGCCCAGTGGAGAAAAGTGATCATGTCTTAATCGAAATGAAATTACAGGAATGGCCTTGGGTAAGAAAAGAAGAGAATTATAAAAATGGAAGGTTAAATTATGCAAGGGGTAACTTTGAAGAGTTAACAAAATTTTTTGAAAGTATAGATTGGAGAGGGATCATGAGTGGTAAAACAGCACAGGAGAAATATGAAATATTCTTGAGGAAGCATAATGAAGGTGTGGAAGGATATGTACCTAAATTCAGAGTAAGGAGTAGCAAACACACATGGTACAATGCTAGATGTGCAGAAGTGAAGAGGACAAAAGATAGAACTTAGAGGAAACTGAAGAAGCAGAGGAAGGAAGTTAATAGAGAGAGATACAAGGAAGCAAGAAATGAGTATGGCAGAATAAGAAGAGAGGAGGAAATAGTTTTCACAAGGATGTGAAAATGAACCCAAAGTCTTCTATAAGTATATAAATGGAAAGATGAAGAGTACAGAAACAGATAAGATGTGAAATTATGAACAAGAGCTTCAAACAAGTATTCACAGAAGAGGAGGCATTGACAGAACCAAGTATGATATAGGCACAGGAGGGATTCACCAGACTTGCAAGATTTGCCTTATGAGGAAAGACTAACTAGGATGGAGCTCACAACATTGGAAAAGAGAAGAGAAAGAGGAGACATGATTACACTCTTCAGATTACTGAATGGAATGGAAAATATAGATAGAGGAGACTTATATGAACTGAATGTGAGAGAAACAAGAGGTCATGGAAGAAAATTAAAAGCAGCTCTAGAAGAGACATCAAAAAGTATAGTTTCCCACACAGAAGCATTGAGGCATGGAATGGTCTGGAAGAGGAGGTGGTGTGTGCCAGAAATTTTCACACTTAAGGAAAAGTTGGATAAATAAGTATGGAGACAGGACAGTATGGGTTTAGCTCCCTTCCCGTACGTCACAACTAGGTAAATACAACTAGGTAAATACACCCACACAGATATGTGTGTGTATATATATATATATATATATATATATATATATATATATATATATATATCCCAATTTATACATTTTGCCCCCCCTCCTGAAGAGGGGGGCAAAAAAAAAAACATATATGTATACACTGATACCTCTTGATTCAAACACCCTTTGACTCAAATACTTCCCAATCCGAACACATTTGGCAAACAAATTTTGACCTCCAATCCAAACGCAGCCTATCAATTCGAACATAAATACACGTGGTGGCCAATGCCACCTTCCTACCGGGTGGCCAGTCTCACTGGCACTTCTCCACCATGAACACCTCCCTCCATTGCGACTCATGAACGGCTTTCAAGTCACTCTGGCCCCTAGTTGCCTTGGTTACACCAGCCCCCAACCTTGGTCACTTCTTACCTACCACCCCAATCAATGCAGCCTTCTACTCTGGTCACTGGCAAACTTATTTACTTATGAATATATATTTAACATTTTAAACAACCAATAAAGAATGAATTGTTAAATATCATTGTCATTTGTGCAAACTATGATAATACAATAATTTGCAGTTTTGTACAATAATTTATACTTTCTTGAAATAATTTCTGTTGGAAATGATACTGCCAAAATATATTCTACTTGATAAGAGAGAGAGAGAGAGAGAGAGAGATACGGGGGGGGGGAGAGGATGGTGAGTGGCTAGAGGAGGGAGGGAGTGGGGGACGGGGCGGTCTACTCGGTCTGTTTATGTATCGAATGGGAGTGGATAGGGATGGAGTGAGGGGGAGGGGGGGAATACTACACAATCTTTTCCCGTATTTAGTGCATGAGAAGGAAGCGGGGACCCGGGGGTTAAACCATGTTGCCACTGGTGGGCCAGGACCAATATGATTTTTTCCCATCACTTTTTAACAATGGCCATTGCTTTTTTAGTTATTGCAGCAATGTTAGGGACCAATTTTTCACAATAGCTGGAGGTTCAGTGTAGTATTTTTTATTTAAAATAAACTGGAAAGGATTAAATGTTTTTACATTAATTTCAATGGTAAAAATTGCTTCCTAATTTTAATTTTCGCAATTTGAACAGCCAAAAAAATAATTAAGTTCAAATCAAGAGGTACCACTGTATATATATATATATATATATATATATATATATATATATATATATATATATATATATATATATATATATTTGGGTAGGATGCCATTCTGTATACATGTTTTATTAAAGTCTACAGCAGTAACTGCATTATTGAGTTTATAGGAGGTTTTCTCTATCCTCCAGATGAGAGAACTTTGGAAATCTAAACTCAGCAAACCAGAACTTACTTTCTCTCATCCGGAGGATAGAGAAAACCTCCTATAAACTCAATAATGCAGTTACTGCTGTAGACTTTAATAAAAAAAAATATATATATATATATAATGTGTACACGATTTTTTGGCTCCTTGACAAGATGAGCTCCCTTCGTCACAGATGAATGTTTGCTGATAGGGTCATGTGTTGGAGCTGGTTTCCACATCATGTTTATAACGGTGCGCCAATTTTGAGACTCCTAAATCAAGGGTCAGTCTTATACAACACAGATAAAACAAACCTCTAACCCCGTGGTAAACATTAAGCCCTACAGTGACACACACACACACACACACAAACACATAACAATGTTTGAAATAGATAAAGGAAAAGAAATTATGATAGAACAGACCTAGTGACGATAGTAATAAATGAAACAAGACTTACAAGAGGACATTCAAGAAAGATAGGAAAAAGTCGATGCTCAGGGGATGTCAAAAAGTTCAGCTTTCCTCACAGAACAGTGGATGGGTGGAATGGATTGGTTGAAGAGATTGTTGAGGCTGACAGTATGTATACATTCAAAATAAAGCTGGATAAATTTAGATATGGAGACAGAATATGAGCACTGCTCGAACCCTGTAGATACAACTAGATAAATACACACACACACACACACACACACACACACACACACACACACACACACACACAAGCAAACAAACAAACAAACATACCTTCTGGAGAGGGGACCATAAATGTCCCCAGGTTGGACTGCTCTTATGGTATAGACCCAAAGTGTCTTGACACCCCCCTCATATTTTTCACTATCAACTTCTTCAACATTTGCTGTCTTCAATATAATTTTCAATCTGTAGAACACCACCTCTCCTCTACTAAACCTCATCTTCATTTCCTCACTGAAACACAGGTGTCTGAGGCAACTGACACTAGCCCCTTTTCCATTCCCTTCCAATTTCTTTATCCTCATTGTCGTTCCAAAGCTGGATATTGCGTATATGTCCGCAACGACTTAACTTGCTTTCTTGCCCACGCTCTTGAATCTTCTGAGTTTTCCACCATATGCCTTTGACTTCAGAGTCACTCTCTAAATTTTTTTGTGCTGTATATCTCTCTCCTAACTCCTCTGACTATAGAAAGTTCTTTGACTTCCTAACTTATAAAATGGAGCAAATTCTGACCCTTTTACCTTTTGCGGAGATCTTCATTCTTGGAGACTTCAATGTTCACCACCAGCTTTGGCTTTCCTCTCCCTTCACTGACCATCCTGGTGAACTTGCCTTTAAATTTGCTATCCTTCATGACCTAGAGCAACTGGTGCAACACCCTACTCATATTCCTGACCATCTTGGAAATACATCCAACATTCTTGACCTTCTACTAACATCTAATACTTCTGCTTATACTGTCACCCTTTCCTCTCCGTTGAGTTCCTCCAATCACAATCTCATATCTGTATCTTGTTCTATCTCTCCAGTTCCTCCTCAGGATCCTCCAAAGCAGAGGTGCCTTTGGTGTTTTGCCTCTGCTAGTTGGGGAGACCTGAGGAGGTATTATGCTGATTTTCCTTAGAATGATTACTGCTTCCATGTCAGGGACCTGTCTCTGTGTGCTGAGTACATAGGAGAGGTAATAGTGTCTGGCATGGAGGTGTACATTCCTCATTCTTTCTCTCAACCTAAACCTTCCAAACCCTGGTTTAACACAGCTTGCTCTTGTGCTATCCATGATAAAAAGGTGGGTCACAAAAGGTACCTGAGCCTTCCATCACCTGAGTCTCATGCACTATATATTTCTACCTGGAAACTTGCTAAGTCTATTCTTCAAATAGCCAAAAACTCCTTCATTCATATCAATCAATCAATCATGGGGGGATACGCCGGGAGGTGTGTTGCCTCGCCTACGGCAGGCTCCCTTCCCATACTGATTGACTCCCAGCAGTAGGCATCAACATGCCGCAGCCAAGTGTTCTGTTGGCATTCGCTTGGCCTCTTCCAAGCTGTGTTATCTCTTGCAGAAACAAACCAATAAGCAGGATCGGCTTCTGGGTATCGCGGCACTTGCCCATATAGCCGCAGTTGGCGCTGACGGACTATGCTAGTAATAGGCCTTGAATCGGTCTCACGGAACAATTGTTGATTTGACAAAAAGTCATACCAGCGTTATCCCATGATCCTGCGAATGCATCTAGTACCAAAGCCATCAATTTCTTTAGGTCGATGTTCAGTGTCCATGTCTTGCAACCATAGACAGGAATCACCAGCAACTTGAAGATCCGACTCTTTGTCTGCACAGGTATCGACAATGCCAAATACTCGTATTGAGCAAGTCCATAATGCCATGGGCCAGGCCAATCCGCTGTATGACTTCTTGGTTCGACCCACCATCGTTATGCACTACATTACCAAGGTATGTGAATTTTTTCAAGATCTCAATGTCCTCACCACTCGCATGGACAAATTGTGCTGTTTCATCCAGTATGCCTCCAAACCTTTGGACCTTGGTCTTGGCCCAAAAAACCTTAACCCAAGGTTCTCATGCCTTCTCATGCAGTGCCCAGTGCCTCTAGAGCCATTATCAGAACTTCCAGTGACTCAGCAAAGATTGCTGCATCATCAGAAAAACAAGATCTGTAATCTCAGTATTGCCAACAGATGCTCCACAGTGACTTTGTTCCACAACTCTGCCTAGTACCCAATCCATGCATTTGCTGAAAAGTGATGGAGCAAGCACACAGCCCTGCCTCACACCTGTATTCACAGGGAAGAAGCTGGACACGCCTCCTCCACACTTCACAGCACTTACAGTCCCGGAGTACAGGCCAGTTAATAGACCAATAATCCTTGCAGGAATCCCACGGAGACGCAGAAGATCCCAGAGTGTCTCTCGATGCACTGAGTCAAACACCAACTTGAGATCGAAATAGGCTGCAAGCTTTCCTTGTCGAAACTCATGTCGGTGCTCCACCAGTACACAAAGCGCTAGGATACGGTCAGTTGTTGACTTACCAGCATGAACCCTGACTGTTCAGGTCTCTGATACTTCAGCAGGTGAGTGCTCCACACTAATATTACAAATGCCAGCTGCCTTTCCACCCCTCAACTTTGCCACAGTCTCTTTGACATCGTCAATGGAGGGAGTAGTTTCATCAATGGGTGGATCAGCATCCAGTGTCTGCAACACAGCAGTCTGGAGCTGTCTGCTTGGAAGGTCCACCGTGAACAGCTGCTCAAAGTACTCAGCCCAACGAGCCATCTGCCTATCTACATCTGATACGAGGCAAGCATCTGCTGTTCGGATAGCACTCACCTAAGAAGTAGACTTGGAGTGGAGTTTCTTCCGAGCTCGATAGGCAGGTTTGAGGTCATTAGCATATAAATGGCCCCCGGCATCTTCAGTGAGATCCCTGACATACCTCTCCTTTTCTCTCCTCAGGAGAGTTCTAGTCCTACGTGACAGAGCCCTGTACTGGTCATACTTCCCAGCAAGTCTGGCAGCGCGACTCTCCTCAATACTTTCCAGTGTCTCCACCGAGGTGAAGCCACTGTGTGATCTCGGGCACTCCCCAATGCATTCCTTGGCAGCCTCAAGAGTCTCATGTTTGAAGGTATCCCATAGCTCTTCAGGGTCCTCAAGGGTGTTGAGTGCTCCAAACTGATTGGAGACTGTCACTGCATACTCTTGTGCACATGTCAAGTCCTTCAGTTTCTTAAGATGAAACACAGTGTGGTCACATCTTGGAGGCTTTCTGGATTTGACATGAAGCTTGAGTGTAGCAACAACAAGCCTGTGATTCGTTGCAAAAAACTCGGCACTCAGAAAAACCCTGCAGTTCTGGAGGATTGTCCTACAAGTACCGACAAGGATATGGTCGATCTCCTTCACTACCCTTCCAGCATTGCTATACCAAGTCCAGCAGTGCAGCACTGGTCTCTGATACCAGGAAACCACTAATCTCAGCTTTCTGGATCATGCAAAATTCAGAAGGAAAGAGCTATTGTCATTTCTGGTACCAGAACCATGGGGACCAACATATATTTCATAGCCAGCCCTTTCAGTGCCAGTGACAGCATTAAAGTCGCCCAGGACAATGAGTGCATCATGACGGGGACACTAGTCCAGTACAGAGTCGAGTTTGGCATAGAACATTTCTTTCTTCTCAGTTTCACACACCTTGGTAGGAGCATATACTGCAACAACAGACATGAAGCCTAAACTGTGCTTCAGCCTTAATTGCATTATGCCCTTATCAGCTGGAGTAACCTCTACAACAGATGGCTGCAGTCTGCTGGAGACACCTATGGCTACCCCCTAGACATGGTGACCATTGCTCATGCCGAACCAGTAGTAATTAAAACCCTTACTACTGGTCTCGCCACTGCCAGGCCTCCTTGTCTCAAAGAGCCCCACCATATCCACCCTCAGCCTACTGAGCTCATCCAATAAATGAGGCAGTCGGTGATCCTCTGAGAGACTCAGGACTTTCCAGAAGCCCACACACAGAACCCTTCGAAGGTTCACCCCAGGAGTGGTCCAACGTGCAGGCGCCACATCTGCAGCCCCACCGGCACTCCCAAAATTAGAAATAGGGCTAGGGGGTCCTCCTGTCCCTCTCAGGACACAGGGCTCCTGCAGACTTTCCCCTGCATCCATCATACCGGTAAGCAGGCCCATCTGGTGCCTCGGCATGTGAGAGGTCTGCACTGTGAGACGCCCTCACCCCCCCTCCACGCAAACCTGGATCAGGACGATGGCCAGAGGCTTGCCCGCACTTATAGCCCCTACCCTGACCTTTACGTCTAACACTGGTGATGTGAATGTTATTTACAGGGAGGGATTGCAAACCCCACCCAAACGAGCTAGGTCAGCCATGGGCAGGGACACTGGTATCCCTGGGGGAAAGAACCCTGGCTGCCCTAAAAGGAAGAAGGGGTGGTACAGTTGAGGAGAGATAGGGAGGAATGAGCTATGGGAGGTAGAGGCAACTTGCTCCTCACCTGGAAAGGATCCACCCACCACACATTCATAGAAATTGTCAAAATCTTTCGAGATCTGACTCCCCTCGAGACTTCTGGCATCTAGCCAAAAACATCCCCAACAACTTTATTTCTTCATCTTTCCCTCCTTTAGTTCAAGCTAATGGCACCAATGCCATCTCATCTATCTCAAAAGCTTAACATTTCACTTAAACCTTTGCTAAAAACTCTCCCTTTCATGATTCTGGTCTTGTTCCTTCGTCTCCTCTCCCCTCTGACTACTTCATGCTACCTATTAGAATCCTTCATAATGATGTTTTCCAAGCCCTCGTTGGCCTAACCCCTCAGAAGGCTTATGGACCTGATGGGATCCCTCCTATTGTTCTCCAAAACTGTGCCTCCGTGCTTGCACCTTGCCTAGTCAAACTCTTTCAACTCTGTCTATCTACATCTACCTTTCCTTCTTGCTGGAAATTTGCCTACATTCACCCTGTCCCTAAAAAAATGTGACCGTTCTAATCCTTCAAACTACCGTCTTATTGGTTTAATCTCCTGTTTATCTAAAGTTTTTAAATCTATTCTCAACAAGAATATTCCTAAACATCTATCACTTCACAATCTTCTATCTGATCGCCTGTATGGCTTCCGTCAAGACTGCTCTACTGGTGATCTGGCTTTCCTTACTGAGTCTTGGTCATCCTCTTTTAGAGATTTTGGTGAAACTTTTGCTGTAGCCCTAGACATATCGAAAGCTTTTGATAGAGTCTGGCAAAGAGCTTTAATTTCCAAACTACCCTCCTATGGCTTCTATCCTTTTCTCTGCAACTTCATCTCAAGTTTCCTTTCTGATTGTTCTATTGCTGCTGTGGTAGACAGTCACTGTTCTTCCCCTAAATCTATCAACAGTGGTGTTCCTCAAGGGTGTGTCCTATCACCCACACTCTTCCTATTATCCATCAATGATCTTCTAAACCAAACTTCTTGCCCTATCCACTCCTATGCTGATGATACCACCTTGCACTTTTCCACGTCTTTCCATAGACGACCAACCCTTCAGGAAGTACACAGCTCACGCAGGAAAGCCTCAGAATGCCTAACTTCTGATCTCTCTAAAATTTCTGATTGGGGCAAAGCAAACTTACTGTTGTTCAATGCCTCAAAAACTTAATTCCTCCACCTGTCAACTCATCACAACCTTGCAAATAACTATCCCCTCTTCTTCAGTGGCACTCAACTGTCCCCTTCTTCTACACTGAACATTCTTGGTCTATCCTATACTTGCAATCCAAACTGGAAACTTCACATCTCTCTAGCTAAAACAGCTTCCATGAAGTTAGGTGTTCTGAGCCGTCTCCGCCAGTTTTACTCACCTCCCCATCTGCTCGCTCTAGACAGGATCCTCATCTGCCCATGTATGGAGTATGCTTCACATGTTTGGGGAGGCTCCACTCATACAGCTTTATTGAACAGGGTGGAATCAAAAGCTTTTTGTCTTATCACCTCCTCTCCTCTGACTGACTGTATTCAGCCTCTTTCTCATCGCCGCAATGTTGCCTCTCTTGCTCTCTTTTACCACTATTTTCATGCTAACTGCTCTTCTGATCTCACTATCATCAAGACACTTATCCCATTCTTTTGGCTACTGAATCAGGACTTTCCAGGGACTGGCACTACAGTGGGCCTTTTTGTTTTATTTTTGTTCCCCTTGGCCACCTCCCTTCTGCAGAGAAATATATATATATATATATATATATATATATATATATATATATATATATATATATATATATATATATATATATATAAGTAAAATATGGTTATACCTGCAATAGGGTACAGTATAATATTAACCCGAAAACAGCTGTAAGCCTTCTGGGTGGCTTAGTGGTAAATTGCTGTATGCCTTCTGGAAGTGCACTTTTGAACAGGCACCATAAAGTTTTTTTGATTTGTATTTCTTAGAAATTATTATTTTTTGTATTTTAACCCTTAAATGACGGTGATCGTTCATGTAAGCGCGGCCCGCACTGTCTTGTCGCGCGGTGATCGTTCATGTAATCAGCATTTTTCCCGCGCGCCGTTTCAAATCAGGCGCGGACTTTTTCTCCCTAAATGATTGACTAGTCATATGTCAACACTTCTCAGTGTGGGAGGAGTTATCAGGATCCTTCTGCTACACACCAGACCAAATTTCCCTGCCATCGAGGTGACATCTGGCAGCTCCCAAGTACGCGTCGGGTAGAAAGACCACTCCAGCTGAGATGATGAATTAGGCTGCTGATATCAGTGATTTATTAGGGAGTGATTTAGAAGATATTAATGATAGTGAGTGGAGTATGGAGTCAGAAGAGAGTGAAGAGAGTACTTCTGATGAGGATGAAGATGGAGAAGAAATTATGAGGGCAGCAGTGGATGCAGCCTCATCATAGTCTGGTGAATGCCATCGGACATGTTGGCCGCGAGCAATGTGTCCCAGAGTGTCGCTGGACATGGTGTGGCCGCTGTGAGTGACGCATGGAGCGTGACTGAATTGCTTGCCTTGACCAAGTCACCAAGCAAAGTCGTCAAATTATTGCACTTGCCGTCTTTTTTATTTATAATAATAGTAATGGTAATAAATATGGAAAAAATAATAATACAATTATGTTATTTAGCTCTGATAAAAAAAACAGGCAAGGAAAGATACATTCATGAGAGAGAGAGAGAGAGAGAGAGAGAGAGAGAGAGAGAGAGAGAGAGAGAGAGAGCGAGCGAGCGAGTGAGGGAGAGTGAGACCAAGCGCCTGGGGGTACCTTTCTACCCAGAGCCTCACATCAAGCCCCGCCCACATAATTATTTGACACGCTATAACTTGACTCTCAGATGTCACTGTGTGCTAACAAACACATCACTGCAATCAGCATCAAAAGGAGGCATAGATCTATAAAACTGGAATTGTTCTGTAACATTTAAGAGGTACTGTATATTACCCGGAAAATGGGGCAGAAACCTCACTGAGCACCCCGTCATTTAAGGGTTAATAACCTTCTTGTAGTAATTTTTATCCTCCTAATATGACTTTGGTTATCCATATACTTATAAAGGGAAATAATGGAACTTTCATAGATATTAGAGTTTGAGTCTCATGTATGGTAAGAGGAAGGTATGATTTAGAAATATAGATGTTGTTTTTGTATAAAAAAAAAAATGCAGCAAACAAGATTATGGGAACAAGTGCTCCTTCACAAAGAAGGCGTTCAGCAGTTTTCGGGTTAATATTGTACTGTACCCTATTGCAGGTATAACCATAGTTTACTCTCTCATGTATACTGTATATGTGTATTGTACCATATTGTAGCCTATGAGTATGTGTGTAAGACAATATAGGTTGTTTACTGTACAGTGCAGAACTGTATTGTACTCAATTTTCAATGTCTGGACTTTTTCACTCTCCGGACATGGCCCAGTCTGTATTAGTCCGAAGAAACGAGGGCTGACTGTATGTATATCTATATATATATATATATATATATATATATATATATATATATATATATATATATATATATATATAGTATATATATATATATATATATATATATATATATATATATATATATATATATATATATATATATATATATATATATATATATACACACACATATATATAATCACACACACACATATGGGTGTGTCTGTGTGTTACAGTAGGGCTTAATGTTTACCAAAGGGTTATAGGTTTGTTTTATCCCAGGTGTATAAGATGACCCCTTGATTCAGGAGACTCAAAATAGTTACACTGTTATATACATGACGCTTAAGCCAGCTCCGACCCCCCCTCTGTCAGTAAACATTCGTCATCTGTGAAAAGAGGAGCTCACCCTTTCAAGGAGCTAATAAATTGTGTATATTCCTATTTGAATATACATATATATATATATATATATATATATATATATATATATATATATATATATATATATATATATATAGATAGATAGATAGATAGATAGATAGATAGATAGATATAAGAGAATGTGTGTATTTACCTGGTTGTATTATATAGGGTTTGAGTGGGGCTAGTAGTGTCCTGTCTCCTTATCTCCATTTATCCAACATTTCCTTGAATTTATGTATATTGGTTACTTTATCAACCTCCTCCTTTAATCCATTAAATATGTATACAGTCTGCGCGAAAAGTTACCGTGCCGATAGGTTCTGGTCGCACATTTCCTCTCAGATCACAAAAAATAATACAAACATTCTACCTCCAGCCAGTATTTAGTACTTTATTGCATTTCTTTTTTTTTCTTCATCACCTCTCTGAGACATTTTGGAATGCTATCAGCCAAACCTTGGAAGTGCCTCAGGCTTGAACTCTTCCCAACATTTCCGAAGCTCTTTTCTAGCTTGGGAAGTGTGGAGATGTCGCGGTCTCATAACGTGGCCTTAATTACAGCCCATAAATTCTCTATAGGAGAATTAATATCTGGTGAATTGCTGGGCCAATCTTTTATGATGTTGATTTCACAGTCATCTAGCCATTCTTTAACAATTTTAGATGTATGAGTTGCTGCCCCATCCTGCTGGGAAATGTCAGCTTTGGTTTTCTCAAGTGATGACTCAAGATGGTCCATGAAGAGTTCCAAATACACTTCTTTAGTGATAATAGTATTTTTAGGGAACACAACAAGATCACCAAGACCATTAAATGTAAAACATTCCCAAACCATTAAACTCTGAGGGTGTTTAGTGTTTTTTATGAGTGCAGCGAGGGTCATTGGGATCAGAGCCTGGATGCAGGTACACTCAGGTAGATGTTGTACCACTCAACACAGAAAGTGCTCTCATCAGACCACAAAACTTTATGCCACTTCTCTAAGGTCCAATCTTGATATTTCCTTGCAAATTGGATCCTCTTCTTTCTGCGAGTCATTTATAAGCCCGGTAACTGAGGTACCCAAGGTCACGGTGCAAAGCATCATGAACAGTAATGAGACAGACACCAGGAAATAAATCTGGATTCCCTTCTTTAATTTGGCATCCTGTTAGGTTGGGATTAACCTCCAGCTGCCTCCAGAGAAGTGTTTTTGTCCTCTCAGATACCTTCTGTGGCCTACCAGATGCCTTTTTTGGGAGTGTTAAATTTTTGCTTCCACCAGCTTTGAATTTTTGCATCAGCTCCTGCACAGTGCGGAGTTTAAGGCCCTTCTGAATGCAGATTTCGTTATTGCTAATACCTGCTTTATGGAGATCTATGATCGCCTGAATAGTTTTTTCATCAGTCTGCTTTCCACCCATCTCTAATAAGTTCTAATATTTAAAAATAAAAGTGCAATATTAGAGGAGAAAGCAGAAAAGGACACAAAGCAGTACCATATTTCTGCTTCCTTGGAGAACAGAGTGTACTCTGGGGAGCTCCTCCCGCACTCAAGTGAGTGACGAACCACCCACCGTTCTGATGAGAGAGGAGAATTATAGTTTATGCATAAGTTTAGCTCTCCGCTCACTAGGCGTGGTAACTTTTTGCGCAGACTGTATATATATATATATATATATATATATATATATATATTTTTTTTTTTTTTTTTTTTTTTTTTTTGGCTGTTCGAATTGCGAACATTCGAATTAGGAAGCAATTTTCACCATTGATATTAATGTAGAAACATTTAATCCCTTCCAATTTATTTTAGATAAAAAAATACTACACTCAACCCCAGCTATTGCAAGAAATTGGTCCCTTAACATCGCCGCAATACCTAAAAATGCAATAGTCATTGTTATGAAGTAATAGGAAAAAATAAAACTAGTGCTGAACCACCAGAGTGGCAACATGATTTATTTCACATAATACCTGTTCCTTCTACCATAGGCAATGAACACATTGTCTCCTTGTGTCTGTCAGTGATTAAAATCAACCCCCTCTTTTGCGCTTGGCGCTGCGCCTGCCTCTAGCCACCCCCTCTGGTGGCCATCCATGCCATCCACTTCTCTACTGACACTCAACGCAGTTACACACGCTGTTCTTCGCTTCGTGTTTGCTGTCGGTGATCTCGCTTTTCAACTTGCTTACAAGATGTCATCATCTGAGGCTGCTTCTCCTCCTTCTCTGGTTATAAATGAAGTGTGGGGTGAAGGCAGGAAACGCCGACCCAGCAGTCTTGTGATGTCCGGAGCTTCGCCAGCCACCTCTCTGCCCCTCGCCATCACTGCTGGTGCCGCTAAGAGAACATGTACCCGTCAAGACAGCAGCAGGGTACTTCCTAACGTCTCCCACAACCCGCATACCGTATGTATAACGTGCCGAGGTTTATGCTCAGATGCTACAAGGTGTGAGGAGTGTGCAGGCTGGGACGCTCTTACTGTGGGGAGAACCAGCTCTTACCAGGCTAAGTTAGAACGACACCGTTCCCATTATGCTCGTTCTAGACGGCATGGTAACGTTAGCGCCCCTAGGAGCCCCCCAAGTGGGCGGTCCGGGCCAGGGGACATTACTACGGGAGTGGAACGTGTGGACTCACTATCTTTTATAGATTCTGTCACCCCCCAGGACTCTGCTTACCAGGTGGGCCCCACACACTCCCTGGAGGACCAGCTTGCCTCCCTAATGACCCATGGTTCTCACTTTCAAGCTATGCTTTCAGATATGATTTCTTCTCAGATAAATGCATGTCTGAATAATTTAGCAAATATTCCAGCAAGTTCGTTGTCTCAGGCAGAGTGTCTGGCTAGTTCTAGACCAACCTACCCAAAGCCCGCGGCGCCCAGTAGAGTGCAAGAGGCACTCCAAGCCAAGGGGGCACGGGGAGGTAGCCGGGGACACGAACCATCGAGTGTTCGACCGGGTAAGCGTCCCGCGTTGGCGGACGCCCCGTCGTTCACAAAACAGTCCCGGGCCGAGGTGGGGGGAAGCGTGCGGCCTGGCCCTCCACCGCTTCCCCCGGCTCGGGACTCGGATGTGGTTCTAGCTGAGGTGCTTGGCCCGCTAGCCCATCCAAGATCCCTGGGTGAAGGTTGGACTGCTTGTGGTGATACGGAGCGTCAAGCGCATCCAGCCACTCTGTCCAAGGGAGGTGGGGTGCGAGAGGCAGCACCACGTCACCCCTCTCCTTCGTCCACGGCACCCGAGGGGGGGATCGTCCGCTGGACCCCCCCTCGGCTGCTCATCGTCATCACCACCACTCGGCGTCGACGAGCCAACCCTCGCTTTCTCGCGAGACGGGTTCTGTGCATGGCGCACCACCACCTTCCCCCCCCTCGTTTACCTTCTGCCATTCGTCCCTCCACGGCCCATGGCGGGTATGGAGACTGTCGGTGGGGGAGGGGAGGACGATTCGTCTGGTGCGGAAGACCGTCTGCCAGATCCCACACCTTCCTTCACGGCTATGATGGAATTAGTTTGTGTGAAGTTTCCAGAAGCCCGTGGTACGGCTACCCAATACTGTGCCCCCATGCTCCCGGGTATGCAGCAGGGTGAAGCTCCTGTCACCACTCCTCGCTTTAACCGAGCACAACCCATTAACTTTTTGATGAGGCAAGCCTCCGAGGCGTTAATGCAGGCCAACGAGTCCTCCAAGCCTTTGTTCACCAAGAATCCAGCACAACGGTACCACAGATGTTACAGGACGAGTGGTGATGAAAGCAGAAGTCGTCATGCGAGGGTGAACCCTGAATTGGTCCCGCATATGACCATAAGTGGCGAACCTCTGGCTTGGGGAGAGATGGTACGACTGGAGGAGGCCCTTCTCTCCATTCGAGACACACAGAACTTCTGTTCTGGCTGATGGGTACCTTTGTCTCCCTCACGTCATCAGGGGAAGGCTCGACCACACAGGGACCCATGTTTAACCCACTGGTGCTCAGCATTCAGCGGGCTACGGTAGACCAAGCCAGGATGACGGCCTTCGCCCTCGCCAATACGAGAGCAGTGAGGGGGGAATCCTTTCTCTCACACCTTCCACACCACTTCAACACGGTTTCAAAGGCCCAGCTCTGCCAATCGAACATGGATTCTGATCTTCTGTTCGACTCTGCTACGGTGGACAAGGCCATCGGTCAAGCACAGCAGGCTGCTTCAGTGTCACTGACTGAGGCCGCAGCTAGGGCTCTTATCAAGCCTAAACCAAAACCAGGAACACCACTAGTGGAGAAGCAACCTCGACCCTCCACCTCTTCTGACTCTCGGCCCCGTCCTGGTCACTCTCAGCAACGGTTATCCAACCAGCGCTTCCTGTCTCACCGTTCCCAAGATTCTGGACGTCCCACTTCGAGACAACCTAAGCAGTTGTTTCGGAAATGACGAAACATCAGAGACATCGCCAATTGGAGGCTGCCTCGCTCGGGATCTGTCCGCCTGGGAGGACATAGGGGCGGAGAATTGGGTTCTACAGGTTCTCCGAGAAGGATACAGGATCCCTTTCCATTCTTACCCTCCACTGTCTCGGTCTCCTCGGCACTTGGCCTCCTACTCGACAGATTCTGAGCGAGGCAGGGCTTTGGCAGGGGAAGTCACAGCCCTACTCAACAAGAATGCCGTGGAGGAAGCTCCTTGTACACCCGGGTTCTACAATCGGCTGTTTGTAGTCCCCAAGGTGACGGGGGGATTTCGCCCGGTCATCGACCTCTCCTTCCTCAATCACCACCAAGTTTCGAAGGGAGATTGTGCGGACGGTTCTGGCGGCTGTCCGCCACCACGACTGGATGGTGTCAGTCGATCTGAAGGACGCTTTTCTACAAGTCTCTGTCCATCCTCTAAACCGACGGTTTCTCCGCTTCGGTTGGGAGGAACGTGCGCTCCAGTTCAGTGTGCTGCGCTTCGGCCTGTCTACAGCTCCTCAGTGTTCACCAGGATCATGGCTCCTGTTTCTGCAGAATTACACAGGAGGGGCATCCGACTCCTTCAGTATCTAGACGATTGGCTTCTCCTGGCATCTCATCAAGAGGCGCACGATTCTACCTAGGTTCTGCTTCAGCTGTGTACCCGGCTAGGGATTCGCATCAACCTAGCCAAATCTTGCTTGCGCCCAGCTCAGGAGATGGTCTTCATGGGAGTCAACATTCGGACTCCTCCTTTGAGGGCTTTCCCGACGCAGAATCGGGTGGACAACCTTCTCCGTCATCTGCAAGTTTTCATGGATTCACTACACCCGACCGCCAAAGAGTGGCTAACCTTGCTTGGTCACATGGCGTCCCTTCTCTACCTGGGCCCGGGTGCTCAGTTACACATGAGGAGCCTACAGTTTTGCCTTCGCTCTCAATGGTCCAGCTTGACACAAGACGACTCGATGTGTATCAGCTGGACTCCCGACAACCTTGCAGACTTACAATGGTGGACTCTGGAGTCCAATCTTCTCGTCGGCAGGGATCTAGGAGACTTGTCTCCGGACTTCCTGCTGTACACAGATGCCTCCACCCAGGGTTGGGGCTGCTCTCTCCTACATCACACTGCGGGCGGCCTGTGGTCGGAGGAGGAATCCACCCTACACATCAATCTTCTAGAGTTACGGGCAGTTCGGCTGGCGCTCATGCACTTCCAACACCTGCTACAGGGCAAGACAGTGGGAGTGTGTGCAGACAACACCACTGCCCTGGCATATCTCTCGCACCAGGGAGGCACTCACTCTTCAGCACTAAACGACGAGGCACAGCGGACGTTGCGTTGGGCAGGGAGCAGCTCCATCTCGCTCAGGACTCAATTCATCAGTGGGTCTCGCAACGTGGTGGTGGATTCTCTCAGCTGGAGGTCTCAGGTCCTGTCTACGGAGTGGACTCTCCATCACGAGGTCTGTCGAACTCTGTGGTGGCTATGGGGCATGCCCCTCGTGGACCTATTCGCCACCAGCCAGAACTTCAGGCTTTCTGCATTTGTCTCTCCGTTCCCCGATCCCATGGCCATCGCGACGGATGCCTTCCTCTTCGCTTGTGATCACCAGGAGCTTTATGCCATCCCTCCTGGTGGGATCTCGCCGGCCTTCAACAATTATGAATTACCAATATAAATGGAGACGCTACCAACTATGGTGCCACCGGGAGGGACACACTGCCTCGGCACCTTCCAGTCAAAAGTTTGCAGATTTCCTCCTACATTTACACCAGGACTGTCATCTTTCCCTCTCTGCAGTCAAAGGCTACAAGGCTATGCTGAACAGCATCTTCCGCCTGAAAGATTTTGACCTCTCTAACGATCTGGTCCTACGGGATGTCATACGTGCATGCAGTGAACGGGTCCACAGGCTAGAATGCACAGTGCCCCCTTGGAAAGTGGATGTGGTCCTACATCATCTTGTTGAGGCACCTTTTGAGCCGTTGGATCAGTCATCTCTGCGGCTCTTAACACAGAAGACTCTTCCTAGTGGCTCTGGTGACAGCCAAGAGAATTGGTGAACTCCAAGCTCTATCAGTCCACGTCGTTTCCAGGACGGCGACATGGTACTGTCTTACCTTCCGGACTTTGTGGCCAAGACCGAAACTCCCACCAACCCGCTTCCCAGGGAGTTCGTTCTGACTAGTCTTTCAGACTCAGTCGGCTTAGATGATGAACGTCTCCTCTGTCCAGTTCGGGCCCTTCGCTGGTATCTTCATAGGACGCGGTCTCCGTCTCGGCCTCGACACCTTTTCCTCTCGGTCCAGGACCCCAAGCGCCCTCTCTCCAAAGCAGCCATCTCTTATTTCCTCCGGCAGTTGATACGCTCTGCCCACGAGGACTTCCCTGACCATCTGGGCCCTTCTCTCCGGGTAAAAGCACATGATGTCCGGAGTGTGGCGACATCTCTACTGTGGCTCAGTAACAAGGCAGTGTCTGACGTCATGGCGGTGGCCTGCTGGAGGACGCAGTCCGTCTTCGCCACTCATTACCTCAGGCTGGTCCACAGGGTCCAAAAAGGGGTCTTCTCTATGGGACCCATTGTGGCTGCGGGCAGCATCATTCCTTGACTCCTGCTGCTGCATGCCTCACACTCCTCCACTCTGAGTCAGTTCAAGGGTCATGGCACAGGTCGATTGGGAGGCGCTACTGCAACACGGGACAGCATCCTCCTCTACGCAACTTCTGCTCCTTCCTGGTAAGGATCGCAAACCTTTGTGGACTTTATCACCCATACTCAACCCCCTAATAAGAATTGCCCCACTGCCTAAGTGTGGGAATTTGCCTATGGTAGAAGGAACAGGTATTATGTGAAATAAATAACATTTTTATAGCTAAAATGTATTTTTTCACTTACCTGTTCCTTCTACACACTCCTGCCCTTCCTCCCCATGCAGTGCTCCTCTTATGAGCTATTTCTCAGTGTATTAGAGAAGTGGATGGCATGGATGGCCACCAGAGGGGGTGGCTAGAGGCACGCGCAGCACCAAGCGCAAAAGAGGGGGTTGATTTTAATCACTGACAGACACAAGGAGACAATGTGTTCATTGCCTATGGTAGAAGGAACAGGTAAGTGAAAAAATACATTTTAGCTATAAAAATGTTATTTAACATATTGGCACCTTGTTTTCCCGTCATCTCATCATAATTCATAGATATCCTTCACATTTTGAAAGTATAAAGTAAACACAGACATGAAATGCATGAAAAAAAAACAGAAATAACAAAAGACTTATTTACTTTGGTGTAAAACTGCCGATTCCCAATGAAGACTAGTCAAGTCTCCCCCCAGGTCCCTGCCTCCTTCCCATGCACTGAATACAGGAACAGATCGCATAGTATTCCCCCCTTCCCCCTCCCTCCATCCTTATCCTCTCCCATTCTATATGCAAACTGACCGAGTAGGCCACCCCCCCCCCACTCCCTTCCTCCTCCAGCCACTCACCATCCTCTCTCTCTCTCTCTCTCTCTCTCTCTCTCTCTCTCTCTCTCTCTCTCTCTCTCTCTCTCTCTCTCTCTCTCTCTCTCTCTCTCTCTCTCTCTCTCTCTCTCTCTCTCTCTCTCTCTCTCTCTCTCTCTCTTATCAAGTAGAATATATTCTCACAGCATCATTTCCAACAGGAATTATCTCGAGAGAAGTATAAATTATTGTACTAAACTGCAAATGATTATATTATCGTAGTTTATGCAAATGACAATAATATTTAACAATTCAATCTTCATTGGTTGTTTAAAGTGTTAAATATATTTTCATTAGTAAATAAGTTTGCCAGAGTAGAAGGCCGTATTGACTGGGGTGGTAGGTAAGAAGTGACCAGGGTTGGGAGCCGGAGTGACTTGAGAGCCGTTCACGAGAGAGGTATTCACGGCGAAATGCAAGCGAAACCGGCCGATTGGCGGGAAGGGATGTCGACCGCCACGTGTTTTTGTGTTCGAATTGAGAGGTCGCGTTCGGATTGAAGGTCAAAATTTGTTCGTCAAATGTGTTTGGATTGGGAAGTGTTTGAGTCAAAGGGTGTTCAAATGAAGAGGTACCACTGTATATATATATATATATACATATCTCCACGTGTGTGTGTGTGTGTGTGTGTGTGGGTGGATGTGTGTATATATATAT
>CM035219.1:6021775-6048323 GCA_020233015.1 Callinectes sapidus
ATATATATATATATATATATATATATATATACATACTTCGTTTTCTGTGTCCTCTTCAAGAATGCATCTGTCGCATAAATCGAGAGGTAACTGTATTGTCTTTGTGCAGACTGAATATGCATTACATTTTAGCATATTGATAATGGTACTGGATCATGAATTACTGGATAGATCTTTTTCTCTAAAATTTTAATAGGAATTGCTGTTTTTTGTTTCTTCATGAAGTTTATGATGAGGAATACTACATTTTAGCATATTGATAATGGTACTGGATCATGAATTACTGGATAGATCCTTTTCTCTAAAATTTTAATAGAAATTCCAGTTTTTTGTTTGTTCATGAAGTTTATGATGAGGAATATTATTATATATTATAGCATATTTGATTAAATTATTACAAATTTTTTCTTCTCATTTTTCAGCCTCAGCCCAAGGAGAGTGACCAAGGTATATCATTGATGGGGAATAATTTTTCAACATTGGTTATTGGTTAACCCTTACCTGCCCAAAATATCTCTGTGGTAGTAAAAAATAGAAGTTGTGTTTTTCTCTTTGTATGGAGGCATGTTAATACTATATAATGAGTTTTGTCAAAACTGGCCTTTAATGTAGTAAAATATATAGCCAACAAATTCATCCAATTGGACATGAAGAAGGAAATCTCAAGGTCATAGTGGTATGTCAAGTAAAAGGGAAATGTAAAACAAGTGTAATTTTAGTTGTATATTTTAAATGAATTATAAATTTTCCATTAGGAAACTAGATATCCTTTAATGAAATTATGGAAATCCATGTTCACAGGTTGTAATATTTATTTCAAATAAGTTTTTTTCAACAAAAATATGAATTACTTCAAGTACAGTAGGCCCTCAACATTTGCAAGCGTTAAGGGATCAAGAACCTCACAAAAGTTAAAAATTTGTGAATGTTTGGTGCACATATTACATGTACACATACGTAACAATAATGTTTTACTCAACCAAACAATAGGGTTTCCTTTTACCAAACAATAATGTTACCTTCATTCCCCAAAACAGTATTAAATATTGCATGCGTTATGGTATAATAGCATAATAAATACAAATAGAAAAACAAAACACTCATCATTCACATAAGTTTTGGTGCATTATTACTTGTGATGATGAGGGAGGAATGGTAGTGATATGGCGATAGGCTGCTTTGTTATATTTTTGCTTGAAATGTGGTCGCCAACTGGCAGGCTGACAGAGTGGGGGAGGAGCAAGTGAAGTAGGGAAGGTAGTGACCTAGGACTTTTTAATATCCTTGGAAGTGATGCAGTGATAATCTGCTTTGTTATTTTTTGCTTGAACTTTTGGTGGCAGACTGGCACGTTCATGGTGAGGAGGATGAGGGAGGGAGGGTGTCACACAGTGATAGACTGTTTTGTTATTTTTTGCTTGAATTTTGGTAAATATGTTTGTGTTGTTGGAAACTCACATATGTGCTAACCTCGCGAGAGTGAAACTCACAAATATTGAGGGCCTACTGTAACTCCTCTTTCCATTCAGCTCAATTATGTATTACATTTATTGTAATGATTTTTTCAATGTAAAGTAAATACAGGTACTTCTTTTTTTACATGAGTTTCTTTTACGTTCTTTGGAATTTATGCAAAGTCCAAAATTCAAGTAAATATCTAATTTACTTTTTTAAAAATTTATAAGTGATATCTCATTGAGTTACCACCAAATGTCTCATACGAGTTCAAATAAACACAGTACATTATAATGTGTGTATGTGTGTGTATATATATATATATATATATATATATATATATATATATATATATATATATATATATATATATATATATACAAATAAAAATGTGCACAATTTATTGGCTCTTTGACAGGGTGAGCTTCTCTCCCCATGGATGTCAAATGTATAGTGAGGCCCTGAGCATTGATCTTAAGTTGGCCATGGTGTTGGCGTCGTGTTTTCAACGGTGCATTATTGTAAACGTGACACCAATGTCATTGCTGCCACATTCAGTAAACATTTTGACAGGAGCTCACTTTATCAAGGAGCCAATAAATTGTGTACATTGCTATTTTAATACATATATATATATATATATATATATATTGTTTGTTTTATGTTGGTTTTGTTTTCCGCGACCTCTTCAAGAATGCATTTTTTGCATAAACCAAGAGGTACCTGTACATTAAAAGTCCAATGATCTGAAGAGTAGGGTAGCAAAAAATAATTTGGATTATCTGTTTCTTCAGATTATATCATATACTCCTGAAAACACAACCACACCAATACCTCCTTATAGGTAATTTTGGATAATCTTTAGTTTCACACATTTAAAGGTTTTCTCATGTTGCTTTTGTTTCTCTGGTGAGATATGTAGTGAATTGATTGATGTTCTACAGTTTCCTTCACTAATAAATAGTTTTCAAGTTATGATTCTTTTCAAACTGCTTACCTCTCTTCTCCAATTATCTTAGGGGACCTGCAGGTAAACAGTGTGGGTTCAAATTATCAGTTCTTCAGATTATATCGGGATATATGCCTTAAAAACAATCACATCAATAACTCCATAAAGGTAATTTTAGACAATATTTGGTTTCACGCATTCAATGATTTTTCACGTTGCTTTTATTTCTCTGGTGAGACATGTAGTGAATTGATTGATGTTCTACATAATTTCTTTCACTAAATGATAGTTTTCAAATTATGACTTTTCAAACTTGTGCCTACATCTCATCCCCAATAGCTTAATCAAATAATCTTTTTTGCTTAGGAGATTTGGAATCAATAAAATCACATGAAAGAATCTCTGAAAACAAGTAAATTGCACCTTTGGCAACAGATGCAACTGCAACAGGTGTTGTATAATGCAGACATTAAAATTACATCCACATACCCAAACCTAGACACAGCCTCTTACAAACATTCCTTTACATATTTCAAGCCTTTTGCACCACAAATGCACAATAGGTACATGAGAGATAATGAGCCTTTGACAGGCCCAGAATACCAAAAAGTTTAGGAGTTAGAGTTAGCCTTGACCTAACTCCAAGAAAACAACACATTGAGTCTAGAAATAGAGCAAATTGGGTATTAGTATTTATCTTAAGGAATTTTAAAAGTGAAAGTCCCAAAGTTGGTGCCTGTCAGACTACATTTAGATCATGCTTTACAGTTCTGGTTCCCAAAGTATAGGAAGGATATAGGATTACTAGAATCACTGCAAAGGAGAATGTCTGAAGGGATACAGAGGATGAAAAATATTCCATATAAAGACAGATTTAAGGGATTAAATTTGTATTCCTTAAGGCTTAGAGAGGTGTAGGTTTAAAGGAGACTTATAGAAATATTTGAATGGTATAAGAGTTTTAAAAAGGATAAAACTAGAAATAATGGGTTCAAACTGGACAAATAAGTCTGCTTCCTATGAGGCCAAGGCTCAGCATTGAGGCAGTGGTTGGTTGCTGTAAAATTAAACCCATGACATCTTAACACATGCAAGCAAAGTTATGATTTGTACTACACCACAAAACAACTTTTTTCCAGGTTACAGTATAATATACTGTAACCTGAACTGTAACCCTTTACCTGAACCTTAACCCTGTATGTGTAGTTGATTTGTCTTGTGGAGAACGATCCTGTTGAAATTGAGGGACTTGATAGCCAGGTTGGGATTGGTGGAGCCGTCCAGGTCAGTCAATAAAGGCCTGTGTGGTTAGAGTGCAGTTATTGAGTGGAGGAGGGCCAGATGGTGTGAGTGGTGATGGGGACAGTGCAGCAGCAGGTGTTCCAATGTGTCAGGCTGTGTAGGGCACCAGGGGCAGTAGGGGGCATCAGTCATACCCAGCCTTTTCATGTGGGTAATGAGGTGGGTGTGACCAACCCTTAGTCTGATGACTGATGTGTCCAGTGTCCTTTTGGGGAAGTAGGTCCACCTGCAGTGTTTTGAGTCCTGTCTAATGTCTCCCTGTGAGGTGTGCTGTAGGGCATCAGTTAATGTAATGTCCCAGTGTCTCCTGCATACTGACTTGAGGGCCGTTAGGAAGTCAGTTTGGTCAGTGGCTTGGTCAATAGAGGAGGGATGGACATGTGCCTCCACTGCTGCCCTGTTGGCCACCATGTTTCTCATGACACCGACATGTAAGGGCGCTCACTGAAGGTGGATGTTGTGTCCTAGAGTGGTCAGGTGGAAGAGGTGATGGATGGTGTGGGTGGTGGGATTTTATTATTTTGAGGGCAGAGAGGGAGTTCAAGAAGAGGGTAACAGAGCAAGGGGCAAATTGAAGGCCCTCTTTAATGGCAGATAGTTCTGCTGTGATGATTGAGGCAGTGACTGGCAACCTCCAGGCAGTGGCAATGGATCTTGAGGGGATATAGATGGCTGCACTGATGGATACAGGGAAAGGGAGGCTAGAGCCATCAGTGTAGATGCGGAAGTACCTAGTTCTGGTACTGTGAGTATAGAAGTGAGTTGAATAGGGTCTTGTCCTGCACTGGGCAGGTGGCTCTGAATCACAGTGTGGATGTATGAAGGGACAGAGAGAAGGGATACCAAAGGCCCAGAAGAGTTGTTTTTTTCAAGGATGAGGAAAGAGGGAGAAGTCACCCGTAGATTTGCAAAGGAGAAAGCTCTGCTTACAAAGGGTGTGTGGGCATGATATGGCAAAAGGCCATGCAGTGGTCCCTTGCCATGACAATGTAAGAGGGAGTGAGGGCCATGACATTTAGGGGAGGAGGTAAGTTTAGTGTAGGTCCAGACAAGGAAGGTGGAGTGTCTGTGGGACAGGGATGGGATGGGAGGCCTCTGCCTGAAGGGCAGAGACTGAGGAGGACTTATATGCTCCCAGTGCAGTCAATCAATCAATTAATCATTCATGGGGGCATATGCCGGGGGGCGCGTTGCCTCGCCTACCCTATGGCGCCACCCCTGGCGGTCACACTTCATGAGGCTCCATGCAGGCTTCCTTCCCATACTGAGTGACCTCCAGCAGGAGGCATCGACTTGCTGCAGCCAAGAGTTCTGTGGGCGTCCCCTTGGCCTCCTCCAAGCCGGGTTATCCCTTTCGGAAACAACCCCATAAGCTGGATCGGCTTTTGGGTATCACGCCACATGCCCATATAGCCACAGTTGGCACTGACGGACTATGCTAGTAATAGGCCTCGAATCAGTCTCACGTAACAATCGCAGTCATACCAGTGGTATCCCATGATCCTGCGAAGGGATCTAGTACCAAAGACATCAATTAGCCTCTTCAGCTCAGTGTTCATTGTTCATGTCTTACAACCATAGAGTAAGATCCGAATCTGTCTGTCTGCACATGTATTGACAAAGCCAAATACTCATGTTGAGCGAGTCCATAACGCTGTGGGCCAGGCCAATCCACCGTGTGACTTCTTGGCTCGACCCACCATCATTATGCACTACAGTGCAATATGGATGACTAAATCTTTAATGACGTTCAATTTGTGGAGAAATGATTGATTCAATTTGTGGAGAAATGAAGCCACTCCATAAACCCCATCCATAGGTCAAGTGACTCCAGATAAATGTCCAATAAAAATGGAAGAGTGTATGCCTGTCTGCACCTGACTTAATACTTGCCAGGGATTTCAGTAAACTTAACAGTTTATGGCACAAGGTCACCAAATATTGTATATGGGAGTCCCAGGTTAGGCAGGGGCTATCCAACAGTAAGCAAAAGAATTTGTGCTTTAGTTTGAAAGGGATTGGGGAACCATCAAAGGTGACTGTGGGGAATGTTGGGTATTCACCTTCTGGTGAAGCACAGAAAACTAGACCTCTGCCTACACACCATCAGGCCCAAGGATATTAAAAAGATCCTTGATTAGGCCCCAATGGGCAGTCAAAAAGTGGACAAGATCAAGCCCATGCTAAAGAAAAATGAACATCTACTGGGTGCGCCTGCTACACATAAATCTGCACCTGCTGCTCCTCCAGTGCATCTATGAAGGCGTCCCGGGACAATACCGTCACCATCTCCTCCGGGGCCACTGGGTATGCATGATGGACCAGTGACTCCACCGCCTGGGCCAGCTGTGGAAGAGACTCACCCGGCCACCATGTTCTGCCCTTCAGCTGCTCCCTGTACACCTCGGCCTGGAACACACTTCCGAAGCGCCTCCTTAACGCCTCCACCACCGCGACGTACAATGAGCATTGACTCCCCGTCATGTGGGCCAGAATTTCCAGCGCTGGCCCGCGCAGACTGGCCACAAGTTGCAGGGCTTTCTCCTGAGCGCTCCAGCCCTGTCCTTGGGCGAGCAGCTCAAACTGCGCATGGTATGCTTCCCAGGCCACCTGTCCACTAAACTCTGCTGGTTTGCGCGGGACAGATGCTACACCTGCATGCCAGGGAGAGACAGCGACAGACAGATGTGATGGAGGTGCCAGTGGCGGTGACGGTGGTGGGGTGAAGGCGCTATCCTCGGGTGCAGGCGCGCTCCACATATACATCGACTGCGTTTTGCTAACACCACGGTTGACGTCACCAGGCTCCGAGAATGCGTAGGGGTGACCTTGACCCACTGACTCGGGACACCCAGGCCGGCCCCACGCGCCAATAGACTGCTCCTCGAGAGAGCGCCGCAGTCTCGTCACCTCCTCCCTCACTTCCTCCACCTTGCTCTCAACAACTTCAGTGCGCCCCTCGCACTGCTGTCTCACAACCACAAGCTCCTCCCTGAACTCCTCCGACAGGTCCTGCCGCAGCTTCTCGCCGTGTTCCACAGTAAACTGTCTGGCTTCCCCCACAGCGCTTGCAAGCCCTCTCATCAGGTCTATTCATGCTGCCACTGCCCCGATTTCCTGCATCAATTCACTTGAATCCTGTGCCATTTCCTATGCCAACTCAACGAGCAAGTTTTCCAGCCTTTTTGAGCTTGACTTACTGCTTTCCAGCCTCTCACTGCCTCTCGAGTCTGAGTACGCCATGGTGCCTTGTACCCGGCAACCTCGCTAGCCAAAACTATCCCTGACACCACTTGTTATGCTGCCCCCCCGTCCACACACACTCACATACAGCTTCCAAGGCGACGACAGGTACACTCTTCTTACCAACAGCGTCACCCTCAGGACAGCATACAGGACGGGGTGGTCACAGAAAGCCCCGTGACGAGTTCAGACGTCGAGGACGAGAGACTAAGAGCTGCACTGCCGAGTCGTTAGGGAAGGTGGGGTCGCAGGTGCCACTGAGACACCCCGTAGTCGTCAAGCAGCAGGAAGTAGCCGTGGTGGTGAGGTGGAAGGAGGTGCGGATGACGCTAGACCCGCACTACCGTCCCACATGGTAGACCTGGCGAAACGTAGTTCTACTAAACTGACTCCTGAGCAGGTGACGAAGATGGAGAAGCTGCTGACAGAGTACCAAGACATCTTCAGCCGAGATGCCCAAGACCTTGGTTGCACGTCACTGGTTCAGCACTCCATTGATACTGCTGACAGTCCGCCGATAAAGCAGCCACATCGCCGTGTCCCGGCATTCCCCTTCAGGCAGGGACTGTGGCAATTCCGGGTGATGCCGTTCGGGTTGTGCAACGCGCCTGGTTGTTTCTGGTTGTTTCGAGCAGCTGATGGAGAAGGTGCTGGCAGGGTTGCAGTGGAAGGTAGCTTTTGTGTACCTGGATGACGTTCTTGTGTTTGCAGGGACGTTTGAGGAGGAGCTGCAACATCTGGAGGTGGTGCTGAGCTGCCTGAAAGAGGCGAACCAGAAGCTGAACCCGAAGAAATGCACTTTCTTCCAGCATGAGGTGCCGTTCCTTGGGCATGTTGTGGGGCGAGGCGGAGTGCGCACAGACCCAAACAAGGTGTCGGCAGTAGCGGATTGGCCAGTCCCGACGTTGGTAGCGAGCGTGAGAAGCTTCCTTGGCTTGTGCAGCTACTACCGCAGGTTTGTGGAAGGCTTCGCCACCCTTGCAACTCCCCTGCATCAGCTGACAAGAAAGAATGCTCACTTCACCTGGGATGAAGCCTGCCAGGATGCCTTCAGTGGTCTGAAGGCAGCAATGATAAGTGCCCCGGTGCTGCCCTTCCCTGACTCTCGCCTCCCCTTCATCCTCGACACAGATGCCAGTGTGGAAGGCATTGGAGCAGTGTTGTCTCAGGCAAAGGAAGGTAAGGAGTATGTATTGGCTTATCACAGCTCCAAGTTTAGCAAGCCTGAGCGGAACTACTGTCACCAGAAAGGAGCTGCTGGCCATAGTGAGAAGTGTGACTCACTTCCACTCGTACCTGTATGGAGCAGAGTTCGTCATCCGTACTGACCATGTGGCGCTGAGATGGCTGAAGTCCTTGAAGAATCCGGAGGGACAGCTGTGGAGGTGGATAAGTTACTTGGAGGAGTACAACTACCGGGTGGTACATCGCTCGGGACGTAACCATGGCAATGCGGACAGCTTGAGCCGCTGGCCGTGTGAGGTGGGGTGCCCGCACTGCTCACGCCGAGAAGTAGTCAGCTGTCAGCGGGTGATAGTGGAAGGCGGACCGAGAGAGACCAGACAGCGGTGGAAAGACGCCCAGCATGCAGACCCTGACATTGCTCCAGTGTTACATTGGGTGGAAGAAGGCGAACAGCCGCTCAAGGAGGAATTGTCGCCGGAAAGCCCTGTTACCAAGGCTTTGGTGGAGCAGTGGGAGATGCTGCGCGTACAGGACGGCGTGTTACAGAAGGGATGGGAGGATGCAGCGACACAGGAGCACACGCGGTTGCTGGTAGTCCCTCTCTCCCTGCGAGCAGAGCTGCTGGAGGAAGCTCATGCTGGTGTCTCTGGTGGGCACCAGGGGCGAAAGAAGACTCTGTGCCGTCTGCGCCAACGCCTGTACTGGGTCGGTATGAGACGGGATGTGGAGGAATGGTGCAAACTGTGCCATGTGTGCGCCGCCAAGAAGGGACCGGCGCGGCGCACACGAGTACCGTTGCAGCTGTACCAGTCCGGCGCCCCCATGGAGAGGGTAGCGGTGGACATCGCGGGGCCACTGCCGTGTACACCCCGAGGTAACCGCTATATCCTGGTGGCCATGGATTATTTCTCCAAATGGCCAGAGGCATACGGGATCCCAGATCACGAGGCAGAAACTGTAGCTGGAGTACTGGTTAGAAAGTTTTTCTCTAGGTTTGGTATTCCAGGTGAGCTGCATTCGGACCAGGATCGGGAGTTCCAGTCGAAGGTGTTCCAGCTGTGCTATGAGCTGTTGGGGGTCCACCAGACGAGCACCACCCCACTTCACCATCAGAGCGACGGAATGATGGAGCGCTTCAACCGGACGCTGGCGGAAGAGTTGGCCAAGTATTGCAGCTCCGACCAGCAAGATTGGGACCTGTGGTTGCCGTTCATCTTGATGGCATACTGGTCGGCGCAGCAGGAGGCTACAGGTTACACTCCCGCCAGGATGATGTTTGTTCGGGAGATGCGGCTGCCGCTGGACCTGGCCACTGGACGACCACCAGGGGAGGAGCTACCACAGACGGCGCCTGAGTTCGTGGTGGCGCTACAGCAGCGAATGGAGGCCACGTGGCGACAGGTGTCGAGCAACCTTCGCCTCGCGGGGCAAGCCATGACTCGCTGGTACCAGTCGCGAGCTAAGGACACACAGTTTGCGGTGGGGGACCGCGTCTGGTTGTATAATCCTCGCAAGAAACGAGGTCTCACTCCGAAGCTGCAGAGCAACTGGGAAGGTCCGTACTCCATTCTGCAACGACTCTCGGCTGTTACCTACAAGCTGGGTGATTGCACACGTAAGCGGCCGCACATCGTCCACGTCGATCGCCTGTGGGCTGCTGTGGAGGAAGGCCACTTCACGTGGGGCCAGCGGGGCCCACCCTCGACTCAGACTACTTCATGCTACCTATTAAAATCCTTCCATGCCCTCGCTGGCCTAAACCCTCGGAAGGCTTATGAACCTGATGAGGTCCCTCCTATTGTTCTCCCAAACTGTGCCTCCGTGCTTGCACGTTGCCTAGTCAAACTCTTTCAACTCTCTATCTACATCTACCTTTCCTTCTTGCTGGAAGTTTGCCTACATTCAGCCTGTTCCTAAAAATGGTGACCGTTCTAATCCTGCAAACTACCGTCCTATTGCTTTAATCTCCTGCTTATATAAAGTTTTTGAATCTATTCTCAACAAGAAGATTCTTAAACATCTATCACTTCACAATCTTCTATCTCACCGCCAGTATGGCTTCCGCCAAGGCCGCTCTACTGGTGATCTTCTGGCTTTCCTTACCGAGTCTTGGTCATCCTCTTTTAGAGATCTTGGTGAAACTTTTGCTGTAGCCCTAGACATATCAAAAGCTTTTGATAGAGTCTGGCAGAAAGCATTAATTTCCAAACTACCCTCCTATGGCTTCTATCCTTCTCTCTGCAACTTCATCTCAAGTTTCCTTTCTGATCGTTTTATTGCTGCTGTGGTAGACGGTCACTGTTCTTCCCCTAAATCTATCAACAGTAGTGTTCCTCAAGGTTGTGTCCTATCACCCACTCTCTTCCTATTATTCATCAATGATCTTCTAAATCAAACTTCTTGCCCTATCCACTCCTATGCTGATGATACCACCTTGCACTTTAGCACATCTTTCCATAGACGACCAACCCTTCAGGAAGTACACAGCTCACGCAGGGAAGCCTCATAACGCCTAACTTCTGATCTCTCTAAAATTTCTGATAGGGGCAAAGCAAACCTAGTGTTAATCAATACCTCAAAAACTCAATTCCTCCACCTCTCAACTCGACACAACCTTCCAAATAACTATCCCCTCTCCTTCAGTGACACTCAACTGTCCCTTTCTCCTACACTAAACATTCTTGGTCTATCCTTTACTAGTAATCTAAACTGGAAACCTCACATCTCCTCTCTTGCTAAAACAGCTTCCATGAAGTTAGGTGTTCTGAGCCGTCTCCGCCAGTTTTATTCACCTCCCCAACTGCTAACTCTATACCGGGTCCTTATCCGTCCATGTATGGAGTATGTTTCGCATGTTTGGGGAGGCTCCACTCATACAGCTCTTTGAACAGGTTGGAATCAAAAGCTTTTCCTCTTATCAACTCCTCTCCTCTGAATGATTGTCTTCAGCCTCTATCTCATCGCCGCAATGTTGCCTCTCTTGCTCTCTTTTACCGCTACTTCCATGTTAACTGCTCTTCTGATCTCGCTAACTGCGTGCCTCCCCTGCTCCCGCAGCCTCGCTGCACAAGACTAGCTTCTTCCTCTCACCCCTATTCTGTCCACCTCTCTAATGCAAGAGTTAACCAGTATTCTCAGTCTTTCATCCCTTTCTCTAGTAAACTCTGGAACTCTCTTCCTGCTTCTGTATTTCCACCTTCCTATGACTTGAACTGTTTCAAGAGAGAGGTATCAAGACACTTATCCCATTCTTTTGGCGCTGAATCCGGACTTTCCAGGGACCGGCACTAAAGTGGGCTATTTTGTTTTATTTTTGTTGCCCTTGGCCGCCCCCCTTCTACATAATATATATATATATATATATATATATATATATATATATATATATATATATATATATATATATATATATATAGTATATATATATATTGTTACGACCGTCAGGTATTGACGTTAAATATTATTATTGGTGTCCTTCGAGCAATGTTTGTTTGTATGTAACTATATGTAATGTTCCCAAGACAGCCCATTCTTTATATTGTTGCGGCAGCGCTTAGTGTGAAGATAGCGTTGGCAATGCTACCAGATTGGCAATGATGACATTGGTGCAGAGGTGGTAGTAAGGGCTGGAGTTTGCTGCCAGGTGGATATCTTGTGCCTGATTGGCCAGTAGAAGGGACGCGACTAGGACGCGGCTAGAGGGGCGACACAAGGGAAAGGGGGGCTGTTGTCAGCAAATAGTTTCTGCCACCAGCCCGCCGGGCTCGGCGGGCGGCGATAGGAGTGCGAGTGAGGGGAGAGAAGAGAGAGGAAGAAGTTGGGGCCCAGTGAGGTGAGAGGACGCCAGCCTGCCCCGCTCTCCCTGAGGATGAGAGCGCCTGCCCCGCTCTCCCTTGAGGACGCGAGCCTGCCCCGCTCTCCCTGAGGATGAGAGCGCCTGCCTGTCTCCCTTGAGGACGCGAACCTGCCCCGCTCTCCCTGAGGATGAGAGCGCCTGCTGCTGTCCCTGAGGACGTGTTCCTGCCCGGTTTGTGTTGTGGTATAAGTACTGTGTGCCATCCTGTAGTTACTCTTGTGTGCCAGTAAAGTAAGGAAGTTGTGCCTTGCCTTTAACTGTATTCCTGCCTCTCTGAGTAAGTCTGGGGTCTGTGGGTCTGTACCTCGCTCGCCTTGCTAGCCACGAATCTTCGCCGAGAAGTGTCCCTGTGTGTGTGCTGCCGACCCTGTCCTGTATGCTGTCCTGAGGGTGACGCTGTTGGTACTTGGTAAGAGTGTACCTGTCGTCGCCTTGGAAGCTGTATGTGTGTGTGGTGGACAGGGGGCCAGCATAACAATATATATATATACCTTATACTATTATTTACTATAATATGTATGTATCTATTGTATGTAATCTCGGTATTCGTAAATAAATTGTAATGTTCACATAACTGCGTAGCGTCTAGAAGGTTCGTTGGTGACTAGCCGGGTCACGTTTTGTCAGGTCAGCGAAATTTATGTGACAAACAACGCTGCTCTATGAAGGCCGAGTACGCGCCGCGTCGCTCCCCCGAGGGAAGCTAAGTATGTAGTGCCATATATGAATTTATTTGTGATGCTTGTATCTATTGTTGCGGCGGCGCTTAGTGTGAAGATAGCGTTGGCAATGCTACCAGATTGGCAATGATGACATTGGTGCAGAGGTGGTAGTGAGGGCCGGAGTTTGCGGCCAGGTGGATATCTTGTGCATGATTGGCCAGTAGAAGGGACGCGACTAGGACACGGCTAGAGGGGCGACACAAGGGAAAGGGGGGCTGTCATCAGCAAATAGTTTCGGCCCGCCGGGTCCGGCGGGCGGCGACAGGAGTGCCAGTGAGGGGAGAGACAAGAGAGGAAGAAGTTGCAGCCCAGTTAGGAGTGTGAGAGGACGCCTGCCTGCCCCGCTCTCCCTGAGGACGTGTTCCTGCCCTGTGTGTGTTGTGGTATAAGTACTGTGTGCCATCCTGTATTAACTCTTGTGTGCCAGTAAAGTAAGGAAGTTGTGTCGTGCCTTTAACTGTACCTGCCTCTCCAAGTAAGTCTGGGGTCTGTGGGTCTGTACCTCGCTTCCCTTGCTAGCCACGAATCTTCGCCGAGAAGTGTCCCTGTGTGTGTGCTGCCGACCCTGTCCTGTATGCTGTCCTGAGGGTGACGCTGTTGGTACTTGGTAAGAGTGTACCTGTCGTCGCCTTGGAAGCTGTATGTGGTGTGTGGTGGACAGGGGGCCAGCATAACAAGTGGTGTCAGGAGTTTTTGGGATAGTTTGGCTAGCGAGATTGCCGGGTACAAGGCACCATGGCGGACTCAGACTCGAGAGGCAGTGAGAAGCCGGAAGGCAGTGAGTCAGACTTGAAAAGGCTGGAAGCCTTGCTCGTTGAGTTTGCACAGAAAATGACACAGGACAGGAAACAGTACTTAAGTGAAATAAAACAGGAATTAAAGCAGGAAATTAGGGCAGCGGGGGTGCAATTGGATCGGTCGATAGAGGAGTTCAGGGAGGAACGGGTGGCAGCGAGATGACGTTGTGAGGAAAGCACTGAAGTCCGGAGCAGAGTGGGGGAAGAAGATGTGGCAGCCCAACCCCCTGTGTCAGACCAGCAGTTGTGTGGCGTGACAGGCCACTGTGAGCTGAGAGTCTCTGTTACCGACATGGAGGAACCCTGTCTGTTGGGGCTGGACTCCCTGTTTGGGAATGCAGCGTGTGATGACCTCGGAAGGATGCAGCGGAAGGTACGTGGAGAAGTCGTACCACTGATCCTTGAGGATGCCGTTAAACAGGTCGAGAGCCCCGTGACGAGTTCGGATGTCGAGGAGAGACTGGAGCTGAACTGTGGAGTCGTGAGGGAACGTGAGGCAGCGGGCGCCACTGAAGAAGGCGGTGGAGGCCATGCAGCGGTGAGCTGCTGCGGTGACGACGTGGACGGCGGCGCGGGGAAGATGGAGAGCGGGCAGGACGGGCAGAGCGAGGCTGGCGAGCAGCGAGATGGCGGGCAGTATGTCCACCAGAGGTTGGGGTGGACGGAGGAAGGCGAGGTGCAGCCGTGCAAGGAGGAATTCGTGCTGCAAAGTCCTGCTACCGTGGACTCGGTGAAGCAGGGGGAGACGCAGCACGTGCAAGACGGCGTGTTGCAGGAGGGCGTGGAGGATGCAGCGTCACAGCAGACGTGGCTGCTGGTAAACCCTTTCTCCCTGCAGGTTGAGTTGCTAGAGGAGGCGCATGCTGGCGTCTCTGGTGGGCACCAGGGGCGCAGGAAGGCTCTGTGTAGCCTGTGCAGACGCCTGTGCTGGGTTGGCATGAGGCATGAGGTGGAGTGGTGCAAGCTGTACCACGTTTACGTCGCCGAGAAGGAATCTTAGCGACGTACCAGAGCAGCGCTGAGGTGGTACCAGTTTGGCGCTCCCTGGGAGGGGATGGCGGTGGATGTCGCCGGGGCACGGCCTAGTATGCCCCAAGGTAACCGCCGCTACCTCCCTGAGGCTACTGGACGACCACCTGGGGAAGAGCTACCACAGACGTCGCCTGAGGCTGTGGCGGCGTGGCAGCGTCAAGGTGGAGAAACGCCAGCGACGTGGATGTAGATAGGGCTTAAGCAATAATTAATAATTATGGGTTGTAGTATGACGTGTAATAACAAATAACTGTTTAAGCCTTCTTGCATGTCATTTATGTATATTTTGAACATAATGGGTGCTAACACCGACTCTTGTGGTACTCCGCTTGTGACACCACTCCAGCTTGAATTGTTGTCTCTGATTACTGTCCTCATTTATCTACCCTTTAGATAGTCTCCCATCCATTTTAGTAGTTTCCCTTTTAGTCCTCCTATGTGTTCCAATTTCCACAGTAGCCTTTTGTGCGGAACTTTATCAAATGCCTTTTTGATGTCCAAGTACACAGCATCCACCCACCCATCTCTATTATAAACTACATATATCACTCTTGCGCAAAAACTGAGTAAATTTGTAATACATGACCTTCCTTTCCTGAGGCCATATTGGTTGTTTGTTACAATTTTATTTTCTTCCAGATATTTCACCCACTGCTCCTTTATTATTATTTCACATATCTTGCTCACAACACTAGTTAGAGATAGTGGTCTATAGTTAAGTGGCTTAGTCTTCTTTCCTCCCTTGTATATTGGTACTATGTTAGCTCTTTTCCACTCTCTTGGTACTTTTTCTTCTTTCAGTGAGCTTTTAATCACATTCCAAATTGGTTCCACCAATTGTACTCTACATTCCTTTAATGTCCAACTTGACACTGCATTGGGTCCCATCGCTTTTCTGGCATCCAGCTTCTCTAACAATTTATCAATTTCTTCCCTTTGCACCGAAACTTCCTGCATCCCCTTCTGCTGTGCTTCACTGTACGGCTCTGTAAAGTCCATTTCTACACTGAACACAGACCTGAAGCTCTCATTCAGGAGTTCACTCATCTCTTCCGCTGTTTGATATACCTTTCCTTCCTTTGTTAACTTGTCAATGGTCTCCTTGCTTGTCATTTTGCCATTGATATATCTATAAAATAGCTTGGGTTCTTTTCACATTTCTCCACTACATCCTTTTCAAACACTCTCTCCTCTTCTCTTCTTATTCTAATGTATTCATTTCTTGCTTCCTTATACGCTCTTTGTGAATTTCATTTCTTTGTTTCTTTAGTTTCTTCCAAGCCTTATCCCTTATCTTTTTAGCCTCTGCACATCTGGCATTATACCAAACTTGTTTGCTCTTCCTTACTTTATATAATGGTACATACCTCTGTATACCTTCGTTGTACTTTATCAAGAATGCTTCATATTTATCTTGTACTGTTTTACCTTCCATGAGTGCCTTCCAATTTATGCTCCCCCAAAATTTTCTTAATTCTGTAACATTTCCCTTTGCATAATTAAACCTTTCATTTTTATGATCTTCCTCGTATTTTGAAATCTCCCAATCTTTCAAATTGATTTCGAGCACCACATGGTCACTCTTACCCATTGGACTCAAGTACTTTATGTTCGGACGGGGTTCCGGCTTTTTTGAGAACACCAGGTCTAGTAAAGATGGTACCTCCTGTCCCTGGTATCTAGTAAGTTCCTCCACCCATTGTTCTAATGTATTAACCATAGCTAATTGCAGCATTTCTTCGCTCAATGGCTCTGCGTTTCCATATATTTCCATCTCCTCCCATCTAATACTCCTGCAATTGAAATCTCCCATTAGTAGAATTTTATTGTCCTTTCTTATCATACTGTCCAGGCACTCCAACACCTCTTTTTGCATTTCTTTGTGTTCCTCTAGTTTCCACGCGTTAGTCTTTGGTGGGACATATGTTAATATGATCCTCCGTGTCTTCCTCCAGTTCCTGATTATTATACTTATGATCTCCACCATACCATCTCCATATTGCACTTCTTCCACATATATATCTTCTCTAACCGTAATCATTATTTCTCCTCCTCCTTTTCATTTTCTATCTCCCCTCCAATTGTTATAACCCCAAGGATCATATACCAAATTCTTGGTATATGATCCTTCGATCCTCTTGTGCAAACTCCTCATAGCACTTTTTCCGGCAGCTTTCCCTGCATGGGCTTCTCATAGGTTGACTTGCAACCAATTTTCCTGCAGTGGAAACACACTCTTCTCTTTTTTTCTTCTTTTTACGAACATTTCTCTTCCATAGTGAGGGTTCCCTTATCCGCTTTCTACTTCGAAATCTTCCTGCTGCTGGAGCATCACCTGTAATTAAAGAAAAAAATAATGTCAGTAGAAAAATAGATATAATAATAATATCAAACTTTTATTACTTATTCGTTATACATTTTAGCACATTAAAGTAATTTGTAAGAATTGGTAATATATTATAATAGCTAAAATCTTCAGCCCGCCAACGTGTAACTTCAAAATATTATTGCATTACCTTGGAGGGATTCCTTCTCTTCATCAGATTCATCTGAAGACTGTTTGTAGTCTTTATCAATAACAGAATCATCTGTATCACTACCCTCTATTATGACGACCTGGTGCGAGGGCTGCTGGAGGAGGACTGGAGGAGGCAGGAGATGTGAACTGTCAGCCAGCAAGCCCGTTCATGTTTCATCTTGTCAAGTTCTGCTGATGTGCTCTGACGAACATTCACTGAATCAATCAATCAATCAATCATGGGGGGGGGGGGAACAGACGCCGGAAGGCGCGTTTCCTTGCCTACCTTACGGCGCCACTCCAGGCGGTCACGCCTCGCGGGTCTCCATGTAGGCTCCTTTCCCATACCGAGTGGCTCCCAGCAGGAGGCATCGACTTGCCGCAGCCAAGAGTTCTGTGGGCGTCCCCTTGGCTTCCTCCAAGTCGGGTTGTCTCTTACGGAAACAATAAGCCGATAAGCAGGATCAGCTTCCGGGTATCGCGTCACATGCCCATATAGCCGCAGTTGGCGCTGACGAAATATGCTAGTAATAAGCCTTGAATCGGTCTCACGGAACAATCGCTGATTTGACACAAAGTCATACCAGCGGTATCCCATGATCCTGTGAAGGCATCTAGTACCAAAGACATCAATTTGCCTCTTCAGGTCGGTGTTCAGTGTCCATGTCTCACAACCATAGAGTAAGACAGGGATCACCAGCGACTTGAAGATCCGAATTTTTGTCCATCTGCACAGGTATCGACAACGCCAAATACTCGTGTTGAGCGAATCAATAACGCCGTGGGCCAGGCCAATCCGCCGTGTAACGTCTTGGCTCGACCCACCATCGTTATACACTAAACTACCAAGGTATGTGAAGTTTTTCAAGATCTCAATGTCCTCGCCACATGCATGGACAGACTGTACTGTTTCATCCAGTACGCCTCCAAACACCTGGACCATGGTCTTGGCCCAAGAAATCTTGAGTCCCAAGGGCTTCACCTCCTCGAGCAGTGCCTCTAGCGCCATTATCAGAACCTCTAGTGACTCAGCGAAGATTGCTACATCATCAGCAAAAACAAGATCTGTAATCTCGGTGTTACCGACAGATGTTTCGCAATGACTTTGTTCCACAACTCTGCCTAGTACCCAATCCATGCATGTGTTGAAAAGTGATGGAGCAAGCACACAGTCCTGCCTCACACCTGTATTCACAGGGAAGAAGCTGGACACGCCTCCTCCACACTTCACAGCACTTGCAGTCCCGGAGTACAGGCCAGTTAATAGACCAATAATCCTTGCAGGAATCCCACGGAGATGCAGAAGATCCCAGAGTGTCTCTCAGTGCACTGAGTCAAACGCCTTCTTGAGATCGGCATAGGCTGCAAGCATTCCCTGTCAAAACTCACGTCGGTGCTCCACCAGTACGCGAAGCGCTAGGATACGGTCAGTTGTTGATTTACCGGGCGTGAACCCTGACTGTTCAGGTCTCTGATGCTCAGCAGGTGTGTGGGGATCCGCGTCAGCAGCAAATGGGCAAGCACTTTTCCTGGTACGCTGAGCAGTGTTATTCCACGGTAGTTGTTGCAATCTTGACGGTCCCTTTTGCCCTTCCAAATAGGGATGATCAACCCCTTATTCCAGTCAAGAGGAATGGTACCTGAATGCAATACAGCAGTCAAGACAACATGTAACCCAAGTATCTTGGCTTCACCCCCAGCTTTGAGCAACTCCGCACTGATGTTGCAGATGCCAACTGCCTTTCTACCCATCAACTTTGCTACAGCCTCTTTGATATCGCCAATGGAGGGTGCAGTTTCGTCAATGGGTGGATCAGCATCCAGCGTATGCAACCCTGCAGTCTGGAGCTGTCCACTTGGAGGATCCACCGTGAACAGCTGCTCAAAGTACTCAACCCAATGAACCATCTGCCCATCTGTGTCCGATACGAGGCCACCATCTGCTGTTTGATAGCACTCACCTGAGAAGTAGATTTGGAGCGGAATTTTTTCAGAGCTCGATAAGCGGGTCTGAAGTCATTAGCATTTAAATGACACTCGACATCCTAAGCGAGACCCCTGACATATCTCTCCTTGTCTCTTCTCAGGAGAGTTCTAGTCCTACGTGACAGAGCCCTGTACTGGTCATGGTCCCCAGCAAGTCTGGCAGCGCGACTCTACTCAATACTTTCCAGGGTCTCTACGGAGGTGAAGCTTCTCCGCGACCTCAGGCGCTCCCCAATGCATTCCTTGGCAGCCTCAAGAGTCTCACGTTTGAAGGTATCCCATTGTTCTTCTGGGTCATCAAGGGTGTCAAGCGCTCCAAACCGATTGGAGACTGTCACTGCATACTGTTCTGCACATGTCAAGTCCTTCACTTTCTCAAAATGAAACAGTGTGGTTACATCTTGGAGGCTTTCTGGACTTGACATGATGCTTGAGTGAAGCAACAACAAGCCTGTGATCGGTCGCAAAGAACTCGACACTCTGAAAAACCCTGCAGTACTGGAGCATCCTCCAATGAGTACTGACAAGGATATGGTCATGTCCTTCGCTACCTCTCCGGCATTGCTATACCAATTCCAGCGGTGCAGCGCTGTTCTCTGATACCAGGAACCCACAATTATTAACCTTCTAGATCTTGCAAAATTCAGAAGGAAAGAGCTGTTGTCATTTCTGGTACCAGAACCATGGCATGGGGACCAACACATATTTCACAGCCACCCCTTTCAGTGCCAGTGACAGCATTAAAGTCGCCCAGGAAAATGAGAGCATCACGACGGGGACACTAGTCCAGTACATAGTCGAGTTTGGCGTAGAACATCTCCTTCTCCTCAGTTTCACATACCTCGGTAGGAGAATACACTGTAACAACAGACATGAAGCCTAAACTGTGCTTCAGCTTTAATCGCATCATACGCTCATCAACCGGAGTAACCTCTACAACAGACGGCTGCAGCCTGCTTGAGATGCCTATGGCTACCCCCTTGATATGGTGACCATTGCTCATGCCGGACCAGTAGTAAGTAAAACCCTTACTACTGGTCTCGTCACTACCAGGCCTCCTTGTCTCACAGAGCCCCACCATATCCACCCTCAGCTTACTGAGCTCATCTGATAAATGAGACAGTCGGTGATCCTCTGAGAGACTCAGGACATTCCAGGAGCCCACACGCAGAACACTTCGAAGCTTCACTCCAGGAGTGGTCCAACGTGTAGGCCCCACATCTGCAGCCTCACCGGCACCCCGAAAATTAGAAGTAGGGCTAGAGGGTCCTCCCGCACCTCTCAGGGCACAGGGCTCCCGTAGGCTTTCCCCTGCATCCGTCATACCGGTAGGCAGACCCCTCTGGTGCCGAGAAGTCTGCACGGTCAGACTTCCCATCATACTTGGATCGGGGCAATAGCCAGAGCCTCGCCCGTGCCTATAGCCCCTACCGCGACCTCTACCTCTAATACCCACATGTTATTATTTCTAACTTTGCTATGGATAATACAGCAAAATTAATGACAAACATGGTTAGAAATATGATTTATAAAGTTTAGTACGTACATGAGTCATCAACAGCAAAGTGTGCAAGAAAGGGTGAATTTGACATTGGCCTCTCATCTAGCCCTCTATATTTTTCTAAAGTGAATGCAAGAAGGGCCAATCTCTATATTAGCTCTTCTAGCAAGAAAATTTTCCATTCGTCACTCGACATTAGCGGAGAATGGAACGCTCTTGTGGCTCTCAGGATGCATGGATGACATTGGCCTTTCTTGTAGTGATAAAGTGAAAAATTCCCAGTTCAATGGTATCCTTATCTAAAATCAGCCATTTTATGACATTGACCCTTATAGTTCTCAGCCCCAGGATTGAAGGAGCATAGAAGCGACCTGCGACACCACAAAACCACCAATTCTCTTGTATTACATGCAGAGGAGCATGTACATTTGCCAAATTGGGAAAACGCGGCGGCCCTGCACACAAAAAATGGAAAAAAAGAAGAGGAAGCTGGTGGAGGCCGCATATATTGCTACCTCCCTCATCACCAACCATAGAGAGAGCTTTGTAAGCCTATCTCGTTCGGCAGCCAAACTCACGCTAATGGACCAATCAGCGCGCTCCCCTGGCAGACGTTCGCACAGGTGATCCACAACGAGTGAATATAAACTGCTGTTCTTTCCATGTCTGTCACTCACACTCACTCGGACTCGACACTCACGGACCAGACTTCACAGCGGCAAGACCTCTCCACTGCTCTCCACCAACGCGCTACGGTCAACCGGCGCTGTGGACTCTGATTCACACGAGCTGGACTGTCTGCTGCTTCCTGTGTTTGGGGACTCTGTCTCTCGCGCTTGCTACACTGCCGCGCACACCACTACACTTGTGTACCGGGACTCTCCCACTTGGTAGAGAGTCCGCCCCTGTGTAGTTCTTTTCTTCTTCTACTTTATTTCCTTTTCGGCCATAGAGCACCCTGTTCAGAGTGGTACGAAGCCGAACCCCGCGGATTCTGGCGTTAGGCCAGTTCACAAGGGGGGCCCTCAGAGGGCTGGCTATAGGAAGCCGCAGGGTTGGCCACAAACTTATAGGGTATCAGGAAAGACTCTCTTTAGAGGCAGCAGCTCAAGCACCCTCGAGGCTTTTAGAAGTTGGGGGGTGCACTAAAGAGCTGCTGTAGGCAGGCACCTTACATTTCTGTGTTATTAGCTGTGGTTCTGCTCCCAGAGCAGTCTTGAAATTTAGGCACAAACACCAATTCTGACACTCTACACATTTGTACACATTAACATGTTCCAAAATGGCAAGACTCAAGATAAAAAGTGACAACTCAAGAGATCCCAACAGAAAATCAGTCTTGCTAGAATTACTCTGCAATGAAGATATATACATAACCAAATTAATTCCGGTAAATGATGGATTCATTGTTATCACCATTGATGAAGACCAAGACAAGATATTCCAGGAAGAAGTCAAAAACAAGCTCAACGAAAACAGCTTCTACACAGTCATACCACCAGAACTAAAAGCAAAAAGGTCCATAATAATTTTCAAAGTGGATCCTCACATCTACAACAACTCTGAGGAAGAAATTACACGCGAACTTAAGCTACACAATGAATGGATCCAAGAAGGCATAGATGCAGTGTTTAAGTTCCCTAATTCCAAGACTCTCAAGATTACCTTCACTCAGGCTATCCTTGCGAGTAAGGCTCAGGAGCATGGACTGAAACTACTGCAAATGAAAATACCAAAACACCAAATTAATCAAGAAAAGTACTACAATATCAAAATGTGTTTCAGGTGCTACAAGCTGGACGATCACTTCACAAACACCTGCCCTATGACTACTGACTATAAAATATGTTCAGAGTGTTCTCAAGAAGGACATACATGGAAAGAATGTACATCAAATACAAAAACATGCATAAACTGCAAAGAAGAACACCGCACAATGTCGATGAAGTGTACCAAGAGAAAGGAAGTAATCAAAAAGATGAGGCAAGAAGAGAATGAAAAAGGAGAAAACACTTATGCACAGGCCACCAAGACACTCAACGATCCAGACATTGCCAACATGGGAAAATTGCAAATTGATAAGTCAGCACACATGAAAATTTACTCATCATTAATACACGCTCACATGATGAATGTTATAAATCCAGGCTCTTTTGAGTCAGAGCTCAACGCAACACTAGAAATTAATAATCTCCCAACAATTAAAATACCAAGAGTGCCAAATTCAGCGAAATTACTTGCAACAATATCCAATTTAGAATCCAAGACAGATGGCATGGATACTTCTGAGGATCAGGCATCAAGACAAGCTGAATACAGTCCCACCCCAGAAGAACCAATCCCACAACCAAATATAATATCAAAGAAACTACATAGCAAAGACATAGAACTAGAAATTATCACGAAAGTAAGTAATGGATGGCCAGAAAACATCAACCTAAGCCAATTGACATCAGGAATAGAGAGAGAAATATACAAATACACATACAATGAAAAGATGTTAAAACCTGAAGAAGTAATAGACTTGTTAAAGAAAGGAGAAATAATTTTAGAAGAATGCTGGAGAACAGTGGAAGATAGTGTATTCAGGAAAATAAGAAGTGGACATACAAATGAAAGAACGCCTCCTCCAAGAGAAACAAGAAAAACAAGACTGAATATATACAAAAGTTAATAACCAACAATCAGCAATCCAAATGATTTTAAACAAAATTAAAGTTATCCAACATAATGTTCTGCATTGGACCAATAGGAGGATCATATTATCCAACACCTACAGAAACATTGATCCTGAAATAATTCTTATTAACAGCCACTGTATACCAGATGAAACAAAAATCAAAATAGCAGGCTACAATATTCATAAAAAGAACACATTAAATAATCCATCTGACGGATCAGCAATTGCAATCAAGAAACATATCAACTATAAACTTCACGACAATTTTTTATCTGACCTACTAGCAATTGAAATTTCCACTAGTACTGGAAACATAATCATAGCAACTATGTACCAACCTCCAGCAAGAAACTACATCCCAATACCAGATTTCTTAACATTATTTAGACGTAACATTCCAGTATACTTTATAGGGGACTTAAACGCAAATCATCCCACTCTAGGATATCAACACACAAACACTAAGGGAAGGCAAATAAATAGACTAATAAGAAACAGAACAATCCAACACATTGGACCAGAGTTTCCCACCTATTACACACATGGTAGAGGTACAACACCAGACATTATATTAGCTAATTACAGAGTACATCATAACATACATGTAGAACAAGGTCCACTAACTACAAGCGACCACATACCAATTATTTTACAATAGCAGCATCTCCTATACTAATCCCTTCATCACCTAAACCTTATTACAAAAATGCAGACTGGGAGAAATTTCAAAACATAGTCAACACTAACATGTGGAGTAATACCATAAATAATGAAATTATTGAAACAATAGATGAAGCAGTAGAGAATTGGCATCACGCTATAAAATGTGGCATACAAATAATACCACAAACATGGCATAAAGCTCTCCCCGCACCACGACATAGTAACACAACTAAATTATTACTTATCCTTTTTACAAACTTAACAAGACATTCTAGAGATCATGGATGGAACTATGCACATTTTAGATATTACAAGAATATACAAGTTATATTACAGGAATCACTAATCAGAGAAAAAAATGAACAATGGACAAAATTAATAAAAGACGTTACCAATACTTACAAAAATCCCAGAGTATTTTGGGAAAAAATAAATAACATCATTGGAAATAGCTATCAAGACACACATTATTTAAAAGACACAAATAACATAAAAGTATACACAGACGAAGGAAAAGAGCAAGTACACAGGGAACACTGGGAGCAAGTATTTATAGATGATGATGAGGAGGAGGTTGATAACGACGAAATAGTTTATGACTACCTACGAAACAACATAAACAGAATAACACCTTTTGAGCACTCTAATTTATTAAGATTAGGAACTAGTACAATAGATAGGACAATTGAAATAGATGAAGTGAAAGAAATTATACACAAGCTAAAAAGAACAAGTCCTGGAGGCAGTGGGATAAATAAAATCATTTTAAATAAACTTCCTGACATGGCTATTAACAGATTGACAGACATTTATAACAATACACTATCAGCAGGATATTTTCCTGATGCATGGAAAAAAGCAATAGTTAGGTTAATACCAAAATCTAATAAATCTCCTTACCATCCTCAAAATTATAGACCAATTTCATTACTTGAAGTGCCGGGAAAAATTCTCGAAAGAATAATCAATACCAGACTGAAGACATACCTAGAAATAAACAATAAATACAATATTAATCAATTTGGATTTAGAGCCGGTAGAGGGACCACACACGCTTTGGCCATCATCACAGAAAAAATAGCACAACACAAATCAGACAAAGGACAATGCCAAGTAATCTTTAGAGATGTAACAAAAGCTTTTGACAAGGTATGGCACTGCGGTTTAAAGTACAAAATATTGCAACTACAACTCCCAACCACCATAGAAAAGATTCTATGTGACTTCATATCAGACAGAACAGCATCAATAAAAGTAAAGAACTTCATTGGTCCGTCATTCAACTTAAATACAGGTGTGCCGCAGGGAAGTGTTTTATCTCCAACACTTTACACTATATATACAAACGACATAGAGGAATCACAGAGAGATTTAAACATTAGCTACGCAGATGATATTACCCAAATAATTGGCTATAAAGGAAAATAAAAAAACATGATGAATCTACATTCCACCAGAGAGATAGAGAGAATTAACAATTTTGAAAAAACATGGAAAATAAAAACCAATATTACAAAATTTACACCATTACATCTTGGTGCACGTATAACAACACCACTAAATGTAAATGATAACCCAATTGAATTCATTAACATTGGAAAGTGTCTAGGATTAAAGATAACAAATACTGGATACTATAAACACATAACAGATAGATGCAATAGTGCATCTGCAGCCCTAAAAAAATTAAATACATTATATAATATGCCTGAAAAAATCAAAGTACACTTAGTCAAAGCATTAATATTACCAATCCTAGACTATCCACCTATCCCAATTCATGCAATGAGTAAAACTCAAATTAGCAAATTGCAAAAAATACAAAATAGAGCGTTAAGATTTGCCACCAACCAAAAATACCCATATTCTATGAACACAATACAAATACATAACCATACAAAAACTCAACCAGTAAACATAAGATTACATAAGAGAGCCAAAGATATTTGGGATAGGCTACAGGATTTAGAAATTCCAGCTTATCAAGAACTGGAAGAAAATAAAGATAACATTAACAACTATCATAAAGACTTCAAAAGTAGTTTGTTAGCTTGCAGTATAATACCAACACCTGAATACCACTAACATCTACAGAAATTCCATACATTTGTTGGGGTTCGGTGATGGGGTAGAAGAAAATTACATGTTACATAAATAAAAAATACATAAATAATTAAAAAAAAAATATATATAAAATTAAAATAAAACCAGAGAAAAACAGTTTTTTTTTTTTTTTGTGTTCTTGTTTTTGCGTTTTTGTATACATATTAATTAAATAAAGTTTTGGGCAGCGTAACTATACCTAAGAAATAAGAAAAGCAACTGGCCTGAGCTTGTTAGTAAGGAAATCAAAATAGTAAAATAAATATAAAAATAGCAAGGTGGATCGCCCACCAACTTTTCACTCCTACTATACTTCTATTATTTCTGTCTGTTAGCCTTCTTTCTGTACAAACTCTTCTATTACTTCACCCATCTTATCTCTAATATAAAGTAAAAGTAAAGTCTGTCACTCTCTGAAGAAGACATTCTGTCGAAACGTTGGAGTAATGAGTATCCCTGACCCAGCACAAGTTTTCCCTTACCATCTTTACACTCTCTCTCTCTCTCTCTCTCTCTCTCTCTCTCTTTCTCTCTCTCTCTCTCTCTCTCTCTCTCT
>CM035219.1:6058684-6083535 GCA_020233015.1 Callinectes sapidus
CTTTGCCGATTTCACCGCAGCTTCTGCACGCCCGTTACTCTGCGGGTAGTGAGCAGAGGAGAGACGCACAGTGGCGCCCCATCTCTTGAAAAACTCCGTCATGTCCTCGTTGGTCCCGCCATCCGTGGATATTTGCTCTGGTGCGCCCCATCTCGAGAAGTAGAACCTCAGCTGGCTCATAATCTTGTTAGAGGTAGCACCACTGGGTAGCTGCACCACCTCCAGCCAGCACGTCACCCTGTCAGCATAAGCCAAGTACGAGCACCCGTCCAGCTGGAAGACGTCCACCACTGTCTGCTGGAAGGGATACTCAAGGGGCGGCGTGAGGATCAGCTGCTCGAGCGGTTGTGAGGGCACGTGGGCGTTGCAGACACTGCAGGAAGACCGGTGGTGCTGCAAGTCCCCCTCTAGGCCTGGCCAGTACACAGTCTGCCTGGCTCTCCTCAGCATCGAATCCAGGCCCTGGTGACTCGCATGTAGGTTTGCTGCCACTTGATGGTGCAACTCCTTAGGGATGACCAGACGCACATGCCCCTGGTCGTATATGTAGGTCACCAGGACCAGTGATACTGACAGTCTGTCCCTGACGCTGTAGAACGGCCGCAGGCATTCAATCTCCTGCGCTCTGTGGGGATGCCAGTCGCCTGCCAACACTTTAGCCACCAACAGCTGGTATACTGGGTCCTGTTGTGACGCCTGGAGGACCACTTCCTCGTCCAAGGTGAGACGCCCGTCAAAGTCCAGGGCTGCCACGGTGGCTGCAGCCATCGCTCCTGCCAGTTCCTCCACCTGCTCTTCGTCCTGCCCATCGGGGGGTGCTTTGAGGGCGGGGTATCTTGAGAGGAAGTCGGCTGCACAGTTCTTCTTACCGGGCAGGTACCGGACAGTGAAGCAGTAGTGGAGTGTCCTCTCCTTCAGGCGGAAGAGCCGCCGGTTCACTATGTCCGTGAGCGCACGATCACCCAGAAGCTTAACCAGGGGTCGGTGGTCCGTCACCAGCATCAAGTTAGGGCAGCCCAGCAAGAATAAGCGCGCCAAGAATAAGCGGCACCAGGCCACAGCGAGCGCCTCGCCTTCCACCCGGCAGCCACACAGCGCCAGGCGCCAGCCGTTCTTGCAGCAGAATGGTGCGTCCACAGCTGAACAGCGGCAGTGTTGCTGGAGGATGACGAAGCCCAGCTCCTCTTTGCTCCAGTCAGTCATCACAGCAGTGGGCCGGGTGCGGTCATAGTAGGCTAGCCCATCCTTGGCCAGCTGACATATCGTGTCCTTCGCCTGTTCGAGCTTTTGCCGCAGCTGCTCATCCCAGTACACTTTCTTGCCGGCTTGCAGGCTTCTTGAGGAGGTCCCGAAATGGTTCCATGATGGGGGCTGTCGCAAGGAATGGCGCCAGCTGGTTTACGAATCCATACCAAGATCTCACGTCGGTGATGGAGGGATGTTCAGGCATGGAGAACTTTCTGATTGCAGTTAGACGCTCATCTGCAGGCCTTTAGGTGTCCCAGTCGAGGTGGAAGCCAACGAACTCTGCCTCGCGACGGCAGAACTTAAACTTCTCCGACATTAGAGTGATGCCCTTTCTGGCACACAGCTCAAGCAAGTCAAAGGTGTGCCAGAAAGCCTCCTCAATGCTGGCATCATGGAGCAGAGTGTCATCAATGCATTTATGCTTCCGTGGAAAATCCATAATGGCGTCGTCGAATCTCTTCGTGTACGCATCTGTCGCCGAGCAATGCTCCATAGGTGTCCTACAGTACTGGAAACGACCCCCCGGGGTGATGAAGGTCGTCAGGCGCCTGCTCTCTTCATCAAGCTCGACTTGGTGGAATCCCCAGTGAGCGTCCAACACCGTTTTGTATGAGTGTGGGGGGATGTCAGACACCATGTCGAAAGGCGCCGGTGTGTGGTGTGTTTCTCGACGGCACCAAGCATTCAGCTTCTGAAAGTCTACGGTCCTGCGCGGCTTGCCAGACTTCTTCGCCACAACCACCATGCGCGCACACCATTCAGTGGCCTCACCCGCAGGGACTGGGCGAATCACACCTTTCCTCACGTCTTCGTCGAGTTGCTGTTTAACCTCAGCCCTCCAGTGCTTGGGAACTGAGGCAGGCGTGGGGCTTCACGCCCTCGAGCAGGTAGATGTGATGCGGCGCTCCTTCCATGACAGGTCGCGGGTTCCTCTCGGTGTTGAATGTAGTCGAAGAGAACTGCCTCAGTAACCATTCCTCTAACTGTGGAATGTTCTCCTCTAGCAGCGGCAGTGGCAGCGAGGGAGGTCTGGCCGGGGGGCGGTCGGGGCGGTCTCCAGTCATTCCCGCTGCAGCAACAGACGCCTGAGGGTGTGGGAAGCCGCTGTGCACCAGCCCTAACTCCTTACAGGCGGTGCACGAGAGATACAGGCGCTCCACCGATTCCACAAAGTGCACCTCTTGCAGTGTTGAGCGCCCTGGGAGGCTGATGCGGCAGGGTGCCGCTCCAAGGCTGGTCAGCGGTATCTTGGCCAGGTCTCTGAGGCCAGCCCGACGCTGCAGCAGCGCAGGCCGGAGACCCAGCGATGCCATTAGGGGTGGGCCAGCCACGCACACCTGGGCCCCCGTGTCGGCCACTGCTGTGATGGTGCACCACTTACCACCCACCTGAGACGCTAGCAGCACCTGCAAGAGCGGTTATGGGGCGATTCCGGCGGCGCCGACGATCACACTGTTTATGGCCTTGCCAGTCTCACACTTCTTGGAGCTCCTGCACCTCCTCTTGAAGTGCCCAGGCTTCCCGCATGCTCCACAGGTAGCATGCTGCGCGGGACAGGAGGCTTTGTCGGGAGCGTGCTTATACCCACAATTTCGGCAAGACTTGTGGGTGTTTGAGGCGTTGTGGCGCGAGGCGGCAACTGTGGGCTGGTGAGGGGTGACGTCATCATCGCTGACGTCATCAGGCATGACGTCAGTTCCCCCAGACTCGTATTCGCGCGCGATTTTCCCGCCATGCACTGAGGTGGCGTCACGCTCCGCCACCTCAAACGAAGCACAGAACGCCCTCAAACTTTCCACATCACTGAAGGCATCACACTGCCGAAACACCTCTCGTTTTAGGGCTGAGCTACTTAGACCAACCAACACTTTGCGCAGCAGCATATACTCTGAGAGGTCACACTCGTATTCCGGGCACTGGAAATCACAATCCATTGCGCGTTGGGCACAACGCTAAAAGAAAGCGCCGACAGGCTCACCGCTGGCCTGACAGACACTGAAGAAATCAGACCAACGCACTGCCTGATTCGATGCCCGCAACACAATCTTCCCGATCGCGTCAAATGCGCCCTTCGCGGACATGGCCTGCCACTGAACTGTGGTGAACTTGATGTCTAAGGCCCACTGCAGGTCAGCAGCACACAACAGACGAATGTGGAGCACTGCTTCTTGATCCGGCCATCTTGAGAGGGATAGCCATGCTTCCACCGAGCGTCGCCACGTCCTAAAGCCTGCCGAGGACATCTCCAGCAGGCGTGGCACCAGCAGGAGCCTTTCCTGATGGACGCTGCAGGCTGGCGGTAGACAACGACGCCAGGCTGGCCTGCAGTGATGCGATGGCCTCTTGCTGTGCCAAGAAGGTTGACTGAGCTTGAGAGACAAGCGACGGGGGTTACCGACTTCCCGGGCTTGGGCGGCCTCGGGAAGTTAGACCAGGGAGTTCGACCAGGGCGACGTGGGAACGACATGTTGAGGAGTAGCTTCGAGGTCACTGCGCCATGTAGAAGTTCTTAATAAGAGACTCGAGATGCCGTTGTCTGACTTAATTGTAAAGTACAGAGTCGCCGCACGTCTGGCTAACTGGTGGGTCGGAGTCTAACTGACGCTTCGGGTAGAGCCCGGGAAACTCTTCCCGCGCCACTCCCTCCAGATGCAAGTGGCCACCATATACAATATCCTACAGACATAAGATTAGCCTTCGGTTGGTTATATGTTCATGAATATGTTTTTTAATTTGGTCTCTTTTTATACTGCTGAGAAAGTTAACCTTTTTTCACATCCCTCTTAGCTCTGAAGCTGGTGGCCTAATCGAGGTAGCAAACTCGAAAGAAAAGTTTAGTGATGAGACTCTAAAATGAAAAATGTGTTTTTTTTATTTTTTTATTTTTTTATAGCGGTGGATGCGGCTTTTTTTTTCTTTTTGAGTGTTGGATTCCTTTTTTTTTTTTTTTTTTTTTTTTGAGTGAATCTGTAAACTTTTTTTCATATACTCTGTAGATTTTTTCTTTTATGTCCGAGGGTATAAATACAAGCAGTGCTACCAAGGTACTCCTGGCCTAGCACAGATTTTAGAACCCACCAGCGGATGACCACTACTGAAGGGGGTAGAATCTACGAAGATTGGTCTTATATCGGAAAAATAAAGCAGTTAACGAATACATTTTTATTGGATCTTGCGGTCAACCTTCAGTTGGCTACTGAGGTTGCCCGTGACAAACCAGATCTTCTAAAGTTTCTGGCAGAGGAGCAATCCGAGCGGAATCTTTGAAAGCCACAATTAACACAGGTCTCTGTGACTTTGGTCGTTAGCATTAACTGGGAGGAGTAAGGAGCTAATATCTGTCGTAAATATAAAAAAATGGAAAGAAACAATGGAAAAAGTTTTTCTTTATTCTGGGTGAAACAACATGCAAATTTTTAGGTGTTAACAGCTAAGCTTCAGTTATCAGTGTCACATTTTGAAGGACCGAAAATAATCTAAAGTTTTTTTAGTTTGACCACAACCAACTTTAGGTAATCTGGGCAGGGGAGGGACCACGAATTCAAGCGATAGAGGTTGTGGTCCGTCGTAGATCAGGCATCTGAGGAACTTCAAAAGGATCTATAAACTCGAAAAGTAACCAGGTCCTCGTTAAGAGGTCTTTTCATAACCAGGTGATTGAAAAGTTGATCTTGTGTTATAATAGCTTTTCTAGGTACTTATTGAGATTCGTTGCTGGTCAAAGCTTGATGACCGTCGAACAGAACAGAGTGGTCTGCGCTTTGGTTCATGTAAAAGAATGCTGGCCATACCATAATGATGATGGAGCCGTCTTGTCTGTACAAGATATACTCGCGAGAGAAGACTGCAATTTTTGCCCCACGGTTACCGGTTGCTAATGCTAGGAGGATGAAGCATTTGTGAAGTAAATCCTATTCCAAAGAACATTTACCCTTGAAACGAGGCTAACGGAGGAACTGGATCCCCTTGATTAGATTACAACAGAGTTCCAAAGATTGTCTTATTGGCCTGTCCGGGACAAGGACCTCATTAGAAGGTTCAAATGTGAATTGGAGAAATTTAAACCACTTACTTTCTTTACTGGGGATGGTAAAGTTAATTTATATGCAGCAATGTTAAAGATGCCCATTCAACTTTGGAAGCCAAGGTCAAAGATGTCTCATAAGACGACCCCTGAAAGATCCTTCCAGGAAGTCACTGCTTCTATGCTCCACATGATCTTCAGTATGAGACGTGCCTCATTAGTTACCTGGTTATCTTATGAGATCGACTCTTTGAACAGTGCAGTGTAGCAGTCACAACCGTCTGGAATTCACAGGTGGAACTGGTGATTCATTGGCCCCATTATTTGCCTTTCTTGTCAATGCCGTCTTGCATCCTCCTTTCGAATTTAATCAGTAACGAGAAAAAAATGTCGAGGTCACAAGAGAGCTGCGGTGAAAGGCGATCCCTCTGGATAGGCTGCACTCTGGGTAGCAGAGAGCAATGTAAAACCTGTTGACATATGAAACCAAAAAAGTGTAATGTAAAATTACTGGAATATTGCAGGATATAACTCAGTCAAATAAGAGTGTTGAAAGAGACGACTCAGATTAAAGCACAGGGAGCATACAATGTCCTTTCATTGAGTAGCCCAAGTCTTCAAGATAGAACACAGTCATAATGGGGCTGATATAAAGTCTGTCCGTTGAGAGACATCTGGTGTCTGTTGACATACCAAAGCATCAAGGAAGGCTAAGGTAAGGGAAATGCCAATCCAAAGAAATTCAACAGGTAAGGAGGCAGGATTGATTCACCTCAAACTAAACTTGATCCTCTTGCAGACCATTCAACTCCAGAGGCGGCAAAGAGCATACACCACTGGAACTGGAACGAGGTGGGATCAGTTTAGCTTGAGCGCTCAAAGGAAAAGTTTATTTTACGAGACTGATCCAAGGGGTCTCCCCAAGAAAGGGAGGAAGGTGGTGAAACCCCAATACCAGTAGTATTGAATGAAGTAAGTATGTTGTCGGCTCAGCTTACCTGAAGCAGGTGGGGACCAAATCAACAGAGGAAAGCACAGTCTAAAGAGGACTCTTAACGGGAGAACCTCTCTGTAGCAACGCTGTGCCGAAACTGAAGTACCTCAGTAGCGTCACTAGTATTTACGTATACCCTCAGACCTGAAAAAAAAATTTGTCAGAAATATCAATGAAAAGTTTAGGTTGAATTGCCCCCCCCCCCAAAAAAAAAAAAAAAAGTTAATCCAACACTAAAAAAGGCGCATCCAGAACTATTAAAAAATCATCGGTTTTCCATCGCTGCAAACTTTTCTTTTTGACCTAGTGGTATATGCAGGGCTTCCCAACCGGAAGCTGACTGCAGCAAGAGTAAATAAACATTAATTTTCTAGTTTTGAAAATTTGTGTGAATACATGTGTAGCAACACTATAGTGACCAGCCTCTCGCAAAGAGAAAGAGAGAAGCTTCTCTAGAACATTCTCCGAGGAAAAGTGACTACTCATAACCTTGTCAACTCAAGCTGATGACAAAGGAGAGCCGTGGCAGCCAAGGCGAAGGGTTTGAACAGGCCGGGCGCATATCTGTAGCGGATGTAGGCGTCCCGCTACATCGTTAGGTAGCAAAGCGCTGCGTAGCAGTGAGCATAGCAAAGATAGCACGCACTGGCTAATGAAAATACTAAGACATATCTAGGTGTCTAAAAAGAAAAACACAATAAGTCCTTATTATGCCCATCAAGTTGTTAAATAAGGAAATTAAAGCACTTGTAAATTTCGAGGAGGGGCTTCTTTGTCAAGAGATAATGTTAAATAAAGAGAATGATGCCTTTCCATAGAAAATGAATTACAAAAACAGCTGTGCTGCACTGCACAAGGAATGCAAACAGAGACGATGTGAAGATGCTCAGAAGTTCGAATTCTTGGGGGGGAGGACAGAAGCACTTAATTCAGTTGATACGTGCAGTATTAAAATGAGATTTCCAAAGATCTTGAATTGACGGAAACAGAACCTAAAATCTGTCGATACATGCGTTATTTCGACGGGAAACAATTTTGCGTCAACTGGAACGTAGGAATAACTTGAAGTCATATGGCCTTGCTGACAGACAAGCAAGGCCGCCCTCCCCCCCCCCCCAAAAAAAAAAAAAAAAAAAAGTTTGAAATAGGCACTGAAGCAGTAGAAGCGGGAATGGATCACATGGGACTGAAACAGCAAAAGTCTCCATCAAGGATATTATAATTAAGATAAAGTGATCGAATTAGCGAAATTGATGTGAGAAATTCAAGTAAATGCGATCCCACGTGAGTCTCGTTGGCTAGCTAGCCTGTCTGTGAAACGAACTTATGTTGGCAGGAGAAGGGTGTTTGTTATGGTTCTCGCGAGTGGAAGCCAAGAGGATTTTGGGGCGTAGAGGTACTAGTTAGATCACTACAGTATAGCAGCAGTTTTTGGTGTGTACAAGGTCGTAGTAGGGGCGAGATGTGTATTGCGAGTGTCTGCCTGCTGTGACCGTGACTGACTGCTGTGGGGACGAGGGCTTACACAGTGATTCTGTATGTGGAGGAGAGGACCAGAGATTCCCAGGCTCTGTCAGCTCTGGAGTCATCGGGAGGACTGGCCAACGGAGGAGTGTGTGAGATGACAAGCAAGAGTACAGGCTGGGTGCAGTTCAATAGAAAATATTGACAGTTTGTTGTGGGGAAGTGTGCGCTTGGAGACTGGTGAAGGGTATTATTTTTGTTCTATGTTGGTACAAGGATTGAGGTTTTTAGTTTCATATTATGGTGTACCAGTTTTTCTTGGCCGTGTTATTTGTAAGCGGTTAGGATTAAACTTTTCTGAGGATATGTCCTCCACATCCCTGACGCTACCCGCCTCACTGTCTGGCGTGGGGCCAGCGGGGCCCACCCCGCTGGCCCCATGTGAAGTTGCCTTCCTCCACAGCAGCCCACAGGCGATCGACGTGGACAATGCGCGGCCGCTTACGTGTGCCATCACCCAGCTTGTAGGTGACAGCCGAGAGTCGTTGCAGAATGGCGTACGGACCTTCGCAGTTGCTCTGCAGCTTCGGAGTGAGGCCTCGTTTCTTGCGAGGATTATACAACCAGACGCGGTCCCCCACCGCGTACTGGGTGTCCTTCGCTTGCGACTGGTACCAGCGAGTCATGGCTTGCCTCGCGAGGCGAAGGTTGCTCGACACCTGTCGCCGCGTGGCCTCCATTCGCTGCTGCAGCGCCACCACGAACTCAGGTGCCGTCTGTGGTAGCTCCTCCCTGGTGGTCGTCCAGTGGCCAGGTCCAGCGGCAGCCGTATCTCCCGACCAAACATCATCCTGGCGGGAGTGTAACCTGTAGCCTCCTGCTGCGCCGACCGGTATGCCATCAAGGTAAACGGCAACCACAGGTCCCAATCTTGCTGGTCAGATCTGCAATACTTGGCCAACTCTTCCGCCAGTGTCCGGTTAAAGCGCTCCGCCATGCCGTCACTCTGAGGGTGAAGCGGGATGGTGCGCGTCTGGTGGACCCATTACAGCTCACAGCACTACCGGAACACCTTTGACTGGAACTCTCGACCCTGGTCCGAATGCAGCTCACCTGGAATACCAAACCTAGAGAAAAATTCTCTTACCAGTACTCCAGCCACAGTTTCTGCCTCGTGATCTGGGATCCCGTATGCCTCTGGCCATTTGGAGAAGTAGTCCATGGCCACCAGGATGTAGCGGTTACCTCGGGGTGTGCACGGCAGTGGCCCCGCGATATCCATCGCTTCCCTCTCCATGGCAGCGCCGGACTGGTACAGCTGTAACGGTGCTCGTGTGCGCCGCGCCGGTCCCTTCTTGGCGGCGCATACATGGCAGAGTTTGCACCATTCCTCCACATTCCGTCTCATACCGACCCAGTACAGACATTGGCGCAGACGGCACAGAGTCTTCTTGCGCCCCTGGTGCCCACAAGAGACGCCAGCATGCGCCTCCTCCAGCAACTTAACCTGCAGGGAGAAAGGATTTACCAGCAGCCACGTCTACTGTGTCGCTGTATCCTTCACTCGCCTCTGCCACACACCGTCTTGTATGTGCAGCGTTTCCCCCAGCTCCACCGAGTCCTCGGTAAAAGGACTTTCCGGCAAGAATTCCTACTTGCACGGCTGCTCCTTCCTGCACGATTCCTTCCCTTCCGTCTCGTTGCTGGCCAGCTTCGCTCTGCCCGCTCTCCACGGAGTCCGCCTTCCCCGCGCCGCCGTCCATCTCATCACCGCAGCTGCTCACCGCTGCATGGCCTCCACCGCCTTCCTCAGTGGCGTCTGCTGCCTCACGTTCCCTCACGACTCCGCAGTTCAGCTCAAGTCTCTCCTCGACATCCGGACTCGTCACGGGGCTCTCTACCTGTTTAGCAGCACCCTCAAGGACCAGTGGTACGATTTCTCCACGTACCTGCCGCAGCATCCTTCCGAGGTCATCACACGCTGCATTCCCAAACAGGGAGTCCAGCCCCAACAGACAGGGTTCTTCCATGTCGGCAACAGAGACTCTCAGCTCACAGTGGCCAGTCACGCCACACAACTGCTGGTCTGACACAAGGTGTTGGGCTGCCACAACTTCTTCCTCCACTCTGCTCTGGACAGCTTCAGTGCTTCCCTCACAACGTCGTCTCGCTGCCACCAGCTCCTCCCTGAACTCCTCTCCTGTTTTAGTTCTTGTGTCATTTTGATGACCAAGTTTTCCAGCCTTTTCAAGCCTGACTCACTGTCTTCCGGCTTCTCACTGCCTCTCGAGTCTGAGTCCGCCATGGTGCCTTGTACCCGGCAACCTCGCTAGCCAAACTATCCCAAAAACTCCTGACACTACTTGTTACGCTGCTCCCCCGTCCACACACACACACAGCTTCCATGGCGACGACAGGTACACTATCACCATCAGGACAGCATACAGGATGGGGCCGGCAACAGACAGGGACACTTCTTGGCGAAGATTCGTGGCTAGCTAGAGAAACGAGGCAACAGACCCACAGACCCCAGACTTACTCAGAGAGGCAGGAATTCAGTTAAAGGCACGGCACTACTTCCTTACTTTACTAGCACACAAGAGCGTAAATACAGGATGGCACACAAAACTTAATACCACTACACAAACAGGGCAGGATCGCATCCTCAGGGAGAGCGGGAGAGGCAGGCGTCCTCTCAAGGCAAAGCTGGCTACATCTCTCCTCCTCACTGGGTGACTGGGCTGCAACTCCCGTCCTAGACGCGTCCCTTCTACTGGCCAATCAGGCACAAGATATCCACCTGGTTGATAACTCCAGCCATCTTTACCACCTCCACACCAATGTCATCATTGCCAATCTAATAGCATCATTGCCAACGCTATCTTCACACAAGGCGCCGCCGCAACAATATCTCTCTATCTATCTCTCTATCTATCTATCTATCTATCTATCTATCTATATATATATATATATATATATATATATATATATAGATAGATAGATAGATAGATAGATAGATAGATAGATAGATATAGATATAGATATATATGTATTGTGTGTGTGTGTGTGTGTGTGTGTGTGTGTGTGTGTGTAATTTGGTATATCAACTATATAGATCATTTTAACATGTTTCACATATTTCTTCAGTAGTAGTAATCTTCTTGCTCTATCAATCATTTTCTTATATGAATGCAATAACTATTCTTGTCACAACATTGCAAGTATGAAATTCAATGCTTAGGGGGCATTAAAATTCTGTTTACAGTTTCAGATTTAATCTATTCATTATGACTATTAAATTTATGTAACCGATATTACACAATAAAATATATTAATCTATATGTATATGTATCAAAGTACCTATGAATGAGTGAATATACGAGTAAATATATTATAAGAATAGGAGGGGGAAAAATTAAGCAAAACAAAATAGCCATCCCTTGTGAAACAAAGAAAATTCGTTCCATTTTCTATCTTTAGTTCCGTCTGTGGCCACTGTGGCGCCATGATCTTTCCTCCAAGGTATAATTCACGGACTGTTCTTAGAATCCTTGGTCTCCATAAACAAGGTAGCCTAGCCTGTATTAGATAGCTGGCAGAGGAGCACATACGGCATGGGGGAATGGAGAAAACAAACATAGGCTCTTCACTCCTCTGTTACCATCATTTCATACTGGTAATTGTGCCTTAGTATAATGTATATAGATGGCAGGGAAATTCAAATAAACTGTATGTTGAATAATAATTATACAAAAATAAATAAATAAATAAATAAATACGAAGCAGCTAGGCATTGACTGTCCGCCACAGATGTTAAGGCAGACAAGCAGTTTTTGTGTGATCCTGGGTCATTCATTTTTTTTTTTTTTTTTTTTTGTTTTTTTGCCAATCATGGGTATTAGGCCATTTCATTATTTTAATTTGGTGTATTTGTTTTGTTTATTTACAAGTGAATTTTTTTGTTTAATATATTTGTCTTTTTATTATTATTATTTGTTCTCTCTCTCTCTCTCTCTCTCTCTCTCTCTCTCTCTCTCTCTCTCTCTCTCTCTCTCTCTCTCTCTCTCTCTCTATATATATATATATATATATATATATATATATATATATATATATATATACAAGAACATTAACAACAGCAACAACAACACCACCACCAACAACAACAACATCAGTCACACCTACACACACGCTTCATTCACACAGGGTACCTATTCCTATTACAAAGCTATTGTCCTTTGTCAGGGCAAGGGAACGGGGAGGGGGGGGTAGGGCAACACACAAACACACAGGGTACCTGCGTTGTATTACTAGGTATTGATTTTATTTATGAAAGAATAAAAAAATGATAAACAAAAAATTAATAAAAATAAATTGTGGAAAACATTTACATCAAATCACGCTGGATAGAAGTCATACACACTTTCATACTTTTATTTACACTCATATATTCAAGTATAGTATTCAAAGTGTACATAGTGCATCATACATAATATATACACATAAATCACAACTCTCTGATTAAGTTGGTCTCAGGCAGGTAAATCATCAGTCTATCGACCACATCCGGGTGTTCGTCACCCAGTTCGTCACCCGGGTATTCGTCTGCGTTAGGGAGAGGCCGCGACTCCGGCTATACGTCGCCAAGGGCCACGCCTCTCCTCACGATAACGCACACAGTGAAGTAGGATGTGCTCGACATAGAGACAGACAGAGAGGGTGACATTACATATGTAGAACATTGTGGTGCAAAAGTGTTTGCTATGTAGGGGAGTATTGGGATGGGGAGGGTGCAGCCCATCCTGAGGCGTGCGAGGACTACCTCCTCCCACCTTGTGGGGCAATTGGAGGAAGCCCACTTGCCTAGGATGGGTTTGATGGTGTGTAGGTGGAGTTTGTCCCAGTGACTCTGCCACAGAAATTTCGCTGATGATTTAACAACTGAGAGACATGACTGCAGATCCCGACGGAGGTTCCACGCTCCCTCGAGCTCTGCGGCAGGCCGAGCTAGCATGTCAGCCTGTTCATTCCCGCATATACTGGAATGTCCAGGCACCCAAATCAGTGAGAAGGATTTACGACTTGAATTTAATTTATTAATGATGTTGCCCTGGATTTTATTTGTATCCGTACGGCCGGACTCTATTGCCTGAAGGGTTGACATAGAGTCCGAAAAAAACCATAATTGAATGATGAGATAAATTTAAAGCATTATCTATAGCTTTATCAATTGCAAAAATTTCAGCGGAAAGGACCGATGTATGAGTCGGCAGTTGGAACCTGAGGGTACATTCACACGACCATACACTTGCACTCACACATTGATCCGTCTTGGAGCCATAAGTGTATATATTATGTAGGGATGGAGGGAGGCCAGCGATGAGGGCCCGGAAGTGTTGGTAGAGCTCCGCCTCGGCAACAACAGCTTTCTTCTTATCCATGATGTGTAGATAGATGGTCGTGGTTTCTTCCATGGGGGAAGGGTGTGCAGCACGAGGCGGTCCGCATCGTCCAGTCTCACGCTCGTTTGTTGGCATAGAGCGTTAGGTCTGATAGAGACTGGACGGTGGACCGCAGTGTGGAGGTGGTGGTGCTGCCAGATGATCTTGCTTGCTGCGTTGCCGAGATGAGCTTTCCGGGTGGTTTTTATCCCATATGATAACAATAGGGTATCGCGACAGTGTTGCAGTGGTGGTATATTGGCCTCAACCTCCATCCTTGCCACACGAGTGCAGCGCATGGCCCCAAGACACGTTCTCACACATTCATTCTGCAAAACATCCAACCTCCTCAATGTTGCTTCCGACCCAGACCCATACACTGGTGAGCCATAGTCTAAAAGAAAACGAATTAAGGACTTGTACACCATTAATAAAGATTTTTTGTCTGCTCCCCATGAAATACCACGGAGGTATTTGAGGACATTGATTTTTTTACGGGAACGGATAAGTAATTCATTAATGTGGGTCTTCCAATTGATTCTGCTGTCAAAATGCAGACCCAAAAATTTGACTGAATTTTGGAATGGTATCTGCTGGCCTTGAAGAGTTAATTGCAAATCAGGTACGTTACGTCTCGTAAAAACAACACTGATACATTTAGCAACGGAAAACTTAAATCCTCACAAATAGGTCCAATGCTGAACGGAATCAAGAGCGTCTTGAATCCGCCCCGCCGAGAACTGAGCGTTAGGCGAGGAGTGCCATAACGCACAGTTGTCAGCGTAAAGTGAGTTTTTAAAGATTCCTGGGGAGAGGAGTTGTGGACAGAATATCATTAATCATAATACAAAATAATATATGACTAAGAACACTACCCCGCGGCACCCCGTTCTCCTGGACGAAAACGTCCGAGATTACGTTACCAGGAAGCTTGACAGAGAATGTTCTGTCCTGTAGGAAATTATAAACAAAAATGGGCAAGTTACCTCTGAAGCTTTGAGGGTAGAGTTTCAAGAGGATACCGTGTCACCATGTCATGTCGAAGGCTTTGTGTTTGTCTAGGAACACCCCTATCATGAATTTTTTTTTGGCCAATGCCTCTGAAATGCAATGCTCCAGGTGTGTTGGGTGACCCATCGTGCTTCGGTAATTCCGAAACCCCGACTGTTTATCACCTAACAAACCCTTCGCTTCTAAAACAAAAAGCAGCCTTCGCTTTACCATACGTTCCATGACCTTACATAGACAGCTCGTGAGCGCAATTGGGCGAAACGCACTTGGGTCCGTAGGCGTCCAGTCTGTTTTGGGATTGGGATGGTATAAGCAAAGCCCCAAGACTTAGAAAATGTGCGGGTGGTCCATATTTTGTTATAGAGGAATAATAATTTAGTGATGGAATGGTGGCCGAGATGTTGTAGCATACTATATGAAATATTATCAGGACAGGGACTGGAGCCTTTACAGTATTTCCGGGCAAAGAGTTCATCCAACGTAAACTCTGTGTTGTAGTCTGAATTTACGCCTCCAGTGGCAAAGTTTGGGACTGTGAGTTCTGCCTCCTCCTTGCGGATGAGGAAATAGGCGGAACTGCTTGCCTGATAAAAATGATGGGCTATTGTATTTGCTATTTCTTCCTTGTTGTCAATTATATTGTTGTTTATGTTTACAATATTTATTGGGATATATGGTTTTTTTATTATTAAATATGCTTATTATTTGCCATACTTTTGAGAGGGGTGTGGTGCGATTCACTGTTGATATAAATTGTCTGAATGAGTCTGTTTTTGCATTACGGATGACTTTCCTTGCCTGAACCCTTGCCTTTTTATAGGGTATGAAGTTTGCTTGACTGGGCTGCTGGCTGAAATGCCTATACCGCCTATTACGCTCACGAAGTGCTTGTCGGCAATCCGTTGGCCACCATGAAACTCCATGCTTAGCGTGAACTGTAGAAGTCTTCGGAATACAAGCCTCGGCGGCGTGTAATATTGATCGTGTTGCGTTGCTGACCATTGTGTCAATGTCCTCGCCAGATATATCCCACAGAAGGTTGCCCAATCTGCTCTCTTAAAGTTGAACTTGGGAGGGCGGGGGGTGAGCGGGATGTCGCGTGAGTAAGAGATACAGATGGGTAGATGGTCACTTCCGTGGGAGTAGTCGATGACTTCCCAGGAGAAGTCAGAGAGTATACTTTGCAATAACAATGACAGATCAATGACAGACGCGTTACCAGATGGATCATCTACACGAGTCCCACTTCCATCGTTCAGAAGACAGAGGTTTGTCTGCAACATAATGTCAACTATCTGGTCCCCACGTATACTTGACCTCTCTCTCCCCACTGTTGATGATGGGCGTTAAAGTCGCCCAGTACTAGCCTGTTGCCCGGAAGCTGGTTAATTAGAGAGGTGATATCGTCATCAACAATGGAGGTATTGGGAGGCAAGTAGAGAGAACAGATAGCCAGATAAGTGTCGTTGAATCTCACCCTGCACGAGACAGCTTCCAGAGGTATATTCAATGTCACTTCTGTTTGTGTCAATATTTTGTGTATGTATATGGCAACACCGTGTCCCTCACATCTTCTATACGGATGGTATAGTGTTTTAGCACTGTATGATCAGGCTGATCCTGCAGTCTCGTCTCCTGTATACAAATAAAAGACGGCCTGTGTATGTTCACTAAAAGTGACAAATATGAATCTTTATTCCGAATACTTCTACAGTTCCACTGTAACACATTAAACATTATGGCTTAAGAGTGAAGGTGGCAGCCGTGTTTCTTGGTCCTTTTGCGCTCAGAGGAGCTGCCGGGGGACCTCTGCCGGCCCTTACTAGTGGTGACATACATAGGCTCATCAATCATTAACTCCCCGGAGCTTGTCGAGAGGGAGCGAGCGTGAGAACTCCTCCTCGAGGGCGCGGGAGTTGCGACGACATGGGAAGGCGAGTGCGTTCTAGTTTTGTTAAGTCTAGTTTATCAACCTTATCTTTTCACTCTTACTGGGAGCACCAGAGATAGCGAACAAATATGGAGCAGAGAAAGTGATAGAGTAAAAGTTTTAGTTGAAGTAGATGTAGTTTTAGCAGGCGATGAGGCAGAGGTTGAAGGGGAAACTGTGGAGGTAGATGAAGCAGGCAACGAATCAGTCTGAATACCAATAGTGCACATCTTGGGAGGAGCCCTTACTGATGAAGCATAAGAAGTGTTTGAAAGCAGGAGCGGACTGCGACTGCTTCACTCCTTGCTTCATAGTAAGAAATGTCTTCAGTAATTTTCACTGTGCAGATCTCTTTTGTTCCATTTCCACGCGGGCCAATCGCGCGAGAAAGTGGAATGAGCACCCTCACATTTACGGCACTTTTGGACAAGAGATGTACATTGGTCTGCAGAATGACCCTCATCTGAGCATCTACCGCATTAGGCGTGGGAAGACTAACAAGCATTTCCATGATGACCATAAAGTTGGCAATTGAAGCAACGGATCGGAATGTAGGGACAAACGGAAACCGACTCGTATCCTACATGAACCCTATCTAGCAATTTAGCAGCACTGAAAGTTAAAATGATAGATGCCGTGCTCCTTCTATTGCCGTCAACTTTCTTAGTTATCTTACGAGCTTCAATTACATCCTGGTCAGCCATGCAATCAGTAATCTCGGTCTCATCCATATCCACAAAATCGCGGTGGGAGGCAACTCCCTGACACGAGTTCATAGACACTGGAATGAAAGCCTCGATCTCGATGTCATGGATGAGCCGGAGCTTCAACAATGACTTTACTTGACTTACGTTAAGGGTGTTAACTAGCAAGTCAGCACTGGCAAGTTTCTTTACATTTACAACATTACCAATATTACAAACAATGACTTTCTTCATTATAAAAGAATTAACCGTTGAGAAGCAGGTGGAAGTCTTAGAATGTAGAGTCACATAGATCGCTTTATTGGGGTCAATGTTCAGTCTAGCAGTCGCGGGTCGTCGATCTGTATCTTCCCTCCCCCTCCAAGGGGGTGTCCGTCCGGCATGGAGGGGGTACAGCCCCCTCCTATAGGAGGGGAGAGGGACATAAGTGGGAGGAGGACAGTGAGGAGTTTCCTAAGGTCAGATTATCCTGCCAAACCACTCTAGGGGGGGGGCCGGACGGTGTCAATTCACCTCAAAAGCACACTCACTGAGGCGGATAAAGGGAGTGACAATCAAAACTAAAAATCACGGGGCAATGGGAAACCCAACTTTATTTATCTAAGACCCTAGGCCAGATGGGCGTACAAAAATATTCCACGCAAGGTTGGCAGAAAGACAAAAGCTTCAGAAGACGCGTTTCTAGAACGGTATCTGGGCTCAGTCTGGCTCGGTCAGTCCTTCTCAACGGCTTACTAAGGAGCACGGGGAGAGCTGCACAGGTCAGGCTCAGACAAAGGAAAAGGCAGGCTGCCCGAGGTCAGGCGTCAGGTCCCATGTTATGTGGAGACGTTTGGTCAGGCAGGGAGGCGTAACTTGTGGCATGGTATTATTCTTTGCTGTGTTTTTTATCTTCGTAGGAACAAAAGCGAAAATGGATGGAGATTTAAGAGGATATTTAACTCTATATATTTTTAAGAAGAAAACAACAACAACAACAACAACAACAAAAATAACATAATCTGCATGCATTAATTGCAGAAACTTGCATTTGAATAATACTGAAAAATGGGAGATCTTTATCTGGATGGTTATATTCAGTTAGATTACTTCGTTTAAAACATATAATATCTCCACGGCCGTTTAAAACTTTAAAAATGTCATCAAAGTGGGATTCTGCCTGACAGGCTTTCAGCCATAATGTTACGGACGTTTTGTGACATTCTTTGATATTCTATAATTCCTGCTGAATTAGGCATCTAATAAATGACCAGGAGAAATGGAGAGTGGACCCCTGAAGCATGATAAACGTATTACAAAGATGGTCAGGTAGCATATATGGTGTTGCAAGAATAGCTATAAGTCATAAACAAGAGAATGTAAGGTTTGGTTGTCAGTTTTGATGGAGGAGGCAGTAGGCACCTGCCGAAACGATAATTGCTCCCAGTGAGGTCTAATAGCACTGGTTCATGGGGTGCTGTAAACTTATCATTAAAGCCAGCTGTAAAGTCACTGAACGTTTCCTTTTGTCTCACAACATAAGGGAGTAGTCACAGCTTGACTCCTATAGACAACTCTTTTCCAACATGCACCAACTATACGTGCAGTCTTCATAAAGAGATAGGAAATGAAAAGAATGAAAAAAGGAAAAAAGGAAAAGAAAAAAGAAAAGAAAAACTCATTTACATAAATCTTTTTAAAAGGACCGGCACCTCACTAGGCCTATTTTTAACCAAACTTTATTTGGCCCCTGGCTTGATCCTTCTTACATAAAAAATAGTTTGGGCTTTAAAAGTATTTCCTTGAAATGAGATATTGGCATAATAAATTGATAAGCGAATCTCAGAGAGAGAGAGAGAGAGAGAGAGAGAGAGAGAGAGAGAGAGAGAGAGAGAGAGAGAGAGAGAGAGAGAGAGAGAGAGATTGCGTATATTGCATCATTGGATATAATCTTTGGGATAAAGAAAATCCGTTTTACGAAACATTGATTAAAATTTGATGGCAGCTCAGAACAAAAAAATAAATAAATAAATAAATAAATAAATAAATAAATAAATAAATAAAAATAAAAAAGGCTGTAAAAATGAAGATGTAAATAGAATTGAACAAATATCTTGTTTTACTTCTGTTGGAAACTATATTATCGGCAAATATGTTATTGGATGAATAAAAATTGCTCTAAAGATCCCACACAATGAAAATTATCATGTTATTGATTAGGAGTTATCAATAAATAGTTTGAACTAAACCTTTGATGTGAAGTGAATAGTAACATATAATGAGACCATTTTTTCTATTATGAAAAATAATACCTCTTGACAGACGCATCCTTTGTACTCAGATCCGTCAACTCTATCTTGTTTCATCGAGGCAGAAGTGGATTGTAACATCGGTGGTTGATATCTCCAACAGTCTTCAAGAAGTGTTAACCGAAGGAACGCAGGTGAGAAGATCGCCTCTGTTCTTACTTTCTTTTTTTTTTTTTTTTTTTTTTTTGTGTGTGTGTGTGTGTGTGTGTGTGTGTGTGTGTGTAATTCACTGTCGCGTTCGCCTACTGGTCACCCTGCCAGCCTTTACCCTACGGAGCGAGCTCAGAGCTCATAGACCGATCTTCGGGTAGGGTTGAAACCACATCCCACACTACACACCGGGACAGCGAGGCCACAACCCCTCAAATTACATCCCGTGCCTACTTGCTGCTAGGTGAACAGTGTGTGTGTGTGTGTGTGTGTGTGTGTGTGTGTGTGTGTGTGTGTCTCATTATAATGAAATATTAGTTTTGTCTTTGGCATTTATTTACTTGTTTGGCTGTTTGCTCATCTGTTTATATGCATTTCATTCTACAGCATATATATATATATATATATATATATATATATATATATATATATATGCATAGAGTAGGCAGTATACACATGTCGAAACAATAATTACTCCAATTGAGATCTAATATCAGTGTTTCAGGGGATGCTGTGAACTTATCTTTAAAGACAGCTGTGACCACACTTTTGCGTCTTACAACACAAGAGTCAGTCATAGCCTGCTCTCTAAAGACAACTCTCTTCCTTCACACAAAACAACACGTGTCTAACTACCCACCATGTAATTTTTCTTTCTTTCTAAAATAATACCCTAACACATCTCACAACCTAACCTGATAAACCCAACCTGATCTAACGAATCACCTAAACAATTACACCGCTGGACTCGATTTTTTGCCACACTCCCGGTTACTATTACAGGCATACTATATACGCTTATCACGGATTGAATGGCCACCGACCCTTCTACATGATATGGGAGTTGCATGCTTGTACCTCATGCGGCTGCATTTTAAAGATTTACCGTTATTACTATCATTATTATAATCTTTAGGTAACGATCTATTGAATGTTAGCTTGCGACCAATAATTAGAAGAACCATGATGTAGTTAATTTTCACTTGGGACGGTGATAGCAATCACAGATAACCCAGAAGAAAAAAACTGTTTTGAAACAACGCAATCCTATATGTGGTATGGATGGTGGGGAAATCTCTCTCTCTCTCTCTCTCTCTCTCTCTCTCTCTCTCTCTCTCTCTCTCTCTCTCTCTCTCTCTCTCTCTCTCTCTCTCATTATGTTTATATACTGCAGTATATGCAAAATGTCATTAAAGTGGGATTCTGCCTTAGAGGCTTTCAGCCATAATGCTACGGACGTTTTGTGACATTCTTTCAATCAACCAATAATGGGGGGCATACGCCGGGGGGCGCGTTGCCTCGCCTACCCTACGGCGCTACTCCTGGCGGTCATACCTCGCGAGTCTCCATGCTGGCTCCCTTCCTATACCGAGTAACTCCCAGCAGGAGGCATCCACTTGCCGCAGCCAAGAGTTCTGTGGGCGTCCCCTTGGCCTCCTCCAAGTTGGGTTGTCCCTTACGGAAACAACCCAACAAGCAAGGTCGACTTCCGGGTATTGCGCCACATGCCCATATAGCCGCAGTTGGCGCTGACAGACTATGCTAGTAATAGGCCTCAAATCGGTCTCACGGAACAATCGCTGATTTGGCACGAAGTCATACCAGCGGTATCCCATGATCCTGCGAAGGCATCTAGTTCCAAAGACATCAATTCGCCTCTTCAGGTCGACTTGAAAATCCGAATCTTTGTCCGTCGGGCCAGGCCAATCCGCCGTGTGACTTCTTGGCTCGACCCACCATCGTTATGTTCTACACTACCAAGGTATGTGAAGTTTTTCAAGATCTCAATGTCCTCGCTACACGCATGGACAGACTGTACTGTTTCATCCAGTACGCCTCCAAACACCTGGACCTTGGTCTTGGCTCAGGAAACTTTAAGTCCCAAGGGCTTCACCTCCTCGTGCCGTGCCTCTAGAGCCATTACCAGAACCTCCAGTGACTCAGCGAAGATTCCTGCATCATCAGCAAAAACAAGATCTGTAATCTTGGTGTTGCCGACAGATGTTCCACAATGACTTTGTTCCACAACTCTGCCTAGTACCCAATTAACGCATCTGTTGAAAAGTGATGGAGCAAGCACACAGCTCTGCCTCACACCTGTATTCACAGGGAAGAAGCTGGACACACCTCCTCCATACTTCACAGCATTTACAGTCCCGGAGTACAGGCCAGTTAATAGACCAATAATCCTTGCAGGAACCCCACGAAGACGCAGAAGATCCCAGAGTGTTTCTCGATGCACTGAGTCAAACGCCTTCTTGAGATCGAAATAGGCTGCAAGCATTCCCTGACGAAACTCACGTCGGCGCTCGAACAGTACGCGAAGCGCTAGGATACGGTCAGTTGTTGACCTAACGGGCGTGAAACCTGACTGTTCAGGTCTCTGATGCTTCAGCAGGTGAGTGCAGATCCGCGTCAGCAGCAAATGGGCGAGCACCTTGCCTGGTACGCCGAGCAGCGTTATTCCTCGGTAGTTGCTGCTTTCCCCTTCCAGATAGGGACTACCAACCCCTTCTTTCAGTCAGGAGGAATGGTACCTGAATGCCATACAGCAGTCAAGACAGCATGCAACGCACGGATCATGGCTTCACCCCAAGCTTTGAGCAGCTTCGCACTGATATTGCAGATGCCAGCTGCCTTTCCACCCCTCAACTTTGCCACAGCCTCCTTGACATCGCCAATGGAGGGTCCACTTTCATCAATAGGTGGATCACCATCCACTGCAGTCCAGAGCCGTCCGCTTGGAAAATCCACCGTGAACAGCTGCTCAAAGTACTCAGCCCAACGAGCCATCTGCCCATCTGCGTCCGATACGAGGCAACCATCTGCTGTTTGGATGGCACTCACCTGAGAAGTACACTTGGAGCGGAGTTTCTTCAGAGCTCGATAGGCAGGTCTGAGGTCATTCGCATTTAAATGACACTCGACATCCTCAGCGATACCCCTGACATACCTCTCCCTGTCTCTTCTCAGAAGAGTTCTAGTCCTATGTGACAGAGCCCTGTACTGGTCATGGTCCCCAGCAAGTCTGGCAGCGCGATTCTGCTCAATACTTTCCAGCGTCTCTACTGATGTGAAGCCACTTCCTTGGCAGCCTCAAGAGTCTCACGTTTGAAGATATCCCATAGCTCTTCAGGGTCCTCAAGGGTGTCGAGCACTCCAAACCGATTGGAGACTGTCACTGTACACATGTCAAGTGGAGGCTTTCTGGACTTGATATGAAGCTTGAGTGAAGCAACAACAAGCCTGTGATCGGTCGCAAAGAACTTGGCACTCCGAAAAATCCTGCAGTTCTGGTGGATCCTCCAACGAGTACTGACAAAGATATGGTCGATCTACTTCGTTACCCCTCCGGCATTGCTATACAAAGTCCAGCGGTGCAGCGCTGGTCTCTGATACCAGGAACCCGCAATTCTCAGCCTTTTGGACCTTGCAAAATTCAGAAGGAAAGAGCTATTGTCATTCCTGGTACCAGAACCAAGGGGACGAACAGATATTTCATAGCCAGCCCTTTCAGTGCCAGTGACAGCATTAAAGTCGCCCAGGACAATGAGTGCATCACGACGGGGACACTGGTCCAGTACATAGTCGAGTTTGGTGTAGAACATCTCCTTCTCTTCAGTTTCACACACCTCGGTAGGAGCATATACTGCAACAACAGACATGAAGCCTAAACTGTGCTTCAGCCTTAATCGCATTATACACTCATCAACCGGAATAACCTCTACAACAGACGGCTGCAGTCTGCTGGAGACGCCTATGGCTACCCCCTTGACATGGTGACCATTGCTCATGCCGGACCAGTAGTAAGTAAAACCTTTACTACTGGACTCGCCACTACCAGGCGTCCTTGTCTCAGAGAGCCCGACCATATCCACCCTCAGCCTACAGAGCTCATCTGATAAATGAGGCAGTCGGTGATCCTCTAAGAGATTCAGGACATTCCAGGAGCCCACACGCAGAACCCTTCGAAGGTTCACCCCAGGAGTGGTCCAACGTGTAGGCGCCACATCTGCAGCCCCACCGGCACCCCAAAATCAGAAGTAGAGCTAGGGGGTCCTCCTGCCCCTCTCAGGAAACAGGGCTCCCGCAGGCTTTCCCCTGCATCCGACATACCGGTAGGCAGGCCCCTCTGGTGCCTCGGCACCCGAGAGGTCTGCACGGTCGGACACCCCAGCATACTTGGATCGGGGCCGTGGCCAGAGGCTCGCCCTCGCCTATAGCCCCTACCCCGACCTCTGCCTCTAACTTCGGTGATGGCTGTGGATGTTTTTATGGGGAGGGGTTGCAAGCCCCACCCCAACCAGGTAGGTCAGCCATAGCCAGGTACACTGGTATCCCTGGGGGAAAGAACCCTGGCTGCCCAAAAAGGAGGAAGAGGAGGCACAGATGAGGAGAGACAGAGGGGGGAGTGAGCTGTGGGAGGTAGAGGGCACTCACTCCTCACTTGGAAAAAATCCACCCACCACCCCGCATTCTTTGATATTCTATAATTCCTGCTGAAATAGGCATCTAATAATTGACCTGGAGAAATGGAGAGTAGACCCCTGATGCATGGTAAACGTATTACAAAGATGGACAGGTAGCATATAGGGTGTTGCAAGAATAGCTATAAGTCATAGACAAGAGAATTTAAGGTTTGGTTGTCAGTTTTGATGGAGGAGGCATTAGGCACCTGCCGAAACGATAATAATTGCTCCCAGTGAGGTCTAATAGCACTGGTTCAGGGGGTGCTGTAAACTTATCACTAAAGCCAGCTGTGACGTCACTGAGCGTTTCCTTTTGTCTCACAACATAAAGGAGCAGTCACAGCTTGACCATAGCTTGTCCTGTAACAATTCTCTGCAGGTGTGTGTGTGTGTGTATGTGTGTGTGTGTGTGTGTGTGTGTGTGTGTGTGTGTGTGTGTGTGTGTGTACGTTAATGGTGGAGCATCAGCCTGGCCATGGGCACCAAACGACTTTGCTATCATTACTATTCCCCGCAGCTGTGTGTGTGTGTGTGTGTGTGTGTGTATGTGTGTGTGTGTGTGTGTGTGTGTGTGTGTGTGTTAGAAAACTACAATTTCTTGACTAACAGATGCCAAATTTTAATCTATGGTTTGCTACCTGTTTACTGAAAGGATTAGAGTTCGTACATTTTACAAAGCAAAAAAGTTAATATCCCGTGACACCACTCGAGTACATAGCGCACTGGGAAGGAGCCGTGGTACAGTGGAACCGATTGCGCTCTGAGGGGCTTTGGATCCCGTAGCGCATAGGTTCGAATACTGACTACGGTCTGAGTGGAGATTGGGCGTCCACTCGGGGTAACGGTCCCAAAGTGGGTGGGTTTTCAGATAGGTCTCCATTAGGTAATCTCCTTTAGCCCATAAATTCCCATAAAAAGCCCAGAATGTCTAGATAAAAAATAAATAAATAAATAAAAGTCGAGCGGCTAACGCAAAAAAAAAAAAAAATCTACGTTAATTTTTAGTAAAACAAAGCAAAACACAACCAAGATGTATAAAGTATTTTCGACTTAGAATTACTTAAACTATCGAATCCGAAAGTATGTACCTTAACTCACAGAACACTATATATATATATATATATATAT
>CM035219.1:6108073-6119983 GCA_020233015.1 Callinectes sapidus
TGTGTGTGTGTGTGTGTGTGTGTGTGTGTGATAAGTGGATTTAAATTTTTTTTTGCAGGTTGTCCTAGTCATTCCAGCATCATCTGATTACTTCCAGGTGCTTGTCTCGAACGTTCATCAGACCAACGAAGTGAGGTAATTTTTCACACACCCACCCACACACACACACACACACACACAACTTTTTTTCCTTTTTGATTGTTGTATTGTTGGTATAATAACGGTTATTGTTCTTCTCCTAGATCAAGTAACAATTATGTTTCTTAGGTTTCTCTCCTATTCTTCCTATTATTCATCAATGATTTTCTAAAACAAGTTTTTCCTATCCATTCTTACACTGATGATATCACTCACCTTTTTTTTTCATGTTTTTAAAAAAGATCATCAACCCTTATCAACCCTTAAACTTATCATGTAGGAATGGAAAGCTATATAATGACCGAATTCTGATCGCTCTAAAATCTGTGATTTGGAATAGAACAAACCTAGTCTTGTTTAATTAATGCATGAAAATTCAATTCCAACGTCTATGAACTTGACACAGCTGTCTAAACAACTAACACCTCTCCTTCAATGGCACTAAACTTTCTACCTCTTGTATACTAGACATTCTCAGTTTTTCCTTTACTTATTATCCTACCGGATAAAGAATTACCGTATAAGGAGGACTCACTGTATAGTATGGAACTCTCTGTTTCTGTATTTTCATCTACATGACTTGAATTCGTTTGAGAGGTAGGTTTTGAGATATTTATCCCATTCTTTTGTCTAACCTTCCGACTAAGTTGGGGAAGTGGCATTTCACTGAGTCTTTTTTTCATTTTGGCTGTCTTTGGTCAGTTTGGCCCTCTAACAGAAAAATAAAACCCAGTCGGCTTATGAGAAGCATAAAGGCTGTGTGGTGGTGTAGAAATATAAAGACTGCCTCATTACATTTAATCTACGGCAGCAACCATCGTACTAAATCATACGAATAAAGGCATATACATAACACGAGGAGAGCTGCAAAAAAATGTGCAAGAAAATGTTTGAGCCCTCTCATTATAGCCTAACATAGGAAACTCGAAGGGAAGAGAGAGAGAGAGAGAGAGAGAGAGAGAGAGAGAGAGAGAGAGAGAGAGAGAGAGAGAGAGAGAGAGAGAGAGAGAGAGAGAGAGAATGTGCTTCACTTTGGAAGTTATTTAGCTAAAGAATTTGTTATATTTATAGTCGGTAGAATCAGAGAGGTGGACAAAATATATGAATTTAGTTAGAGAGGGACTGTTGAGTCAAAGCCAGAATGGAAATAAATGAAATGTGATACCCCAAGTTCCTCGATGCAAGAAAGTTAATCTAATAAACAAACACTATTGCCAATGGATTAGAGGCTCTTTATCTATGGTGAAATCTTCATTGCCGTCAATTATTGATTCAATAATTGAAGTAATTACTTTTCTCTGCCTCCCATAGATAAAACGTTCCTTCGTGTTGTGATTGGAAACATATATTTATGTAGGATTTTTACTGTGCTTAGTTAGCCTTTTTGCTCCATGTCAAAAAATCCTACAAATTTTGTACATACTTTGCAACTACTGAAGTATTGTAATTCATCATGGGTATCCCTCTTGGCACGCAAACATTCAGATCGAACTAGTTAAACACTGATTTAGGTTTCCAATTATTTGCTTTCTAATGTTATTATTTTATTTTATATTATTATTATTATTATTTTATTATTTTTTATTCTTTTTTTTTTGCTTCTATTTGTCTCGTTTGTCATGAAGTTCCTACTTTCTCTCTCCTAATTTTCGATCCAAAGCCTGATCTATGTCCGCAACGACTTAACTTGTTCTCGTGCCCACACTCTTGAATCTTCTGAGTTTTCCATCTGGCTTCGACTTCAGAGTAACTCTCTAACTAAATTTTTCTGTGCTGTATAGCTCTTACCTAAATCCTCTGACTATAGAAAATTCTTTGACTACCTAACTTCTAAAGTGTAGCACATTCTTACTCTCTTTCCTTAAGCTGAGATCTCCATTCTTGGAGACTTCAATGTTCACCTCCAACTTTGACTTTCCTCTCCCTTCACTGACCATCCTGGTAAACTTGCCTTTAACTTTGCTATCTTTCATGACCTAGAGCAAATGGTGCAACACCCTACTCGTATTCCGGACAGCCTTACGGCCATCGACCAGGCGATACGGCCAACATTTTAGATCTTTTCCTAACTTCTAATCCTTCTGCTTATGCTGTCACACTTTCTTCTCCGTTGGGTTGCTCCGATCACAATCTCATATCTGTATCTTGTCCTATCTCTCCAAACCCTCCTCAGGATCCTCCAAAACGGAGGTGCCTTTGGCGTTTTGCCTCTTGTAGTTGGGGGGACCTGAGAAGGTATTATGCTGATTTTCCTTGGAATGATTACTGCTTCCGTATCAGGGACCCGTCTCTGTGTGCTGAGCGCATAACAGAAATGATAGTGTCTGGCATGGAGGCGTACATTCTTAATTTTTTCTCTCGACCTAAACCTTCCAAACCCTGGTTTAATTAACAGCTTTTTCTCGTGCTATCCATGATTGAGAGGTGGCCCGCAAAAGGTACTTGAGCCTTCCATCACCTGAGTCTCATGCACTTTATATTTCTACCCGGAATCATGCTAAGTCTGTTCTTCAACTTGCCAAAAACCCCTTCATTCATAGAAAGTGTCAGAATCTTTCCAGCTCTAACTCTCCTCAAGACTTCTGGCTTCTGGCCAGAAACATCTCCAACAAATTTACTTGTTCATCTTTCCCTCCTTTAGTTAAACCTGATGGCACCAATGGTATCTCATCTATCACCAAAGCTGAACTCTTCGCTCAAAGATTTGCTAAATACTCTACCTTAAATAGTTCTGGGGTTGTTCCTCCCTCTCCTTCCCCCCTCTGACTACTACATGCTACCTATTAAAATCCTTTGTAATGATGTTTTCCATGCCCTCGCTGGCCTAAACCCTCGGAAGGCTTATGGACCCAATGAGGTCCCTCCTATTGTTCTCCGAAACTGTGCCTCCGTGCTTGCAACTTGCCTAGTTAAACTCTTTCAACTCTATCTACATCTACCTTTCATTCTTGCTGGAAATTTGTTTAATTCAGCCAGTTCCTAAAAAGGGTGACTGTACTAATCCTTCAAATTATCGTCCTATTGCCTTAATCTGTTTATCTAAAGTTTTGAATCTATTCTCAGCAAGATTCTTAAACATCTATCACTTCACAATGTGGAGGGGCTGGGGGTGTTTGTTTTTGTTTGTCTAGGGGACACCCACCCTCCGACAGAGTTAATTTATATTTTCCCCGGGAACAAAGAAAGAACGTGGTCAATGTTTTTTTTAACAGAGTATATTATCAAAGATAACAGACATTCAACCACTTCGGGCTACAAAAGAAAAGGGGTAGAGACATGTTACACCAAGTTACACCCGTGAGCAATAACACCATCATCTGAGGATGCGGACAATAACCCGTATACTCTCCAATCTTACTCACACCAGGCTCCCAACGCCTGGCACACCTCTGGGCGACACAACACACCCCGTGTCTTACCTCAAATCCACCGTATACTCACAAAAGACAGTCTCCCACGTGTGACACGACACCCACGCCCACGTCCGTCCTCCCAAACCACCGCCAGCCAAGTTCCTTCCCTCGGGCACGCTGGGAGCAGCATCCCGCGCCAAGACGTGCCACATGTCTCTCCCCGCCACTACTCAAACTACATGTACTTAACCATACAGATCTTTCCTCTCCACCCAATACATCTAATTCTCCCCCCAAATACACACTGAACTCCCTTACAATAGTTCCCTCGTCCTTACACGAATACACACGGTAAAAATACAGCTGGGCAATATCGTCGCGCTTCTGGCAACACACACACAACAGTGATCCCCTTGTATCGGGCCCTCGGCCACCTGCACCCAAACTCCCTCGCCCGCTAGGTTTGAATTCCGGACACTTACAAACTCTATATTTCAACCACTACAATCACCCCATCCCCCAAGAAAGAAAAATGGGGGTCACGTGTGAAGCACGGAACTCCATTTTTCTGTCCTTAAACCTAGTTCGGCCTAGGCAAGGCATCCGCCACAACATTCTGTTTACCAGGGATATGTCGTATTTCAAGGTTCTTGTCTTGCAATGCCACCGCCCACCTGGCCAGTCTCTGATTTTTGTTTTTCATTCTCTCCACAAACGCCAGCGGGTTATGGTCGGTATATACTATTATTTTTCCTCCTGTATATACCTTAAACTTCCCTAATGCTTTAATCACTGCCAGTGCTTCCTTTTCAATGGCACTGTACTTTCTCTGATGCTTCAGCAACTTTTGTGAGAAGTACGCTACTGGCCTCATCTCTCCATTTTCCTCCTGACCTAACCAACCACCTATCCCAACGTCGCTAGCATCAACACAAATCACAAACGGTTCTTCGAAACGCGGCGCGTGCAGAACCGGAGTCGATGTGAGGAGTGCCTTCAGATCTTCAAATGCCTGGTTACAGGCTTCTGACCACATGAACGCTTTGCTCGTCGACAACAGGTCGGTCAGCGGGGCTGCAGTTGATGCGAAGTTCCTACAGAACCTCCTGTAGAACCCGATGAGGCCCAGGAACTTACGCAGCCCTCTCTTATTCCTGGGAGGCTTGAACTCCAGGATGTCCTTCACTTTTGCTTCCAGTGGCTTGATACCGCCTCGCCCGACGCGGTGACCAAGATACACCACCGTCGCATGTGCAAACTCACACTTGGGCAAGTTGATGGTGAGGTTTGCTTCTGAGAGCCTCGAGAACAGGGCCCTCAATCTCTCAACGTGACTCTCCCATGTGTCTGAGAAAACCACTAAGTCATCGACGTACACCTTGACGCCTGCTAATCCTCTCACCAGCTCATTTGCCATTCTCTGGAACGTACTGCCACTGTTCATCATACCAAAAGGCATGACTAGATACTCATAAAGTCCATCTCGCGTGACGAAGGCCGACGCTTCCCTTGCTCGGTCCGTCTGCGGAACCTGGTAATATCCTCGGAGGAGGTCAATCTTCGACAGGTACCTTGCGCTGCTAACTTCATCAATCAGGTCATCCAAGCGTGGCATGGGGTAAGCATCTGCCACTGTTACCTTATTTAGCCGCCTGTAGTCCGTGCACAATCGCACAGACCCATCTCCTTTTGGGACCAACAGACACGGTGAGGCCCATGGGCTGCAGCTGGGGGCTGCTAATCCATTTTCCAAAAGGTACGACACCTCTCGTCGCATCTTCTCTCGCTTCGCTGGGCAGATCCTGTATGGGTTCTGCTTCACCGGCTGAGCCCCCTCCACCAGACTTACGTCATGCTGAATCTGGTGCGTCCGGGTGGGGATGTCTTGCATGATGCAGGCGAAGTTGGCGAGCATCCGGGTTATCTCTCCCCTTTAAGCTTCCTCCAGATGCAATAGCCTCTCGCCTAGTCCCTCCATGGCTAGGGAGTTGGCGAGGCGTGGCTGACCTTTGTCGACTGCAAAATCGTCCGTCCCACACCCATGAATCACTGTCTGTTCAGGCATCTCCTCTAGATCGTCTCCGATTGCTGCTACGGCTGCACCTTCCTTCTCGAACCGTTTCAATAGGTTCACATGCACACTCCGGGTGGACCGTCTCCTGCAGGGGATTGATAACAGATAGTTTACTGGTCCAAGACGCCTTAAGACTACATATGGTCCCTCATACTTAGCTTGTAATGGCCTACCTCTGGTTCCATTAAACAACAATACTAAGTCTCCATCCTGGAACTCCCTGAGCTTACTCTTTTTATCATAATATTTCTTCATTTTCCCATGAGAAATTTCCAAGTTCTTCCTAGCAAGTTCATGTGCACATCTCATCCTATCTTTCAACTTCTGGACATAGTCTCCAATGTTCTCCAATCCATCCTCATCCTCGTAACTCTCACAGAGGATTCTCAAGTTCTGCCTTGGCTTCCTCCCAAACATTAATTCAAAAGGTGAATAACCAAGACCCTCATGTCTAGCAGTGCGAATCGCATACAATGCAACTTGCACACCTTCATCCCAATCTTTATCATTCTGGTTACAAAACTTCAGCGTCTTGTGAAAATGCTCCAAGCACCCCTGACTCTACGGGTGATACGCTGTGGAGGTAACATGGGTGATGCCCATCTTACTCAATGCTCTCTGGAATAATTTTCCCTTGAAGTTACTACCCCTGTCTGTTTGGATGAGTTTTGGTACCCCAAACTTGCTGAATATGTCCACAAGTCTAGGGATTAGCCTCGTAGCTTTGCAGCTCAATATGGGGACGGCGTCCGCATATCGGGTTGCAGCAGAAATCAAGGTTAACAAATACTCATTGACAGACCTAGTGCGTGACAATGGACCTACAATATCTATCACCAACTTGTTGAAAGGTTCACCAACTACTGGTATGGTTTGCAATGGAGCTCTAATTGGAGCTTGGCCTGCGCAACATTGGCAGGTAACACACTTTCTTACAAAGTCCCCAACGGACTTATGAATCTTGGGCCACACAAAATAGTTTAATATAGCTTCACCTGTCTTCTTGGCTCCCATGTGCGCGACGACCTCTTTGTGGGCTACCCGCGTTACTTCCTCCCGGAATCTTTTTGGCACCACCACCTGGTGAACGGCATGATCCTCCGTACCCGGTGCTTGTGGTTTGCTCCACTTGCGCTTGAGCAGGCCCTTGTCCATATAGAAGCAGACAGATTCTCGTTCAGCCTCCTCCGACGTGACGGCCCTGCTCAGGAGAGGGACCAGCTCGGGGTCCTCCCTCTGGGCCTCCACAAGTTCCTTACGGGTCAAAGGCAGCGCCACGCGCACTTTGGTCCTTCCTGATCCTCCCTCCGGCTTCTCCGCCTCTCCTGCGGCTGACTCCACCAGACCATCCGGCTTATCCTGCGGGGTAGAGAAGAGACCCGGCACTCCGTCCAATCTCGCCGAGTCCGGAGCCTTCTCCTGCCGCACCCTCATTTTGTTTGCCATCCCCCTCGTCACCACGGCAACTCCTTCAGCACCTCCTCCTGCAAGTTCTCCTTGGGTACTGGTTCTCAATACTCCCCTCGGCTGGGTTTTCTGCGTAATAGAAAGAAAACGCCCCATCTCCATTATATACTTACGCTGCTCCAATTTTTGCTGGGGCTACGCAGGAATTGGGATTTCCTTATCCAAACCTCCCGTCTCCTCTCCTTCAACCTCCATGGCAGCATCCTTCCTTCCACTCAGCTTGGTCATCTGTGAAATACTAAAATTCCCGGTGCTCCTCCCATGCTCATTAGGCGGCACTACCCCTTTCTCCTCTCTCTCTTCAAGGAGAAAGTTTTGGGCAGTCATTTTACTTCCAAAGTCATTACCAAGAAGCATCTCAACCCCTTCTATTGGTAATTTCTCGGCCAAGCACACTGTGGCCTTCCTTTTCCTTCCTTCTACCTCAATCACTATGTTCACCTGTGGAGCGTCCACCACGGCACCTAATCCAACGAGTCTTATTTTCTTGTCGGGTGTGATCCCCGGGAGAATTTTCCTCAGAATGAGGGAGTGGCTTGCTACCGTGTCCCTCATTATACGGATTGGAACCCTTTTCAACCCGCTCCCCTCTACGGACACATATCCTTCCTTCGTGTACGGCTGGTATCTCATGTCCACTTCCTTTAATCCTGAAATTCTGCCTCTCCACCCCTCACTTCTCCCAATGGGAGCTAATGTGACACAGGCGTTAGATCCTGGCCCTTTTCCTGGTCCATGACTCTGCCATTTTGATGAGGCATTTTTCTTCGGGCACGACAAGGACAAATGACCAATCTGCCCGCAGGTATAGCACTTACTTCTTCTGGCCAACGACCTGTGGTCATCCCCCCCACCACCTGAGTACATGCATTGCCAAGCAAGGTGGCCCTGAATGCCACATTTCATGCACCGTGTGGGTTTATTTAGGCTGGCTATAGCCTCCCCATGTTTGGAGCGGGCCCTATTTACCTCATGTCCTGACCTATTAGCTTCGCGTCCTGTCTTCGCCACAAGTTCATAATCTTCCGCCATGCTAGCTGCTTGGGCTGGCGTGCTTACTTGCTTCTCACGCAAATAAAGCCTCACCTCTTGGGGTATTCCCTGTAGAAATTGCTCCAGCAGGCACAATTCTCTTGCCTTCTCGAGAGTGTCAGCCCCTGCCGTTTTCCACCACTTTGCAATATTCCTGTCCAGGACATGAATATACTCAGCGAACCTTTCCCCCTGATCTCTCCTGATTGTTCTGAATTTATTCCTGTAATGCTCTGCCGTTAATTCATACGCCTTCAGCACCTCATCCTTCACCCTGTAATAGTCCTCCCTCACATTTTCCTCTAATGACAAATATGCAGCTAGGGCTCTAGCAGGGAAAACTGTATGAGCCAGTAGAGACCAATGCCTCTCTTGCCACTCTAAGGTTCGAGCCGTTGCCTCAAATGCTGTAAAGAAGTCTTCGGGCTCAGACTCCGGAAATTTGGGCACCATCGACTTCGCCTTGTAGAAAGTATCATCAGCATTTCCATTTCCCCGTACTCCAGCCCTTAGTTTTGCGAGCTGAATATCATGCTCTCTCTCCTCCCTACGGCGCCTATCTTCTCTCTCTTCCCTACGCAGCCTGTCTTCCCTCTCTAGCGCAGCTTGCTTTCTCCTAAACTCCAACTTGAGCTGCAATCTCGCCACCCTCAATTCCTCACTCTGGTCTGCTTCCGCCTCCTCTTCCTCAGGCAAATCCTCACTCTCGCTCAGAGGCTCATTTTCCTCCTGTTCATCCGCACCCAGTCTTGCCCTTAAATTTCGCTCCACCGCCGCCCTTACTTCTCGCTTCGTCCATCCGCCCTTAACTTCCACCTCATAGTGTGCAGCTACCCTAAGCCAATCACTTTTAAGGAAAGTGTTCCCTTGCCTTAGTATCTCGCTGGGATCCTCGATAATTTCCTCCATGTTATCACTCATTGTTCGCCTACCAGCAAACAATGCAACTGACCAGCTAAGTTAACTCTGCTTCTCACCTGGCGACGTCTCTCGCGGCGCGGTAACCTTCCACCTCACTCCACTCGGGTTGACAACGCGGCCTCAAGTGCCTCCCCACGCTGGCATTCGCTTCTCTCTACCCACGCCAAGCACTTGACTTCACCCCTAACTCACACGCAGCTCGGATTACCACCAACAACCGACCCTACATTCCACAGTTATCTCTGTCCTCTTGTTTACTTACCCTTGACCCGACAGGTCACCCAACCATCCACCGCGAGGCCTACTCCTCCCACAATCGTCCGCTCACCCCCTTCACAGCACTGGTCTCTCCACCTCACATCTCCACTAAGATAATATTTGGTGTCACTATGCTCCTTGCTTTTCTCAGAGCGCGGGTAAAACACAACAATAGTTGATCTTGATCTTTACTTGTGATTCCGGACGGGCCCCCAAATCTGTGGAGGGGCTGGGGGTGTTTGTTTTTGTTTGTCTAGGGGACACCCACCCTCCGACAGAGTTAATTTATAATTTCCCCGGGAACAAAGAAAGAACGTGGTCAATGTTTTTTTAACAGAGTATATTATCAAAGATAACAGACATTCAACCACTTCGGGCTACAAAAGAAAAGGCATAGAGACATGTGACACCAAGTTACACCCGTGAGCAATAACACCATCATCTGAGAACCTGGACAATAACCCGTATACTCCCCAATCTTACTCACACCAGGCTCCCAACGCCTGGCACACCTCTGGGCGACACAACACACCCCGTGTCTTACCTCAAATCCACCGTATACTCACAAAAGACAGTCTCCCACGTGTGACACGACACCCACGCCCACGTCCGTCCTCCCAAACCACCGCCAGCCAAATTCCTTTCCTCGGGCACGCTGGGAGCAGCATCCCGCGCCAAGACGTGCCACATGTCTCTCCCCGCCACTACTCAAACTACACGTACTTAACCATACAGATCTTTCCTCTCCACCCAATACATCTAATTCTCCCCCCAAATACACACTAAACTCCCTTACAATAGTTCCCTCGTCCTTACACGAATACACACGGTAAAAATACAGCTGGGCAATATCGTCGCGCTTCTGGCAACACACACCCAACAGTGATCCCCTTGTATCGGGCCCTCGGCCACCTGCACCCAAACTCCCTCGCCCGCTAGGTTTGAATTCCGGACACTTACAAACTCTATATGTCAACCACTACAACAATCTTCTGTCTGATCACCAGTATGGCTCTCCTTACTGTCTTGATCATCCTTTTAGAAATTTTGGAGAAACTTTTGCTGTAGCTCTAGACATATTAAAAGCTTTTGATAGAGTCTTGCACAAAGCTTTGATTTCCAAACTAGCCGCCTACGGTTTCTATCCTCTCTGCAACTTCATCTCAAGTTTTCTTTCTGATCGTTTTATTGCTGCTGTGGTAGACGGTCACTGTTCTTCCCCTAAATCTATTAACAGTGGTGTTCCTCAAGGATCTGTCCTATCACCCACACTCTTCCTATTATTCATAAATGATCTTTTAAAACTAACTTCTTGCCCTATCCACTCCTATGCTGATGATATCACTTTGCACTTTTCTACATCTTTCCATAGACGACCCATCCTTCAGGAAGTATACAACTCACGCAGTGAAGCCTCAAAACGCCTAACTTCTGATCTGCCTAAAATTTTTGATTGGGGCAAAGCAGACTTAGTGTTGTTCAGTGCCTCAAAAACTAAATTCCTCCAACTATCAACTTGCCACAACCTTCCAAATAACTATCCCCTCTTCTTCAATGACACTCAACTAACTGTCCCCTTCTTCTACACTGAACATTCTAGGTCTATCATTTAGTTATAATCTAAACTGGAAACTTCACATCTCTCTAGCTAAAACAGCTTCTATGACGTTAGGTGTTCTGAGCCGTCTCTGTCAGTTTTTCTTACCTCCCCAACTGCTAACTCTATACAGGGGCCTTATCCGTCCATGTATGGAGTATGCTTCTCATGTTTGTTGAGGCTCCATTCATACAGCTCTATTAAACAGGGTGAAATCAAAAGCTTTTCGTCTTATCAACTCCTCTCCTCTGACTGACTATCTTCAGCTTCTTTCTCATCGCCGCAATGTTGCCTCTTTTGCTTTCTTTTACCGATATTTTCATGCTAACTGTATGCCTTCCCTGCCTCAGCGGCCTCACTGCACAGGACTTGCCTCTTCCTCTCACCCCTATTCTGTCCACCTCCCTAAGGCAAGACTTAAGCTGTATTCTCAGTCTTTCATCTCATTTTCTGGTAAACTCTAAAACTCTCTCCCTGCTTCTGTATTTCCATCTGCCTATGACTCAAACTCTTTCAAGAGGGAGGTATGAAGACACTTATCCCATTCTTCTTTTGGCCACTGATTTAGAACTTTCCTGGGGACTGGCAATTCAGTGGGCTTTTTTGTTTTATTTTTGTTGCTCTAGGCCGCCTCCCTTCTATATAAAAAAAAAAAAAAAAAAAGAGATGAACCCGCACAGGCCTGTTGGCGTCGGTTGTACTCCAGGCCGGTGTTGACTTCTCTCTATCCATATTAGCAACGCTCTCTTTTTTCACTGATTCCCTTTTATAGACAGGACAATTACAAATAGCCTCCCTTCTCTCCTCTGTTCACACATAACTAGGTTCCTCCAACAGTAACGGGCCAAGTAGTTGATGCCGTTGATTGTCCCAGAGAACCACGTCTGCTCGGCGCAAGAGTCTGTGTGTGTGTGTGTGTGTGTGTGTGTGTGTGTTAGAAACTATAGAGTTTTTTAAATAGCACATGCAATATTTTAATGTGTTTGCCGGAGAGCTACCTAACCGAGCGGCTCCCGCATCACAACATTTCTACGTTATATATATATATATATATATATATATATATATAT
>CM035219.1:6120449-6122949 GCA_020233015.1 Callinectes sapidus
TATATATATATATATATATATATATATATATATATATCTGGGGGCATACACCAGGGTGCACATCGACTCGCCTACCCTGTGACACCAGTACTGGTGGCCACATCTCGCGAGGCTACGCAGCCTCCTTTCCCATAACGAGTGACTCCTCATCGATTTGCCGCAGCCATGAGTTCTGTGGGCGTCCTCCATGCTGGGTTATCCCTTTCAGAGATAACCAGGATTGGTTTCCAGGTAGCGTGCCACATGCCCATATAGCCGCAGTTGGCATTGACGGACTTTGTTTGTAATAAGCTTTAAATCAGTCTCACGGAACAACCGACAGGAAGTCATACCCTCGGTAACCCATGATAATGCGAAAGTCTCTAGAACCAAAGATATCAATTTGCCTCTTTTAGGTCGGTGTTTAGTGTCATGTCTGACAATTATAGGCAGATCAGAATCTTCCTCTGTCTGTACAGTTGCTGATAGCGCCAAATACTCGTTTTGAGCGAGCCTATAATAACGTGGGCCAGGTCAATCTATAGTACAACTCCTTGACTCGACCCACCATCGTTATGTGCACTACCAAAGTCTGTGAGGTTTTCTAAGATCTCTTTGTCGTCGCCACATGCATTGACAGACTGTACTGCTTCATCCAGTAAGTCTTCAAACACCTGAACTATGGTCTTTGGCCTAGAAACCAAGTCCTAAGGGCTTTTCCTCTTTGTAAAGTGCCTCTAGAACCATTACCAGAACCTCCAATGGACTCAGCAAAGATTACTGCATCATCGGCAAAAACGAGATCTGCAATTTCAGTGTTGGTGACATATGCTCCAGGACTTTGTTCCACAACTCTGCCTAATACCCAATCCATGCATGTGTTGAAAAGTGATGGTATTCTGGTATACTCTGGTATTCACCCGGAAGAAGTTGGACACACCCCCTCCACACTGCACATCATTCACATTCCCGGGGTATAGACCAGTTAATAGACCAATGATCCTTGCAATAATCCCACAGAGAGGCAGAAGATCCCAGAGTGTCCCTCGATGCACTGAATCAAACGCCTTATTGAGATTGACATTGGCTGGAAGCATTCCCTGAGAAGCTCACATTGGCGCTCCTCCAGTGAGCTCAACGCTGAGCAGTGTTATACAACGATAGTTGTTGCAGTCCTGACGGTCCCCTTTCCCCTTCCAGATAGGGGTGACCAACTCCTTTTCCCGGTCAAGAATAATGGTACTTAAATGCTATAAGCAGTCTAGACAACATGTCAGGTACGGATCATGTCTTCACCCCCCATTTTTTAGCATTCCTCACTGATGTTTAAGATGGCAGCTCCCTTTCCACCCCTCAACTTTACTACAGCTTCTTTGAGATTATCAATCCAGGATGCATTTTCGTCAATGGGTGGATCAGCATCCAGCGTCTGTAACCTTGCAGCATGGAGAAACCACCATGAAGATCTGCTGAAAGTACTCACCCCAACAAGCCATCTGCCTATCTGCGTCCGATATTATGCAACCATCTGCTATTCAGATAGCTCTCACCTGAGAAGTAGACTTGGAGCGGAATTTCTTCAGGGCTCAATAGGCAGGTCTGAGGACATTAGCATTTAAATGAAACTCTTCATCATCAGCGACATACCTCTCTTTTTCTTCTCGCAGGAGAACTGTAGTCTTAAGTGACAGAGCCCTGTATTGATCACAGTTCCCAGCAAGTCTGGCAGCATGATTCTCCTCAATATTTTCTAGCGTCTCCAGCGAGGCCAAGACACTCTTTGTCTTTGGGCTGCCACCTTAATGCATATCTTTGCAGCCTCAAGAGTCTCACGTTTGAAGGTATCCCATAGCTCTACAGGTTCCTCAAGGTGTTGAGCACTTCAAATTGATAAGAGACTGTCACCACATACTCTTGAGCACATGTCAAGTCCTTCAGCTTCTCAAGATGAAACATGGTGTTGTCGCATCTTGGAGAATTTTTGTACTCGACATGAAGCTTGAGTGTAGTAATAACAAGCTTGTGATTGGTCGCAAAGAACTCGGCACTCCGATACGGATATGGTTGATCTCTTTCGCTACCTCTCTGGCATTGCTATAAAAAGTGCAGCGGTATAGCGCTGGTCTCTGATACCAAGAACCAGCAATTCTCAGACTTCTGGATCTTGCAAAATTTAGGACAGAATTGTTGTCATTCCTAAAACAATGAGTGCTTTATGATGGGGATACTGGTACAGTACAGAGTCGAGTTTAGTGAAGAACACCGCTTCAGGTTTATTCACCTCAGTAGGAACGTGCTCTGCAACAACAGACATGAAGCAGCCTTAATCTCATTATACGCTCATTAACCGGAAGGCTGCAGTTTGCTGAAGATTTCTATGGCTACCCCTTTAACATGGTGACCATTGCTCATGCCGGACTAATGGTAAGTGAAACTGGTCTCCCCACTGCCAGCCCTCTTTGTCTCAGAGAGCCCCACCATATTCATCCTCAGCCTACTGAGGTAATCTGATAAATGAGGT
>CM035219.1:6125449-6140379 GCA_020233015.1 Callinectes sapidus
TATATACACACACACACACACACACACACATGTATACATGTATTTATGTATATATATACACATATACATGTATGTATTGTATGTATGTATATGTGTGTGTGTGTGTTATTCATCTCGGTCGCCTGCTGTTCACCCAGCCAGCCTTTTATGGACCGAGCTCAGAGCTCATGTAGACCGATCTTTGGGTAGGGCTGAGACCACATCACACACCACACACCGGGACAGTGAGGCCACAACCCCTCGAGCTGCATCCCGTACCTACTTGCTGCTAGGTGAACAGGGGCTATATACACATTAAGAGGCTTGCCAATTTGCCTCGCCGCGCCCGGGACTCGAACCCGGGTTCTCTCGGTTGTGAGCCGAGCGTGCTAACCACTACACTACGCGGTGTGTGTGTGTGTGTGTGTGTGTGTGTGTGTGTGTGTGTGTGTGTATATATATATATATAGATCATAATATAGAATAATAGATAGATATCTATATATATATATATATATACTTGTGGTGGGTGGATTATTTCCAAGTAAGGAGTGAGTGCCCTCTACCTCCCATAGCTCATTCCCTCCTCTGTCTCTCCTCATCTGTGCCTCCTCTTCTTCCTTTTTGGGCAGCCAGGGTTCTTTCCCCCAGGAATACCAGGGATACCAGGGATACCAAGGATACCTGGCCATGGCTGACCTAGCTGGTTGGGGTGGGGCTTGCAACCCTTCCCCGTAAAAAACATCCACTGCCACCACCAAAGTTAGAGGCAGTGGTCGGGGTAGAGGCTATGGGCGTGGCCGAGCCTCTGGCCACTGCCCGGATCCAAGTATGCTGGGGGTGTCCGACCGTACAGACCTCTCGGGTGCCGAGGCACCAGAGGGGCCTGCCTACCAGCACGACGGATGCAAGGAAAAGCCTGCCGGAGCCCTGTGTCCTGAGAGGGGCAGGAGGACCCCCTAGCCGTATTTCTAATTTGGGGGGTGCCGGTGGCGCTGCAGATGTGGCGCCTACACGTTGGACCACTCCTGCGGTGAACCTTCGAAGGGTTCTGCGTGTGGGGTCCTGAAATGTCCTGAGTCTCTCAGAGTATCACCGACTGCCTCATTTATCGGATGAGCTCAGTAGGCTGAGGGTGGATATGTTGGGGCTCTCTGAAACAAGGAAGCCTGGTAGTGGCGAGACCAGTAGTAAGGGCTTTATTTACTATTGGTCCGGCATGAGCAATGGTCACCATGTCAAGGGGGTAGCCATAGGCGTCTCCAGCAGACTGCTGCCGTCTGTTGTTGAGGTTACTCCGGTTGATGAGCGTATAATGCGATTAAGGCTGAAGCACAGTTTAGGCTTCATGTCTGTTGATGTAGTGTATGCTCCTACCGAGGTGTGTGAAACTGAAGAGAAGGAGATGTTCTACACCAAACTCGACTCTGTACTGGACCAGTGTCCTTGTCGTGATGCACTCATTGTCCTGGAGGACTTTAATGCTGTCACTGGCACTGAACGGGCTGGCTATGAGATATGTGTTGGTCCCCATGGCTCTGGTACCAGAAATGACAACAGCTCTTTCCTTCTGCATTTTGTAAGATCCAGAAGGCTGATAATTGCGGGTTCCTGGTATAAGAGACCATATCGATCAGATCGACCATATCCTTGTCAGTATGTTACCTGCATGCCACCATTATGTTACCCTCGTCGGCTGTAGTTTTAGGTGACACTGGTAACATAAACCTGTCAGGTCACCAGGTGAAGGCAGGGTCGACGATTCACTGGCAGGGTGAAGACAGGAGGAAGGTCTGCAGGTAATCTGGCAGGTATTTGGGGCCAGAAGTAGACTTTCAAAGGTAGCAGGGGTTATGGTCGAGCGTTATACAATTTATATTAGTTTTTAGTTTGGTGGATAAGTACACTCCAAGTTTTGTGGCTTAAGTGTATTAAATAATTAGTTTGTACAATTTATACACACGAGTGAAGATAGGCGAGTCACTAAATGTTCTGACACGGCCTAGGAGTCTTTCACTACTTTAGTCACCAAAAGATCACCGGAAAGTGTCACACACGTAGAGTCATGGCACCGCACTTGTCGACGTCACGCCACCCAACTTAGATCTGCCGTGCCGCACCCCAGCGTCGCGTAAGGCGTGGTGGTGGTGTTGCATGTAGTGACACAGAAATTACTTACACATTTAAATATTGTGGTTAATAAGGTATGTTAGTTACTCAGGCCTCTTTTATTAAAGTGACTTAAGGTTATTGTTAGTAGTTTTAGTACTTGTCCATGGTAAAGAGTACATTCTATGATTTACTGTATGGCAACTTTATCCGACGCGTCTCTGGTCCGACAGGACGGGTATCAGGCCTGTATGAGACGGGACGATACGTACAGACGATGTATAGAATATACAGAATAAATTAGAATATACAAATATATCTCTACCTAACCAGTGCGCCTAACATCGCTCGGTCAGCTACCACATCGCGCCCTCGCAATGGTTTAACAGTGTACCTAATCATGTTGTGTGTTCTCGGCGTCAGCCCTAACCATATCATTAAGATGATTATACAAAGTTAAGGTTTTCCTGACACAGAAAATCAAAGGAACTAATACAACAATGATCAGAAACACAGGAGCAATGATGGAAGGATAATGAACTGGAGGACTGAGGTACATAGGTAGGGATTCTCCAACAGCTGTTACCAAACCGGAGTTGTTAGAAAAATTGAACTCAGATAAGGTATTAGTAACAAAATTTGATGCTGGAGAAATTGAGGTTATTGAAAAATTTCATGAGTATGATATAATTTGAGATGTTTGCGGTGAAACCATGATGAAGATTGGATGGAAAAGTTGACAGTTGGGAAGAGCGTAAGTAGCACGCTATAAGAATTGCAAAATGACCTGTCACTTCCATATATTCGGTATGATTGGGGCAAACTACTGACACAAAAACATGTCTAAAGTAAAAGTAGTGAAAACCGATGAAGTTTTTATGGAAAAGTGGCTTAGGTGCCAACTGAGTATAATGACACAAAGATAAAGCCTTAGAAGCATCGGTCTGGGTCAGCACTACTTAACAAATTCCGCCTGTAACAGGTAAGATCGCGAACAAATAGGCTGGACAATGATACAGATGACGATACTCGGTCCGACATTTTAGTAAATTGGACAAATAACCTACAGCATAGTGTAAAAAATAATTTGCGATAAGAACCACTGATGGCTGCAAATTTGATATCATTATAGTTCCGTTTATGTCAAAAGGGAAGGGTTCAATTTGATGAACTTTAAAAGCATCCCGTGATTTGAAGGGAACGTGGATAACCACAGCATCAGATGTCAGCACAGACTCTAGTAAGGGATAGTAATGTTCAATACTATGAGAGTCAAACAAGGGGGCTAAATTAAAGTATTTTTTTCCAATATACAAGGTGTGGAGAAGATCCTTCACCGGGAAAAGAGATGAAGTCACCCTACCTCGAGCTGCATCGACTAGATTTTGTATGACCAGAAGGTTAGTATGCAGGAAGGAGTTAATAGTGTACTCCAGAATAGACAAGGCTTGGTTCAATGTCAACATGCCCTGCAGGCTAGTAACCTGTTGCAAGACACTGTTCAAGGAAGATTTCAAAGCATTAGTGTATATGATGAGATCCTGAACATGCAAATCAAGTCTGGCAATATTTTTATAGTTCAAATGAATAGCTTTGTTATTTAATGAAGCTATGGAACCTAACTGGTCATATCTTTTTCCTAATTCCTCTACATCTTCATTCATTGCAGTTCTAAATAACATGCTAGATAAATGTCCAATACCATCAATCAACCCTTGCTTCGTGCGGTTAGAAACATCAATGCCATAATAGTTTTCTAAGGCATAAGTGATGCTGACATTCAGGTACAATAACCATGAATGTGTAAGATCCAACAGAGCTGGGTCAAGGGTCGGGGCGGCCTGTAGATTTCCTAGAGCTGCATCCAATTGCTCAGTGACCTTAAGTCTGCTCGGGATTTTGGAGAGAGCAGTGAAGGGGTATTTGACCCAAAGAACATCCTCTATCAAGGAAACTCGACCCAAATGGGCAGTGAGAGCTCCAGGCTTGAGATGAGCAGGGTCCAGAGCCAGAATAGAGCTCATGGTGAAGAGAAGTATGTAGGCATGCATGTCTGCAACAAAGAGGAAACATGTTAGTTTCGAGAACTGATATTGTAGGGATGAGAAGTATTCGTTTGTGGTTTTGAGCTACTAGTGTCAAGACGAGTGGCAATACTCAGTCTAGCACTTTCCACTAGAGCTAAATCAGGCTTGGCACTGGTCTTTTTTAGACGATCATTGTGAACTACTTCAAGTGTGTTCAACCAAGGATCAAACAGCTAAAATTTGTGGTCGTTAATTTGTTTAACCACCAGGCGAGGTCCCACAAATTTAGGAGATAGTTTAGAATTTCTCTCAGGAACACGCACCATTACCGAGTCACCAACTTTGGTCGTGACGGGTGAAGATCGCCTGTGTTGCTGCAATTTCATGTCAGCTTTTGACTGATGTAGTCGAGACTGTACGTCTCGATGTATGTTAGAGAAAACCCTTAGCTGCTTTTTGGCATAATCGTCAAAGTTGTAGACGGGGTTTTGCGGACTACTTAACAAGTCATATGGAAACCTTTTTTCCACCCCATAAATTATGAAATGAGTTGATTCACATGGACTACTATTTATGCTTGCAGCAACATGAGGTAGCCAATCCTCCCAGGATTCATACAAATCACCAACAGTCGGGCGCAGGATTTCTAAGATTTTCCTGTTTGCGCGTTCTTCAAGACCGTTGCTTGAAGGGTGATAGGCTGTTATAAAGTTCTGTTTTACACTGAGCTGTTTGCAAATTTCGGCAAGAAGTGCGTTGCGAAATTCTGCTCCATTGTCACTTATCAGCGTTCTAGGAGTCGTGAAAGGACAGAACAAATTGGCTATAAGAGCATGTGCAATCGCATCGGCAGTTTTGTTTTCCAAAGGAGCTAGAACAGCGTACCTAGAGAAGTGATCGACAGCCACTAAGAGGTACATAGAGCCCTTACGACTAATTGGGAGCTACAGTAAATCAATGGCAACTACATCTCAAGGTTGTTCTGGAGGAGGATATTCTAAGATAGGTGCTAGTTTAGGCACAGTACCCTTGAACTGGGCGCATTTAATACACCTAGATACATACGCATCTATGTCCTTGCGCATGGACGGACCAGAAGTAATTTCTACGAGCCGCAGAAAGTGTACTCTCCTTTCCTGGATGACCGGCTAACATCGGTCTACTTCTCAGATGAGTGCTATCAGAAGAGCAGATGGTTGCCTCGTATCGGACGTAGATGGGTAGATGGCTCGTTGGGCTGAGTACTTTGAGCAGCTGTTCACGGTGGATCCTCCAAGCGGACAGCTCTGGACTGCAGGATTGCAGACGCTGGATGTTGATCCACCCATTGACGAAACTGCACCCTCCATTGGCGATGTCAAAGAGGCTGTGGCAAAGTTGAGGGGTGGAAAGGCAGCTGGCATCTGCAACATCAGTGCGGATATGCTCAAAGCTGGGGGTGAAGCCATGATCCGTGGGTGGCATGCTGTCTTGACTGCTGTATGGTATTCAGGTACCATTCCTGCTGACTGAAAGAAGGGGTTGGTCGTCCCTATCTGGAAGGGGAAAGGGGACCGTCAAGACTGCAGCAGCTACCATGGAATAACGGTGCTCAGCGTATCAGGTAAGGTGCTTACCCATTTACTGCTGACGCGGATCCGCACTCACCTGCTGAAGCATAAGAGACCTGAACAGTCAAGGTTCACGCCCGGTAAGTCAACAACTGATAGTATCCTAGCGCTTCGTGTACTGGTGGAGCGCCGACGTGAGTTTCGACAGGGAATGCTTGCAGCCTATGTCGATCTCAAGTAGGCGTTTTGACATTTGCATCGAGAGACACTCTGGGATCTTCTGCGTCTCCATGGGATTCCTGCAAGGATTATTGGTCTACTAACTGGCCTGTACTCTGGGACTGTAAGTGCTGTGAAGTGTGGAGGAGGCGGCGTGTCCAGCTTCTTCCCTGTGAATACAGGTGTGAGGCAGGGCTGTGTGCTTGCTCCATCAGTCTTCAACACATGCATGGATTGGGTAATAGGGAGAGTTGTGGAACAAAGTCATTGTGGAGCATCTGTCGGCAATACCGATATTACAGATCTTGTTTTTGCTGATGATGCAGCAATCTTTGCTGAGTCACTGGAGGTTCTGGTAATGGCTCTAGAGGCACTGCACGAGGAGGCGAAGCCCTTGGGAATCAAGGTTTCCTGTGCCAAGACCAAGGTCCAGGTGTTTGAAGGCATACTGGATGAAACAGTACAGTCTGTCCATGCGTGTGGCGAGGACATTGAGATCTTAAAAAACTTCACATACCTTGGTAGTGTAGTGCATAAGGATGGTGGGTCGAGCCAAGAAGTCACGCGGCGGATTGGCCTGTCCCACGGCGTTATGGATTCGCTCAACACGAGTATTTGGCGTTGTCGATACCTGTGCAGACGGACAAAGATTGGGATCTTCAAGTCGCTGGTGATTACTGTCTTACTCTATGGTTGTGAGACATGGACACTGAACTCCGACCTGAAGAGGTGAATTTACTGCTGGTCTCGCCACTACCAGGCCTCCTTGTCTTAGAGAGCGCCACCATATCCACCCTCAGCCTGCTGAGCTCATCCGATAAATGAGGTCGTCGGTGATCCTCTGAGAGACTAAGGACATTCCAGGAACCCACACGCAGAAACCTTCAAAGGTTCACCCCAAGAGTGGTCCAACATGTAGGCGCCACATCTGCAGCCCCACCAGCACCCCCAAAATTAGAAATAGGGCTAGGGGGTCATCCCGCCTCTCTCAGGACACAGGGCTCCCGCAGGCTTTCCCTGCTTCTGCCATAACGGTAGGGAGGCCCCTCTGGTGCCTCAGCACCTATACGTGGATCGGGGCAGTGGCCAGAGGCTCGCCCGTGCCTATAGTCTCTACCCCGACCTCTGCCTCTAATATTGGTGGTGGCTGTGGATGTTTTTTACGGGGAGGGGTTGAATACCCCACCCCAACCAGCTAGGTCAGCCATGGGCAGGGACTCTGATATCCCTGGGGGAAAAAACCCTGGCTTCCCAAAAAGGAGGAAAGGGAGGCACAGATGAGAAGAGACAGAGGGGGAAATGAGCTATTGGAGGTAGAGGGCACTCACTCCTCACATAGGAAGAATCCACCCATTACCAATCTTTCTCTCTCTCTCTCTCTCTCTCTCTCTCTCTCTCTCTCTCTCTCTCTCTCTCTCTCTCTCTCTCTCTCTCTCTCTCTCTCTCTCTCTATATATATATATATATATATATTTGTGTGTGTGTGTGTGTGTGTGTGTGTGTGTGTGTGTGAACTTTTTTGTTAATTTTTAAACTCATTCATATAACCACGTGCGCGCGCACACACACACACGCACACACACACACACACACACACACACACACACAAACACACACACACACACACACACACACACACACACACACACACACACACACACACACACAAAGAAATTTGAAAAAAAAAGGTATTCTTCTTCCTTCAATTACCACCAACTTATATTTAAGATTCAATGTTCTTAAGATGTGCGAGAATCAGTGGTGGACTTCACTCAACCGTACTTCCTGGAGTCTACTACCCTTGTGTCTCGAGCACCTGAAGAGCGTCCACGCTCACTAGCAGTATTTTACCCTTTTACGTATCCTGTGAGTAACGAGTACGCGCTCGCATGTTTGTTTATTAGTTTGTTTGTTTGTTTGTTTGTTTGTTTGTTTGTGTGTGTGTGTGTGTGTGTGTGTGTGTGTGTGTGTGTGTGTGTGTGTGTGTGTGTGTGTGTGTGTGTGTGTGTGTGTGTAACATATAAGACATTGGAGAATTTAAAGAAATTATTCATTGTGAAAACTGAATGCAAAACTTTTAAATGTATATAATGGGTTTTAGGTTCCTTTCTATGCTGTCACTCCATGGACCTAAATACAGTACTTTTGCTTAAATTGTGTCTTTAGGTATAACTACATAGTGTGGAGCATTTATTAAAAAAAATATTTATGAAATATTTTTTTGTGAAACCTTGTGGGGAAACCATTATTACATAACATATTAGCTATAAATATCATTTCATTATGTAATATGAGATTACCTTTGGATATTAAAAAAACTTAAAATTTATTTTAAAATTTAATGCGGACGAAGAAATTTCATTAATCTGTGAGACCACTGTAATTTCATTTCCTATAAACTGTGGAATCAATGCAATTACCATTTCTGGACAACTTAATGTCAAGGAAGAATAATTGATTATTAAATTCAATATCACAAGTATGCTATGGCACCACGCCTTCTAGTTTCCATGCAGGTCTGTAACAAGTAACTTCTAACAAAAGGCATCGACTTGCCAGAGCCATGAGTTCTGTGGGCGCCCCTTTGCCCTCATCCATGCTGGATTATCTCTTTCGGAGACAACCATATAAACAGAATAAGTTTCTGGGTAGCATGCCACGTGACCATATAATCGCAGTTGGCGTTGACGGATTAGGCAGATAATGTCTAGTAAGTCACACGGGGAAATCACTGATTTGACAAAGTCACACTAGCGGTACCCCATGATCTTGCGAGGGCACCTAGGGCTAAAGGCATTACTTCGCTTCTTCAGGTTGGTGTTCAATTTTTGTCTCACAAACATAGAGTATAGTACAGGGACTATTAGCGATTTGAAGATCTGAATCCTCGTCCATCTGCACAAGTACCGACAACGTCAAATACTAGTGCGCTACTCCATAACGCAAGGGGCAAGACCAATCCGTTGTACGACTTCCTTACAATAATATCACTGAAATGCAAAAGATCCTAGAATGCCCCTTTATGAACTGAATAAAATGCTTTCTTTTAATATCTACATCTATATCTATCTATCTATCTATCTATCTATCTATCTATCTATCTATCTATCTATCTATCTATCTATATATATATATATATATATATTAGATATTATATATATATAGATATATATATATATATATATATATATATATATATATATATATATATATATATATATATATATATATATATATATATATATATACAGTGTGTGTGATACTGACAAGAAGACAAAAGCCTGCCAGAAGTCTTAACGAGGCCTCAGGTGTGCGTGTGCCTGTGTGTCTTGGCGACCTCACCTTTGCTGTTATCATTACGGGGAATCCTGCTTCTTGTGCAAAGACACCGCTGATGAAAGGTAGATGAGGCGTGGAGATGTGAGTGTAATGCGAGGATGGTTGTCATATATATATATATATATATATATATATATATATATATATATATATATATATATATATAGGCTGCAAGTACCCCTCAAGTTGGTGCTCCACCAGCACATAAAGCACTGCGAACCGGTCAGTTGTTGACTTAACAGGCGTGAACGCCAAACTCTTTAGGTCTCTGGTGTTTTAGCTGATGAATGCGGATTCCCATCAAGCGCAAATGGGTTAGCACTTTCCTGGTACGCTGAACAGTGTTAAACCACGGTAGTTATTGCAGTCCTGAAAGTTCTCTTTCCCCTTCCAGATAGGGACGACCAGTCCCTTTTTTCTATTCAGGAAGAATGGTACCTGAACGCCATACAGCAGTCATGCATCATGCAAACCATGGATAATAGCCTAATCTCTAGCTCTGAGCAGCTTTGTACTGATGCTACAGATTACAACTGCCTTTCCTCCCCAAAATTTTGCTACAGCCACTTTGGCATCCTTAATCGAGGGTCATTTTCATTCATCAGAATCCAGTGTTTGTAACCCAGCAGTTTGGAGCTATCTACTTGGAGGATCAGCTCTTCAAAGTACTCAGGCCAACGTGCCTTCTACCAGTCTATGTCTTATATGAGGCAACCATCTGTTCTTTGGAGAGCAGTCACCTGAAATATGGACTTGGTGCAGAGTTTCATTAGGGCTTGATAGGCAGGTTGGGGGTCATTAATATTTAAATGAAACTCACCATCTTCAGTGAGACCCATGACATGTCTCCTTACCTCTCCAAAGGAGAACTTTAGTTATGTGACAAAGCCCTGTATTGGTAGTGTTTCCCAGGAAATCTGTCAATGCAACTCTCCTCAATACTGTCCAGTGTCTCTACCAAGAAGAAGCCACTGCATTACCTTAAGTGCTCCCAAACGCAATCTTTTTCAGCATCAAGAGTTTCACGTTTGAAGGTATTCCATAGTTTTACCGGGTCCTCAAGGACATCGAGTACTGCATATGGATTGGAAACTGTCACCGCGCTGTTCTACAGATTTTCAAGATGAAACACGGTGTGGTAACATCCTTAAGGCTTCCTCTGTATGACATGACGCTTGAGCGTAGCAACAACAATCCTGGGATCAGCCTCAAAGAACTTGGCAGTTTTAGAGGATCCTCCAATGAGTACTAACAAGGGTATGGCGTATCTCCTTTGGCATTACTATGTATACTAAGTTAACCCGAGCAGCGATAGTCTTTGATACCGAGAACCTGCAATTCTTAACCTTCTGGATCTTGCAAGATTCAGAACGAAAAAGCTGTTCTTGTTCCTGGTACCAGAGCCATGTGGGCCAACACATAGCTGCTACCCAGCTATCTCAGTACCAGTGACAGCATTTTAGTTGCCCCAAATAATAAGTGCATCACAACAGGGACACTGGTTCAGTACAGAATTGACTTGGGAGTAGAATATCACCTCTTCATTTTCAACTGTGTAGTAGGAGCGTACACTATCGACACATATGAATTATAGACTATGCTTTAGTCGCACTATATGCATTATATTTTCATCAACATGAGTACCCTCTACAACGGACTGCTACAGTCTGCTTGATATGCCTATGGCTACCAACTTGATATGGTGACCATTGCTCATGCCATAAAACTAATGAGTAAAACCCTTTCTACTGGTCTTGCAACTGTCAGGCCTGCTTGTCTCAGAGAGCAACCTCCCCGCATATCCACCCTCAGCCTACATCCGAAAGATGAGTCAATCAGTGATCCTCCTAGAGGCTCAGAATGTTCACGGAATCCACATGTTGGACCTTCTGAAGGTTTACTCCACACTATATCTGGAAACTCACCGGCACCTTCTAGTTAAAAACAGGGTGAGGATGTCCTCCTGCTCCTTTCAGGATTTCCGCACTTCCGAGCAAAACCGGATCGGGGCCGTGGCTAGAGGCACGCCTGATCCATGAGCCTCGATCCTGCTGCCATCTTTAAATCAGGTGGCGGCTGTGAAGAATATTTTACAGGCAGGGGTTTCAAGCCCCACACAAACCAGCTAGATCAGCCCTAAGTAGGGACACTGATATTCGTGAGAAAAGATCCCTAGCTGCCCATAAACGCAGAAGGAAAGGCAAAAACAACAGAAACAGAAGGGTGCTGAGCTGTGGGAGGTAGAGAACACCCACTCTTCGCCTGGATAGAATCCATCCATATCCATGATCATTTGATTTAAATAACAAGTTTCATCAACATGCCTATAATTATGTGCTATTTTGAAGTCTAAAGGGCAACTATATAGCCATATCTTTTTAAAGGCTAACCACAGCTACTCTTCCAATTTCCTCCAAGAGACGTTGATTGATATGAAATAATATATCTTTAGTTGTTGTATCTAATAATTTTCGAAAACGTGTTTCATCAAACAAACGTACAATATCAGATGTTTTAGATAAGCTGTAATTTAATGTTTCTTCCAGAGGGAGATTGGTGAATAAATTAGTGACATCAAAACTTGCCATGTCTTGACACCCCTCACACATTTTTCACTATCAACTTCTGGAATATTTTCGATTTTCGATCTTTTTCTTACTGAAACACAGGTGCCTGAGGCAACTGACGGCAGCCCCTTTTCTGTTCCCTCCTACTTTCTCTATCCTCATTTTCGTTCCAAAACCGCATGTTACATCTATGTCCGCAACGACTTAAGTTGCTCTCGTGCCCACGCTCTTGAATCTTCTGAGTTTTCCACCATCTGGCTTCAACTTAAGAGTCACTCTATAACTATTTTTTTCTGTGCTGTATATCTCTCACCTAACTCCTCTGACTATGCGAAAGTCTTTGATTACCATACTTCTAAAGTGGATCACATTCTGACTCTCTTTTCTTTTGCGGAGATCTCCATTCTTGGAGACTTCAATGTTCACCAACAGCTTTGGCTTCCCTGTCCCTTCACTGACCATCCTAGTGAACTTGCCTTTGACTTTACTATCATTCATGATCTAGAGCAACTGGTGCAATAACCTACTCGTATTCCAGACCGTCTTGGAGATACGCCCAACATTTCTGATCTTTTCCTAATCTTTAATCCTTTTTATGCTGTCACCCTTTCTTCTCCGTTGGGTTCCTCCCATCACAAACTCATATCCGTATCTTGTCCTATCTCTCTAATCCCTCCTCAGGATCCTCCAAAGCGGAGGTGCCTTGGCATTTTGCCTTTGCTAGCTGGGGAGACTTGAAGAAGTATAATGCTGATTTTCCTTGGAATGATTTCTGTTTCCGTGTCAGAGACCTATCTCTATGTGCTGAGAGCATAGTAGAGGTACTAGTGTCTGGCATTGATGCGTATATTTCTCATTCTTTCTCTCGACCTTAACCTTCCAAACCCTCGTTTAACACAGCTTCCTCTCCTGCTATCCATGATAGAGAGGTGGCCCACAAAAAGTACTTGAGCCTTCCATAACGTGAGTCTCATGCGCTATATATTTCTGGCCGGAATCATGCTAAGTCTGTTCTTCAATTATCCAAAAACTCCTTCATTCATAGAAAGTGTCAAAATCTTTCCAAGTCTATCTCCCCTCGAGACTTCTGGCATCTAGCCAAAAACATCTCCAAAAACTTTACTTCTTCATCTTTCCCGCCTTTAGCTCAACCGGATGGCACCAATGCCATCTCATCTATCTCTAAAGCTGAACTCTTCGCTCAAACCTTTGCTAATAACACTACCTTAGACGATTCCGGGCTTGTTCCTCCTTCTCCTCCCCCCTCTGACTACTTCATGCTACCTATTAAAATCCTTCGTAATGATGTTTTCCATGCCTTCGCTGGCCTAAACCCTCGGAAGGCTTATGGACCTGATGGGGTTCCTCCTATTGTTCTCCGAAACTGTGCCTCCGTGCTTGCACCTTGCCTAACCAAACTCTTTCAAGTCTGTCTATCTACATCTACCTTTCCTTCCTGCTGGAAGTTTGTCTACATACAGCCTGTTCCTAAAAAGGGTGACTGTTCTAATCCTTCAAATTACCGTCCTATTGCTTTAATCTCTTGCTTATCTAAAGTTTTTTAATCTATTCTCAACAAGAAGATTCTTAAACACCTATCACTTCACAATCTTCTATCTGACCGCCAGTATGGCTTCCGCCAGGGCCGCTCTACTGGTGATCTTCTGGCTTTCCTTACTGAGTCTTGGTCATCCTCTTTTAGAGATTTTGGTGAAACTTTTGCTGTGGCCCTAGACATATCAAAAGCTTTTGATAGAGTCTGGCACAAAGCTCTAATTTCCAAACTACCCTCCTATGGCTTCTATCCTTCTTTCTGCTACTTCATCTTAAGTTTACTTTCTGATCGTTCTATTGCTGCTGTGGTAGACGGTCACTGTTCTTCCCCTAAATCTATTAATAGTGGTGTTCCTCAAGGGTCTGTCCTATCACGCACTCTCTTCTTATTATTCATCAATGATCTTCTAAACCAAACTTCTTGCCCTATCCACTCCTATGCTGATGATACCACCTAGCACTTTTCCACGTCTTTCCATAGACGACCAACCCTTCAGGAAGTACACAGCTCACGCAGGGAAGCCTCAGTACGCCTAACTTCTGATCTCTTTAAAATTTCTGATTGGGGCAAAGCAAACCTAGTGTTGTTCAATGCCTCAAAAACTCAATTCCTCCACCTGTCAACTCGACACAACCTTCCAAATAACTATCCCCTCTTCTTCAGTGACACTCAACTGTCCCCTTCTTCTACACTAAACATTCTTGGTCTATCCTTTACTAGTAATCTAAACTGGAAACTTCACATGTCCTCTCTAGCTAAAACAGCTTCCATGAAGTTAGGTGTTCTGAGCCGTCTCCGCCAGTTTTACTCACCTCCACAACTGCTAATTTTATACAGGGAACTCATCCGCCCATGTATGGAGTATGCTTCACATGTTTGGGGAGGCTCTACTCATACAGCTCTTTTGAACGGGTTGGAATCAAAAGCTTTTCGTCTTATCGACTCCTCTCCTCTGACTGACTGTCTTCAGCCTCTTTCTCATCGCCGCAATGTTGCCTCTCTTGCTCTCTTTTACCGCTACTTCCATGCTAATTGCTTTTCTGATCTCGCTAACTGCGTGCCTCCCCTGTTCCCGCGGCCTCGCTGCACAAGACTTGCTTCTTCCTCTCACCCCTATTCTATCCACCTCTCTAATGCAAGAGTTAACCAGTATTCTCAGTCTTTTATCCCTTTCTCTGGTAAACTCTGGAACTCTCTTCCTGCCTCTGTATTTCCACCTGCCTATGACTTGAACTGTTTCAAGAGAGAGGTATCAAGACACTTATTCCATTCTTTTGGCACATGAATCCGGACTTTCCAGGGACCGGCACTAAAGTGGGCTATTTTGTTTTATTTATGTTGCCCTTGGCGGCCTCCTTTTCTATATAATAAAAAAAAAAAAAACTAGGTCCATGTAGTTTTTTGTGGAGAAGAGGTTGTCTTTAGAGGGCAGGCTGTGACTACCCCCTTGTGTTATCAGGTAACAACTGGTTTCGATGATAAGCTTACAGCACCCCTTGATCCAGTGCTCTAGACCTCCCTGGGAGGAATTATCGTTTCGGCAGGTGTGTACTTCCTGTTCCTTATATATATATATATATATATA
>CM035219.1:6140479-6155764 GCA_020233015.1 Callinectes sapidus
TATATATATATATATACATATATATATATATGATTTAAATTTACCTTGTGGCGAATATCTATTGCTCCACTTGTGGTTAAATGGGCTTTGGTAATAACATACTGGTATTATACTTAATAGTTCAGGAAAAAAGTGGTAAATGATTTCGTGGGTCATCAATATCACTTATCATAATTTAGATATCTTTAGGCAGGGGGTGTCATAAGTGATATTCTCGAAAGGGAGGTCTGTTGAACCACCTTTCTAATCTTTCTAAGCAGATCATTCTCTCATTAGTTAGTGAGGACAAATGAACTAATCTCATATTCATCCGCCTCTATCTATTTTCTCAAGAATCTCGTACAATTCACTCTTTTATCTAAGTCTCATAAATTAGAGTAATCCGGATCTTAAAGTTAATGCCGTAATCCTCTCCTCTCATCCTGTGATTTTTCACTTAAGTAATTAACTTACCTTTATAAACTTCAAGCTTCTTTTTGTTATCATTTTCCTTTTGCTCACCTTAATTTTGTCAGCATGTCTTCAACATAATTTAATATCCATGACTTTTGTAATGCTCACTTCCTAGAACAGCTTAAAGCTCATAATCTTAGGAAAGAAGATTGGAAAGCCATGGCTAAATATTTTGAAGTGGCAATTACCACCCAGATGACTAAGGAGGTACTTGAGAATGTGGTAATTGAGTACCTAGTAAGTATTAATGTCTTAGAGGAGGAAGCATTTGAACAGCTTACTCCGATGTCTGCCTGTAGAGTAGCCAAAACTCTTAGTTCCCTTAGTGATAGCGACAGTAATTCTAACAGCCAGCTAGAGTTAGAAAGGCTTAAGCTAGAATACCAGTTAAAGATGTAGGAGATGCAGGTACAGTCTCAGAGAGAAAAAGAGATGCAGGAGATGCAGTTACAGGCTCAGAGAAAAAAGGAGGAAAGGGAATTTAAATTACAAAGTGAAAAGGAGATGCCGGAGGTAAAGATGCAGGAAATGCAGTTACAGGCTCAGAGAGAAAAGGAGGAAAGGGAATTCAAATTGCAAATGCAAAGAGAAGAGAGGGAATTCAGGATTCAGGAGTTAAATATAAATAATGATTCCAAGTTTAGGCAGCAAGAGGTGGACTTGAAGAGAAAAATGGTCAGCTTTTAGTCCTGCTGCTGCTGCTCCCTTAGTCCCCAATTTTGATTAATCAGATGTTGATTGGTTCTTTAAAGCTTTTGAAAGGGTAGCGAAACGTAATGAGTGGCCTGAAGATCAGTGGGTGTCCCTCCTTGTTCCCAAACTAGCAGATGAAGCCTATAGAGTGTACAACAGCTTAGGTGATCAGGACAATTATGCTGAGATCAAAAGTAGTATTTTAGATGCCTACTCTATAACACCTGATGGGTACCGACAACAATTCAGGAACTACACAAAACCAGAATCGCATACTTTCGTGGAATTTGCCAGTGAGAAATTTGAGACAACTTAAGAAATGGCTCGAGGCAAAGAAAGCCACCACTTTTTCTGAACTATTAAATTTAATTGTTATGGAGGAATGGAAGAATAAGTTGTCATTTAATATCCTGAGACACGTGGAGGAATAGGGTCGATTGTGAACTCATGCAGGCTGCCAAGGTGGCTGATGCCTTTGCCTTGTTAATGGGATCCCTTGGTAGTCGGGGTCGTGGCTCACAGTATCCTGTTAGGTCTAATCCTGGGGAAGGTTTTGGAGACGTGGGTGGAAGGCCGACCAGGTTTTCCCCAAATATCAATTACTGTTCGTACTGTAAGAAGTCTGGTCATACAATACAAATTTGCAGGCATCCTAATTGTGAATCTTCTCAAAGACAGAATCCATTTGTACCTCCCAATTCAAACTTTGGACCTAAAAGGCCAGTGGCCACCGCTGATGTTCATGATTTTCCCCAGAAATATTTCCAACCTTACATCTTTCCAGGAAAAGTTTCCCTGACTGGTAATGAAGGCAGGGCATATCCCATCCAAATTTTGCGAAACACTGGCGCCGCACAAACCATCGTGAGTAGAGACGTAATTACCAACATAACAAGTGCTTATACTAATGATAAAGTAATCCTTTCGGATCTTCAATCTCATCCTTCCTACCCTTTGGCTAACATTCATCTCCAGTGTCCTCTTATCATAGGCAAAGTCCAAGCAGCCATAAAATCTGAAGAATTACCAGTTCCAGGTGTTCATATGTTATTAGGTAATGATCTAGCAGGAAATCTAGTAATACCAAATTTAACAGTTGTGGAATCTACCCTTGATGGAAGTCCAACTAAGACCTTAGATTTAACCAACCCCATTTGTTTCTCTCTTGTGCTGTCACCAGGTCTCAGAAAAACAAGAATAGATATTTTCCTGTTGCCCCAACTACAGGTCTTCCTTCTGAAGGACTATATGATAATATAATTTCAAAAGATAATTCAATTCTTGCTCAACAACAGGACTCTTCACTAATCAAAATAAGACATGTAGCCACCAAGGATAAGGATTTAAATCAATCTCCTTGTTTTTACTATCAGGATGGAGTTTTGAAGAGAGCGTACAGGCCCCCTGAGCTGGTACTATTCGATTCATGGGCGGAAACTCACCAAACGGTCATCCTCTCCTGTGTAAGATCAGCCATAATAGAATTAGCTCATGACGGAATATCAGGACAACAAGGAATAAAGAAAACTTACAAAAAGGTCCTTCAACATTTTTTCTGGCCAGGTGTAAAACAGGATGTCTCCAAATTTGTAAAAACATTTCATGTATGTCAGCTAGTAAGAAAACCAAATGACCATATTGTCCCTGTTCCTCTTAAACCCATTCCGGTAGTCACTGAACCTTTTGAAAAAATTGCTGATTGTTAGGATCCTTTACCTAAAACCAAAAAGGGCAATCAGTATTTGCTCACCATCATGGACACCACTACCAGATATCCTGAAGCTTACCCTCTTAGAAATATTTCTTTAAAAAATGTAATAAAATGGCTCCTCCACCTGTTCACCTCTGTAGGCATCCCCAAGGTTATTCAATCGGATAAAGGCAGCAATTTTACCAGCCATTTTTTTCCAACAGATAGTTGAGGAGGTTAATATCGAACACGTGACCTCATCGGCTTACCACTCACAATCCCAAAGCTGTCTGGAAAGATTCCATCAGACTTTCAAAAGAATGCTTAAGAAATATTGTTTGTAACACCAAGAAGATTGGGATGAAAAAACTGACTTCTTACTCTTTGCTATGAGAGCAAGCCCCCAGCACTCTTTAGGATTCTCACCTTTGGAGTTACTATATGGTAGACAGATCAAAGGGTCTCTAAAACTTCTAAAAGATCAATGGTTCACTCAAAATTCTTCTTCAAGTCCTAGTGTTTCATCTTACATCTGTAATCTTAAAAATAAAATACATGAAGTAGAATCTTTTGCCAAAACCAATCTACTCAATGCCCAAAATAAAATGCAACAACTTTCTAACCGCAAAAGTAAATTAAGAAATTTCAGTCCTGGGGATAAAGTTTTGTTGTTCCTTCCCACTCCTGGTAATTCACTTCAAAGTAAATTTGCTGGTCCCTATGCAGTGGCTAAAAAACTAAGTCCATTAAAGTATATAGTGCATACCCCTGACCGCCGTATGGATACTCAATTAGTGCATATGAATCTTATGAAATCTTATATCTCCATAGAACCAGAGGAAGACTCCACAACTAATGTGCTACCTGTTGCTCATGTAAATGTCAAAGGAAAGGAGTCGGTAACTGATGCGCCCCAGGATGAATCTGATGCGGAATTTGACATCTTTTCGCCTCCAAGGAAACCAACCAATGACCATATTTTGTCAATTCTGGATGAGTATTTTTCTCATATTAATCTCCCTCAAAGAAATAATTGAAAAAAAAAAAAAACTTCTAAATGACCTCCCTAATGTAACTTCTGATCTTCCTGGTCTTTGCCATGTTATTCAACATGACATAAAATTAATTTCAGCAGAAATTCAACCAATCAGACAACCTGCTTACCGTATATCTCCTATAAAGAAAAACCTAATGAAAAAGGAGGTTAAATTCCTTATTAATAACAGCGTAGCAAAACCAAGCATATCACCATGGGCCTGTCCTTGTCTGTTAATTCCTAAGCCTGATGGTAGTAGTCGTTTCTGCACTGATTATAGAAAACTAAATAAAGTAACCGTTCCTGACTCCTATCCTCTGCCTCTTATTGAAGATTTGTTAGATAGTACAGGACAGTTCCCTTATGTAACCACTATCGACCTCCTCTAAGGATACTACCAAATTTCTCTATTTGAACAAGCTAAATTCATCTCAGCCTTCATCACGCCTTTTGGATTATACCAGTACACAGTGATGCCGTTTGGACTCTAACGCTCCTGCCACCTTCCAGAGAGCCATCAACTACATAATAAATGTATATAATATATATATATATATATATATATATATATATATATATATATATATATATATATATATATATATATATATATATACACACACACACACACACAGAGACACACACTCACACACACACACACACACACACGCACACACACTACACACCGCGTAGTGTAGTGGTTAGCACGCTCGGCTCATAACCGAGAGGGCCCGGGTTCGAGTCCCGGGCGCGGCGAGGCAAATGGGTAAGCCTCTGTGTATCTAGCCCCTGTTCACCTAGCAGCAAGTATGTACGGGATGCAACTCGAGGGGTTGTGGCCTCGCAGTCCCGGTGTATGGTGTGTGATGTGGTCTCAGCCCTACCCAAAGATCGGTCTACATGAGCTCTGAGCTCGCTCCGTAGGGAAAGACTGGCTGGGTGACCAGCAGGCGACCGAGGTGAATAACACTCAAACGCACACACACACACAGACACACACACACACACATACACACACACGAGTATTTGACAGCAGGAAAGACACACGGGCGTATAAGACGAACCCCATTTTACTATGTCAGATTCAGGAAAAACGTTTTTTGTGTATTTAATTAAGCATATAGTGTTAAAACAGTCTACATGTACATTACACAAGCAGAAACATAGTTGTACAAAAGCAATTTAGTAATACAGGTATACAATAAGCATATACAAGACATCTCAGTAGCATGAAACAAAAATAATACTCACCAACAGATGGCATTACCAGTTAGTCAGAACGCCGATCAGATGATATTTATGAACGCAAATCACAACATCTTATATTGGATTGGTTTCATATACACGAATTTATCTTTAGAGCACCGGTAGTAAAACAATAACACCAGCAATGAAATAAGGATGATTGGAGTTTGATGATGATGATAATAATAATAATAATAATAATAATAATAATAATAATAATAATAATAATAATAATATTTATGTTGATAATAATAGTAGTATTAATAATGACCATATCGTAGTTTTATTCCTCGCGAACAGATGGCATCACCGGTAAGTCAGAGGGCCGATCAGCTGATGTTTATAAACGGAAGTCGCAGCATTTGAGATTTGATTGCTTTCATGTTTACAAATCTATTTTCAAAGCACCGGTAATCATACATTAATACCAGCAATAAAATAAAAAGTGCATGAGTTTAGAGTATGTAAAAAGTACTGAGCGTAAGCTGGGCTAGTGAGCATTAGAGAGAAGATTAGCCAAGGCATATGGGAGGTCTCAAAATTTAATTACCATGTAAAAGACGCAGGGCAATTTTTTGAGCCTAGGTCATGGAAAAAAGTGCATCCTATATGCTCTTGAATACGGTATATATATATATATATATATATATATATATATATATATATATATATATATATATATATATATATATATATATATATATATATAGAGAGAGAGAGAGAGAGAGAGAGAGAGAGAGAGAGAGAGAGAGAGAGAGAGAGAGAGAGAGAGAGAGAGAGAGAGAGAGAGAGAGAGAGAGAGAGAGAGAGATACGCAGGGAGGTAGATAAACACATAACATATTGATATTTAATTTTGGTTTGATTTTTTGCAGCTTTGGCTACTGCTGGTTATGGTGACATTCCTTATGGGTCCTCTTGGATTCCTGTTCACTCTTGGTCACAACTACTGCATCCATGGCCCCAGCACTCGTGCTGAAAATTCTTTTCACAAGAGTGATGTTCCTGGGGATGTCGGAATTGACCAGAAAAACATCCATCCCTTCAATGAACATCAGTTTCCGCATAAAAAATCAATATTTGTTGTATCCTGGTATTGCTTTAACATGTTCAGAAGTGTAGTAATTCAAGGTAATCGTCTGACGGCTCGCTCCTGGCCTATGAGATTATTGTTGTTCTCCTGGTTCACTTTTTGTGTTATTCTTTACGGTAAGTAGCATCTGCCAATAATTGGTTGTTTTTGCTTTCGTTTGCCTCCATTGATGACGCTTTCTCTCTCTCTCTCTCTCTCTCTCTCTCTCTCTCTCTCTCTCTCTCTCTCTCTCTCTCTCTCTCTCTCTCTCTCTCTCTCTCTCTCTGATGTTAAAAACTGTGTGTGTGTGTGTGTGTGTGTGTGTGTGTGTGTGTGTGTGTGTGTGTGTGTGTGCCATGGCGGACCTGGGGCTGGAGGCATTCTTTGTTACTCCCAATTTGCTGCCGAACATCTGATATTGAGCCATAAAGGGAGACTTGACCCATGAAGACCGTAAGCTTGGGTCTATGAAGAGTGTTGGACTTGTTGAAAATAGTCTCTGAATATTGGAAGCTCAGCCTAACAACCTTTTTCAGATCCACGGATCAGTTCCGTGCATCCCTCTGGTGAACTGCTGCAATTGTTCAGGTTTCCCTGTACTTTCAAGTTATTAATGCAAACTCAGTCAATGATGACTACTAACAATTAGCTGGTCTGCGGTAATTGTCGCGGTATCAGCTGAATGCAATACGCAAGGAGTATTTGATGCAATGCATACGGCGTTTTCATTAATGTCACCTACAAGTTAAACGGTTTACCACAAGTAAAACGGAAGCATACGCTCTCAGATATGCGTTTTCTATTCCGGTCAGGAAAGGCATTTTCAGTAGTAGTGAAGCGGGGGACAAATGGACGCAAACTGAGGCAAGTTTTTGCACACGTTTTCAAATACCTCTCAAAATCATTTGCTTCCGTTTGGCAAAACTTTTCAGCTAATCAGCGTGCAACAACCCCACCAACCCCAGCATGAGATCACAAAAGGAATCTTATTTCTAATAAGAATGAATAAGAAGTGGTGTTTTGGATATTGGAAGTGTGTACTATGACAACTGATTTTAGTTTACATATTGTGCAATATACTGAAAAGAACTAAAATCAAACATATGGTGTGAAATTAATTAATGAGCCGATGGTAGTTAGTGATATGTCGCATCTCTCCAGTCTTGTTGTAGATGTTATCTGATTCCATGCCTCAAATTGTGACTTCGATGCCATATAGGAGTCACTTTTATATCACGAAGTGAATAAGATTATAAGGTTGCTACAATAAAGTAATAAATGATAGTAGAATACTCTATATGTTAGAAATTGCGCCAATTGAATTATACTGGCGTCAAAAAGACAGTGGAAAACCTCAAACATCATGTGCAGCTCAAAACAATATACATTTTCCAAGGACTGAAGACCTGCTGTTTTTTTTTTTTTTTTTTTTCTTATGAATATGGACAGAAGCATGTAAGGAATGGACAAGAAACTAATATTATTATGGCCTATAATACTCTTCATCAAAGAATAAATCTTTAAACTCCTCCATCTGGCTGCTAAGTTTATATCTTGAGGCGTTTCCAGTAACATCACCTATAAGTCAAACGCTTTACCCGGAAAGGCAGACATCCAATCAGGGACTAGCAAGGTAAAACTGAACACAACACACAGGATTCAGAGTGCTATTACAGTATATTTTTGGGGAATAGAATGAAGAATATAATGGTTTTAAGACAGTGAAAGTTGGTGTTTTATAAAGAATGATTTCTTTTATTGTCATTTTATAATAAAAAAAGAACCTAAAAATGACTTAAGACACGAGATGGAAGGCAAGATAATGAATTTTAAACAATGAATATGACACGGAACATGATGATCTTTGAGATCGTGAAGGTTGGCGTTTTATAGAATTATTTCTTTCATTGTCATTTCACAATAAAAATAACTTGAGAATGAAAAAAAAAAAAACAAGAAAAAGGCAAGATGATAAATTGTTACGGTGATCTCGCATTTTTTTTTCTTTTAATGGAGATGGAGTTGCCCGGCTCTATTTTATGGCTTTGACTTTGACTCCGGAAGTATTTTTTGTTTTCAGTATAAACCATTAGAGTAATTCTTATACCATTTCTTAGTATAATCATATTTGAAAAATGAATGATATGGTTTTGTAATATTACACTTGACATCAAGGTAAAACAAAGAAAAAAATGCTCAGAACTTATACAAGCGAACACTTAAAACCAGTCTCCAGCCACCTCTCACACATATCTCAACAACTGGGAACCCGTGTAGAGTCTGATGTCGTGAAAATGTTGCACAGATTGAAATTATTTTATTTTACCCTATCTTTGTAACATGTTACTGTGACGCTGTTTACACATCTGCATTACATTTACACCCAATCTTTTATTTCTAATGAACATTTGTATTCGTCATAAGCATCTTGTTGCCCCTTGTCTATCATTACCTTTACTGTAGGGTATTATCTGCTCAAAATTGCTGATATCCACACCACCTCCACCACATTCAATCACCTACGTATCGCTTTGCATCTCAACTACAATGTACCAACAGGTTTGTTTTCAGAGCAAAGGTGTGCAATTTCATTTATGTATTCTCTTTTAATAACTACTTATAGATTACATTCTCTCTCTTCGTTTTACTTAGCCAAGTATACTTGTACTTAAATAACTTTCCTTGTTACCTGGCCCCCAGTTATGTTTACTTTCTTAATAATGCTATTTAGTATTTTCTTTGCACTGAATTAAAAGAGGGGAAGAGTCTTACCCTTTTATAAACAAGATTATTTTTGTTTTCTATCCAAAACATTGGACATATATAAAGGGTCATGTACAGGTGACATGTAGTCATCGTCTAGGAATAAGTCGTCGAACTCCAGCCTTCTACCACAAACAATATGCAATCAGTGCTGCAGTCCAAAGAAATGCATACGATAATTTTTCCCAAATATGTTAATATACCCTGTTGACTGCCAGTGCAGAAGCGGGACAACGGGAGCGAGCTGGATTAGACGCTTTCAGTAGCACTTCGCGGGCGGCTGACGGTCTAAAACAGTACATACATAATTATAAGAGAATGACTCCACTGAAAACGATAGTAACACTGCCATATGATTATCTCTTGTCGCCCACTGGAAAAACTGTCGTATTCTTTAGTCCAGGGATCACGCAGCGCTGAGACTCCTCATCCCACCATACAGAGCCAAGGAAACATGGAGAGCGTAGCAGAATACCCTTCTTTAATGTCATGCCCTTGGTTGAGGCCTCTCCTATCTTTTGCATTCTTGCATTTGTCTCTACTCGGTCCCAGCTCCACCATCATCTATTCCCTTCCTCTTGCATGTCTAGTTTAGTCTTCCATTCCTATCATGCCCTAGTTTAATCAAAATCACTTGCATAATTCCTCTCCTGACTATATCATACCCCTCACACTCCAGCACCACATGCTCCACCACTTCATCATCTTTGCTTTCTAAATCTAAAAGTAAGATTATAGGAATGGGTTAATTCAAGGCAAGACTCGAATAACACATTGTATATTTATTTTTTGGGTGCTTTATTTTCTAAATAACATTCCACCATAATTAAGGCACTCAAAAACTAGGAAATGTGGTGCCAATGCTATATTTAGCGTACAGATATACTCTGTGTAACGTCAACCATTTCGGCCTCTATGGATCTTCCTGTAAAATTTTGAAATATAGCATCAATCCTATAAGCGTATCATATTTTTTTGTGGGGGAATTCAATCTCTGAGGAGATAATATGAGACGAAACTAAAAATCTATAAAACTGGCTACTCTTTATCAAGGGATGATAAAATAAAAAAAACATATTTTTGTCTTGTTTTAATATGATCTATTATTAAAATTATACTAAAATTTGGGAACACCAAGATATATTTTTCTTAATCTGTAGTTTCACCAGCCATGCACCTTCAAAACGTGAATGACAACACTCATGATGGACCAGGTTCATTCGACATAGGGAGAAAAAAATGTCCACACGATCTTTTTAGCACCGATCTGCATCTACCTTATTAAAAAACGCCTGACAACATTGGTCACTTCTCTCGTAGCCAATCAGCGTCTTTGTTCGCTCTGTGGCGAATGGAGTTCCGGACAGAAGCGGTCGGCGTCGGAAAGGCGTTCGGGAATAAGGGTAAACGGTTTTAGACTGATTGCCTTCAGGAAAGTGTACTGGAAACGCCTTTTGTGTTCAGTAAAAAATATAGCAATGTATGCTTTGGCAGGATGTTATTGAAAACGCGTATACACTCTCAGAGAAGTCTTGCATTCCAGGCCAGAAAAAAAAAAAAAAAAAAAAAAAAACAGATATCCAATCAAGGAGTAGGAGGTGAAAGTGAACACAGCACACTAGATTCAAGGTGTTATTAGAGTGTATTTTTGCAGAATAAAAAACCCCTAGAATATAATGGTCTTTGAGACAGCGAAAATTGGTGTTTTATAAAGAATGATTTCTTTATTTTTTTATTTCAGATGAATAGAACCTGAAAATGACATAAGGAAAGAGAAAGAAAGAAAGGTAATGCATTTTTATGGTGATATCTCACATTTTTTAAACCAAGAATATGGCATAGAACCTAATGATCTTTGAGACCCTGAAAGTTAGTGTTTTATAAAGGGTTATTTCTTTGATTGTAATTTCAAAACCTGAAAATCACATAAGACAAGGTAAAAAGGCAAGATATGGTTTATTTATTTATTTATTTATTTATTATTTTTTTTGCGACATCTCACATTTTTTTTTCTTTTTTTTTTTTTTTACCAAGAGATGGCGTTGTCTATTTTATGGCTGTGGCTATAATCACGTAAGTATTGTTTGTTTTCAGTATAGCAGTCTTTTTATTCCATTTCGTAGCATAATTATATGTGGAAAAAGAATTACACAGTTTTGCAGTTTTACACTTAATAATCTCTGTAAAACAAGGAAAAATTGAATTGACTCAGAACACGTAACGTCAGCTACCTTTCACACACATCACAACCAGCCCGGTTGCTGTAGGGTCTGCTGTCATGAAGTGTCACAGAGTTTTATTTATTTTCTTTTTTTACCATATCTTTGTAGCATGTTACTGTGACGCCGTTTACACATTGTATATTGCATTTACATTCAGTCTTCTAGTTTTCAGTCTCTTATGGCCCCTAGCCTATCATTATCTTCCTTAGAGTTTCATCCGCCACACATTCAAGTACCTAATTATCACTTTGTGTCTCAGAGCAAATATTTGTATTTTATATATATTCTCTTGTGATTACTACATATAGGTTACATTTTCCTTCTTCATTTTACTTAGCCACGAGCACCTCTACCCAAATGATTTTCATTGTTTCTTGTTTCCTGGTCTTAAATTTTAAAAATGTTTAATATTGTTCTGCACTGAATTAACGGAGGGGAGGAGGGTCTTAATCTCTTAGAAATCTCTTCATCATTATTTAATGAGATAATTTTGATTTTTATCCAAGACATTGTACATTTATAGAGGGTCAATTATAGGGTCATTTTATACTCAACCTCTAGGAATAAATCCTTGAACTCCTCCAGCCTTCTACTACAGTGTCAATCGGTAATGGAATCTGAGGACTGATGAATATGACATATTTTCCAAAGAATGTGGAGCTTGTTGTCTGGCAGTGACGCAGTGATACAGCGGGAGCGAGCTATATCCTGTTCAGTAAAAACCACACGAATGTATGCTGTTTCACAACGGTACTGAAAACGCTTTTGACTACAGTGTACCCTCCGTCAACTGATATGTACGATAACTTCTCCCTAAGATTGAGATCACGGTCGTCTACCAGCAGACAATGAATGTCTTGTTCAGTGCCGCTACTGAAAACGCCTCCAATCAACTAGTAGCAAGCTGAAAGTGAAGAAAACACACAGGATTAAGGTGCTATCAGAGTGTATTTTGGAGAATAAAATATAGAATATAGTAGTCTTTGACACTGTGAAAGTTGGTGTTTTATAAAGAAGGATTTATGTTATTATATATATATATATATATATATATATATATATATATATATATATATATATATATATATATATATATATATATAAACTTGACAGGAAGGTAAAGGAAGGAAACATGAAATTGGCTAGGAACTTGCAAAAACGAACACTTTACACCAATCTCCAGTCACTTCTGACATGTGTACATGACTTGACTTTCTTTCTCTCTTGCCCACGCTCTTAAATGCTCCAAATTTTGTACAATCTGGCTTCGACTTACAAGTCACTCTTTAACTAAATTCATCTGCGCTGTCTACCTCTTCCCTACCTCCTTTGACTATAGTAAAGGCTTTGAGTATTCAATATCCAAAGACACATTCTGTCTCTATCTCTTGACAGAGATCTTCATCCGTAGAGATTTTAATGTTCAGCACCAGGTTTGGCCTTCCCCTCCATTCAGTGACCATCCTGGTGAACTAGCCTTCAACTTTGCTATCGTCTATGACCTAGAGCAACTGCTTATGCTGTTACCGTATCCTCTCCGTTGGGCTCCTAAGATCATGATTGGCGTTTTGCTTCTGCCAATTGGGAGAACCTGCAGAGATATTATGCTGATTTTCCTTGGGATAATTACTGGTTCCGTGTCAGAGACTCATCTCTATGTGCTGACCGCATAACAGAGGTAATAGTGTCTGGCATGGAAGGGTACATTCATCACTCTTTTTCTAAACACTAAGCTTCCAAACTTTGGTTTAACCCAGCCTGTTCTCGTAGTATGCATGATAAAGAGGTTACCCACCAAAAGTACTTGAGATGATTATGATACTGTTACGCTGGCCCCCGTCCTCACAGCTTCCACAGCCGCTACAGGTACTCACTTATCACAACGGCAACCGCAAGAGAGCACTGGACGGGTCGGCAGCAGACACAGGGATACTTCGTGGCTAGAGAAGGAAAGCGAGGTACAGACCCACACAAGAGACTCACTCAGAGAGGCAGGGTGACAATTAAGCCGGCGTCACACAAGCACTTTTCCGTCATCTTTTTCCGTCATCTAACCAGAAGATGAAAAAAAGAAACGGTACCGTCACACATACACCGTCCTGCCTCTCTTTTCCATAGTCATTCTCATTGTCATTGTAAACAAACATGGCGCCAACTCCGGAAGAAGCAATCGCGTTGTGCGAAGAAGGCGAGCCAAACGCAGCAGAAAACGCTTATGGGCCCGTTCATGGTTGGCACGCCATGAACTAAAGAGTGTATATCATAGACTGCTGTAAGAGCTGCGCTTGGAGGAACAAGAAACTATGAGGAACTGGATATGCTTGGACAAGCATGAGTACCAGGAACTGCTTCAGCTAGTGACGCCATTTATCATGAAGCAAGACACAAAGATAAGGAAGGCAGTGACATCTGGAGAGCGCCTGACTAATCCTTCGATACTTGGCAACAGGTGGGTTGTAGAGGTTGGAAATTGTCAACAAGTTGACTTGTCTCTTCTGTTTCATTGACGAGATCATTTTATTCTGAGGACGTTTAACCTCACACATATTCATCGCAAATTATTAGTAACCTTTCTGTAAAGTTATCCGTCATGCTGTTTGTGGGTTCAAACAATGGTGTAACACCCTATTCAGGTTCGGATGGGTTATGCCAGCCCTGGGGGCTGGTATATCTTTGCAAGTTCACCCCACTTCCAAAACGAGTAGCAAACTACCATTTGAAAAAGCATAATATTTAACCTAGAAATATGTAACTGAACTTAACCTAACATGCTAATCTAAATTAACCTAACCTAACCTAATTTGCACGTATGAACACACCCTATGTAACCTAACCTAATCTCATCTACCCTAGATTGGATTAATTTAGGTTATTATTATCTTAATGGGCAACATGTTTGTTATAATTAATTGGTTAAGTTAGATTTAGGTTGGATTTAGTAACATTAAGTTAGGTAAAATATTTTTGATTGAAAACTACGGATTTGCCATTGAAATGGTTATCAAATCAAATTCGGAATATTGCAAAATATTAATTATATAATATTAAGTCTCATAGTCTATATTTTTTAACCTATGTTGAATGTTTATTTAAGCTGACACACATATTTTCCTTATCTTTTTTTTTCAGGGTAATCTCAAGCTTCACTTGGCTGTCAGTTCCGCATTAGCCACAGCCTGGTATCGTCTATCATACCTTCTGTGTTTCAAGCAATCTACCAGGTTCTCAAGCCGGACTATTTACGTCTTCCATCTACACAGACGGAGTGGCAACAAGTGGCAACAGAGTACTATGCACAGTGGCAATTTCCAATGTGCATCGGGGCTCTGAATGGGAAACGTGTCTTAATAGCAAAACCACCACATTCAGGATCTGAATACTACGATTATAAGGGTCATTTTAGTGTCATCATGTTGGCCCTGGTTGATGCCAATTACAAGTTCATGTACGTCACAGTAGGTGCTAGTGGTCGAGCTACCGATGGTGGTGTGTGGGAAAGGTGTGGACTCAGAGTTGCTCTTGAGCAGGACCAGTTAAGTATGCAACCTAGTGCAGCTCTTTCATTCTCCAACTGGGAGTGCCCTTACGTTATCGAAAGTGATGAGGCATTTCCTCTAAAAAATATCTAATGAAGCCTTATCCTGGAAAGGATCTCTCCGACGACAAGGCAATTTTCAATTATCGCCTGTCACGTGCAAGGCGAACATCAGAGAATGCCTTTGGTATCTTGGCTGGTCGGTTTCAGATCCTTAAGAATCCAATACGTACATCACCTGATAATGTTAAAGACATTGTTTTGGCTTAGACGGTTCTGCACAATTACCTGCAAGCACATACTGACAGACAAAGTTCAGTGCAATGTGCAAATAAGAATAGAGGTGATTGGTACGATCAATCACTGGGTGAACTACAGCCTCTTCCAGCCATTGGGGGGGTGGAGGGGGGGGCATAGTATTGAGGTAAAAGTAGTGAGGGAAAATTTGTTTGCTTACTTCAACAATGAAGGCAGAGTCTCTTGGTAAAACAACATGGTACATATGCACTAAGGAAGTTGTATCATTTATTCAGTTTAGTTCAGCAATTTTCCTATAATGTTAACAACAACCATTTTT
>CM035219.1:6155864-6188330 GCA_020233015.1 Callinectes sapidus
AGAGAGAGAGAGAGAGAGAGAGAGAGAGAGAGAGAGAGAGAGAGAGAGAGAGAGAGAGAGAGAGATACGCAGGTAGGTAGATAAACACATAACATATTGATATTTAATTTTGGTTTGATTTTTTGCAGCTTTGGCTACTGCTGGTTATGGTGACATTCCTTATGGGTCCTCTTGGATTCCTGTTCACTCTTGGTCACAACTACTGCATCCATGGCCCCAGCACTCGTGCTGAAAATTCTTTTCACAAGAGTGATGTTCCTGGGGATGTCGGAATTGACCAGAAAAACATCCATCCCTTCAATGAACATCAGTTTCCGCATAAAAAATCAATATTTGTTGTATCCTGGTATTGCTTTAACATGTTCAGAAGTGTAGTAATTCAAGGTAATCGTCTGACGGCTCGCTCCTGGCCTATGAGATTATTGTTGTTCTCCTGGTTCACTTTTTGTGTTATTCTTTACGGTAAGTAGCATCTGCCAATAATTGGTTGTTTTTGCTTTCGTTTGCCTCCATTGATGACGCTCTCTCTCTCTCTCTCTCTCTCTCTCTCTCTCTCTCTCTCTCTCTCTCTCTCTCTCTCTCTCTCTCTCTCTCTCTCTCTCTCTCTCTGATGTTAAAAACTGTGTGTGTGTGTGTGTGTGTGTGTGTGTGTGTGTGTGTGTGTGTGTGTGTGTGTGCCATGGCGGACCTGGGGCTGGAGGCATTCTTTGTTACTCCCAATTTGCTGCCGAACATCTGATATTGAGCCATAAAGGGAGACTTGACCCATGAAGACCGTAAGCTTGGGTCTATGAAGAGTGTTGGACTTGTTGAAAATAGTCTCTGAATATTGGAAGCTCAGCCTAACAACCTTTTTCAGATCCACGGATCAGTTCCGTGCATCCCTCTGGTGAACTGCTGCAATTGTTCAGGTTTCCCTGTACTTTCAAGTTATTAATGCAAACTCAGTCAATGATGACTACTAACAATTAGCTGGTCTGCGGTAATTGTCGCGGTATCAGCTGAATGCAATACGCAAGGAGTATTTGATGCAATGCATACGGCGTTTTCATTAATGTCACCTACAAGTTAAACGGTTTACCACAAGTAAAACGGAAGCATACGCTCTCAGATATGCGTTTTCTATTCCGGTCAGGAAAGGCATTTTCAGTAGTAGTGAAGCGGGGGACAAATGGACGCAAACTGAGGCAAGTTTTTGCACACGTTTTCAAATACCTCTCAAAATCATTTGCTTCCGTTTGGCAAAACTTTTCAGCTAATCAGCGTGCAACAACCCCACCAACCCCAGCATGAGATCACAAAAGGAATCTTATTTCTAATAAGAATGAATAAGAAGTGGTGTTTTGGATATTGGAAGTGTGTACTATGACAACTGATTTTAGTTTACATATTGTGCAATATACTGAAAAGAACTAAAATCAAACATATGGTGTGAAATTAATTAATGAGCCGATGGTAGTTAGTGATATGTCGCATCTCTCCAGTCTTGTTGTAGATGTTATCTGATTCCATGCCTCAAATTGTGACTTCGATGCCATATAGGAGTCACTTTTATATCACGAAGTGAATAAGATTATAAGGTTGCTACAATAAAGTAATAAATGATAGTAGAATACTCTATATGTTAGAAATTGCGCCAATTGAATTATACTGGCGTCAAAAAGACAGTGGAAAACCTCAAACATCATGTGCAGCTCAAAACAATATACATTTTCCAAGGACTGAAGACCTGCTGTTTTTTTTTTTTTTTTTTTTCTTATGAATATGGACAGAAGCATGTAAGGAATGGACAAGAAACTAATATTATTATGGCCTATAATACTCTTCATCAAAGAATAAATCTTTAAACTCCTCCATCTGGCTGCTAAGTTTATATCTTGAGGCGTTTCCAGTAACATCACCTATAAGTCAAACGCTTTACCCGGAAAGGCAGACATCCAATCAGGGACTAGCAAGGTAAAACTGAACACAACACACAGGATTCAGAGTGCTATTACAGTATATTTTTGGGGAATAGAATGAAGAATATAATGGTTTTAAGACAGTGAAAGTTGGTGTTTTATAAAGAATGATTTCTTTTATTGTCATTTTATAATAAAAAAAGAACCTAAAAATGACTTAAGACACGAGATGGAAGGCAAGATAATGAATTTTAAACAATGAATATGACACGGAACATGATGATCTTTGAGATCGTGAAGGTTGGCGTTTTATAGAATTATTTCTTTCATTGTCATTTCACAATAAAAATAACTTGAGAATGAAAAAAAAAAAAACAAGAAAAAGGCAAGATGATAAATTGTTACGGTGATCTCGCATTTTTTTTTCTTTTAATGGAGATGGAGTTGCCCGGCTCTATTTTATGGCTTTGACTTTGACTCCGGAAGTATTTTTTGTTTTCAGTATAAACCATTAGAGTAATTCTTATACCATTTCTTAGTATAATCATATTTGAAAAATGAATGATATGGTTTTGTAATATTACACTTGACATCAAGGTAAAACAAAGAAAAAAATGCTCAGAACTTATACAAGCGAACACTTAAAACCAGTCTCCAGCCACCTCTCACACATATCTCAACAACTGGGAACCCGTGTAGAGTCTGATGTCGTGAAAATGTTGCACAGATTGAAATTATTTTATTTTACCCTATCTTTGTAACATGTTACTGTGACGCTGTTTACACATCTGCATTACATTTACACCCAATCTTTTATTTCTAATGAACATTTGTATTCGTCATAAGCATCTTGTTGCCCCTTGTCTATCATTACCTTTACTGTAGGGTATTATCTGCTCAAAATTGCTGATATCCACACCACCTCCACCACATTCAATCACCTACGTATCGCTTTGCATCTCAACTACAATGTACCAACAGGTTTGTTTTCAGAGCAAAGGTGTGCAATTTCATTTATGTATTCTCTTTTAATAACTACTTATAGATTACATTCTCTCTCTTCGTTTTACTTAGCCAAGTATACTTGTACTTAAATAACTTTCCTTGTTACCTGGCCCCCAGTTATGTTTACTTTCTTAATAATGCTATTTAGTATTTTCTTTGCACTGAATTAAAAGAGGGGAAGAGTCTTACCCTTTTATAAACAAGATTATTTTTGTTTTCTATCCAAAACATTGGACATATATAAAGGGTCATGTACAGGTGACATGTAGTCATCGTCTAGGAATAAGTCGTCGAACTCCAGCCTTCTACCACAAACAATATGCAATCAGTGCTGCAGTCCAAAGAAATGCATACGATAATTTTTCCCAAATATGTTAATATACCCTGTTGACTGCCAGTGCAGAAGCGGGACAACGGGAGCGAGCTGGATTAGACGCTTTCAGTAGCACTTCGCGGGCGGCTGACGGTCTAAAACAGTACATACATAATTATAAGAGAATGACTCCACTGAAAACGATAGTAACACTGCCATATGATTATCTCTTGTCGCCCACTGGAAAAACTGTCGTATTCTTTAGTCCAGGGATCACGCAGCGCTGAGACTCCTCATCCCACCATACAGAGCCAAGGAAACATGGAGAGCGTAGCAGAATACCCTTCTTTAATGTCATGCCCTTGGTTGAGGCCTCTCCTATCTTTTGCATTCTTGCATTTGTCTCTACTCGGTCCCAGCTCCACCATCATCTATTCCCTTCCTCTTGCATGTCTAGTTTAGTCTTCCATTCCTATCATGCCCTAGTTTAATCAAAATCACTTGCATAATTCCTCTCCTGACTATATCATACCCCTCACACTCCAGCACCACATGCTCCACCACTTCATCATCTTTGCTTTCTAAATCTAAAAGTAAGATTATAGGAATGGGTTAATTCAAGGCAAGACTCGAATAACACATTGTATATTTATTTTTTGGGTGCTTTATTTTCTAAATAACATTCCACCATAATTAAGGCACTCAAAAACTAGGAAATGTGGTGTCAATGCTATATTTAGCGTACAGATGTACTCTGTGTAACGTCAACCATTTCGGCCTCTATGGATCTTCCTGTAAAAATTTGAAATATAGCATCAATCCTATAAGCGTATCATATTTTTTTGTGGGGGAATTCAATCTCTGAGGAGATAATATGAGACGAAACTAAAAATCTATAAAACTGGCTACTCTTTATCAAGGGATGATAAAATAAAAAAAACATATTTTTGTCTTGTTTTAATATGATCTATTATTAAAATTATACTAAAATTTGGGAACACCAAGATATATTTTTCTTAATCTGTAGTTTCACCAGCCATGCACCTTCAAAACGTGAATGACAACACTCATGATGGACCAGGTTCATTCGACATAGGGAGAAAAAAATGTCCACACGATCTTTTTAGCACCGATCTGCATCTACCTTATTAAAAAACGCCTGACAACATTGGTCACTTCTCTCGTAGCCAATCAGCGTCTTTGTTCGCTCTGTGGCGAATGGAGTTCCGGACAGAAGCGGTCGGCGTCGGAAAGGCGTTCGGGAATAAGGGTAAACGGTTTTAGACTGATTGCCTTCAGGAAAGTGTACTGGAAACGCCTTTTGTGTTCAGTAAAAAATATAGCAATGTATGCTTTGGCAGGATGTTATTGAAAACGCGTATACACTCTCAGAGAAGTCTTGCATTCCAGGCCAGAAAAAAAAAAAAAAAAAAAAAAAAACAGATATCCAATCAAGGAGTAGGAGGTGAAAGTGAACACAGCACACTAGATTCAAGGTGTTATTAGAGTGTATTTTTGCAGAATAAAAAACCCCTAGAATATAATGGTCTTTGAGACAGCGAAAATTGGTGTTTTATAAAGAATGATTTCTTTATTTTTTTATTTCAGATGAATAGAACCTGAAAATGACATAAGGAAAGAGAAAGAAAGAAAGGTAATGCATTTTTATGGTGATATCTCACATTTTTTAAACCAAGAATATGGCATAGAACCTAATGATCTTTGAGACCCTGAAAGTTAGTGTTTTATAAAGGGTTATTTCTTTGATTGTAATTTCAAAACCTGAAAATCACATAAGACAAGGTAAAAAGGCAAGATATGGTTTATTTATTTATTTATTTATTTATTATTTTTTTTGCGACATCTCACATTTTTTTTTCTTTTTTTTTTTTTTTACCAAGAGATGGCGTTGTCTATTTTATGGCTGTGGCTATAATCACGTAAGTATTGTTTGTTTTCAGTATAGCAGTCTTTTTATTCCATTTCGTAGCATAATTATATGTGGAAAAAGAATTACACAGTTTTGCAGTTTTACACTTAATAATCTCTGTAAAACAAGGAAAAATTGAATTGACTCAGAACACGTAACGTCAGCTACCTTTCACACACATCACAACCAGCCCGGTTGCTGTAGGGTCTGCTGTCATGAAGTGTCACAGAGTTTTATTTATTTTCTTTTTTTACCATATCTTTGTAGCATGTTACTGTGACGCCGTTTACACATTGTATATTGCATTTACATTCAGTCTTCTAGTTTTCAGTCTCTTATGGCCCCTAGCCTATCATTATCTTCCTTAGAGTTTCATCCGCCACACATTCAAGTACCTAATTATCACTTTGTGTCTCAGAGCAAATATTTGTATTTTATATATATTCTCTTGTGATTACTACATATAGGTTACATTTTCCTTCTTCATTTTACTTAGCCACGAGCACCTCTACCCAAATGATTTTCATTGTTTCTTGTTTCCTGGTCTTAAATTTTAAAAATGTTTAATATTGTTCTGCACTGAATTAACGGAGGGGAGGAGGGTCTTAATCTCTTAGAAATCTCTTCATCATTATTTAATGAGATAATTTTGATTTTTATCCAAGACATTGTACATTTATAGAGGGTCAATTATAGGGTCATTTTATACTCAACCTCTAGGAATAAATCCTTGAACTCCTCCAGCCTTCTACTACAGTGTCAATCGGTAATGGAATCTGAGGACTGATGAATATGACATATTTTCCAAAGAATGTGGAGCTTGTTGTCTGGCAGTGACGCAGTGATACAGCGGGAGCGAGCTATATCCTGTTCAGTAAAAACCACACGAATGTATGCTGTTTCACAACGGTACTGAAAACGCTTTTGACTACAGTGTACCCTCCGTCAACTGATATGTACGATAACTTCTCCCTAAGATTGAGATCACGGTCGTCTACCAGCAGACAATGAATGTCTTGTTCAGTGCCGCTACTGAAAACGCCTCCAATCAACTAGTAGCAAGCTGAAAGTGAAGAAAACACACAGGATTAAGGTGCTATCAGAGTGTATTTTGGAGAATAAAATATAGAATATAGTAGTCTTTGACACTGTGAAAGTTGGTGTTTTATAAAGAAGGATTTATGTTATTATATATATATATATATATATATATATATATATATATATATATATATATATATATATATATATATATATATATAAACTTGACAGGAAGGTAAAGGAAGGAAACATGAAATTGGCTAGGAACTTGCAAAAACGAACACTTTACACCAATCTCCAGTCACTTCTGACATGTGTACATGACTTGACTTTCTTTCTCTCTTGCCCACGCTCTTAAATGCTCCAAATTTTGTACAATCTGGCTTCGACTTACAAGTCACTCTTTAACTAAATTCATCTGCGCTGTCTACCTCTTCCCTACCTCCTTTGACTATAGTAAAGGCTTTGAGTATTCAATATCCAAAGACACATTCTGTCTCTATCTCTTGACAGAGATCTTCATCCGTAGAGATTTTAATGTTCAGCACCAGGTTTGGCCTTCCCCTCCATTCAGTGACCATCCTGGTGAACTAGCCTTCAACTTTGCTATCGTCTATGACCTAGAGCAACTGCTTATGCTGTTACCGTATCCTCTCCGTTGGGCTCCTAAGATCATGATTGGCGTTTTGCTTCTGCCAATTGGGAGAACCTGCAGAGATATTATGCTGATTTTCCTTGGGATAATTACTGGTTCCGTGTCAGAGACTCATCTCTATGTGCTGACCGCATAACAGAGGTAATAGTGTCTGGCATGGAAGGGTACATTCATCACTCTTTTTCTAAACACTAAGCTTCCAAACTTTGGTTTAACCCAGCCTGTTCTCGTAGTATGCATGATAAAGAGGTTACCCACCAAAAGTACTTGAGATGATTATGATACTGTTACGCTGGCCCCCGTCCTCACAGCTTCCACAGCCGCTACAGGTACTCACTTATCACAACGGCAACCGCAAGAGAGCACTGGACGGGTCGGCAGCAGACACAGGGATACTTCGTGGCTAGAGAAGGAAAGCGAGGTACAGACCCACACAAGAGACTCACTCAGAGAGGCAGGGTGACAATTAAGCCGGCGTCACACAAGCACTTTTCCGTCATCTTTTTCCGTCATCTAACCAGAAGATGAAAAAAAGAAACGGTACCGTCACACATACACCGTCCTGCCTCTCTTTTCCATAGTCATTCTCATTGTCATTGTAAACAAACATGGCGCCAACTCCGGAAGAAGCAATCGCGTTGTGCGAAGAAGGCGAGCCAAACGCAGCAGAAAACGCTTATGGGCCCGTTCATGGTTGGCACGCCATGAACTAAAGAGTGTATATCATAGACTGCTGTAAGAGCTGCGCTTGGAGGAACAAGAAACTATGAGGAACTGGATATGCTTGGACAAGCATGAGTACCAGGAACTGCTTCAGCTAGTGACGCCATTTATCATGAAGCAAGACACAAAGATAAGGAAGGCAGTGACATCTGGAGAGCGCCTGACTAATCCTTCGATACTTGGCAACAGGTGGGTTGTAGAGGTTGGAAATTGTCAACAAGTTGACTTGTCTCTTCTGTTTCATTGACGAGATCATTTTATTCTGAGGACGTTTAACCTCACACATATTCATCGCAAATTATTAGTAACCTTTCTGTAAAGTTATCCGTCATGCTGTTTGTGGGTTCAAACAATGGTGTAACACCCTATTCAGGTTCGGATGGGTTATGCCAGCCCTGGGGGCTGGTATATCTTTGCAAGTTCACCCCACTTCCAAAACGAGTAGCAAACTACCATTTGAAAAAGCATAATATTTAACCTAGAAATATGTAACTGAACTTAACCTAACATGCTAATCTAAATTAACCTAACCTAACCTAATTTGCACGTATGAACACACCCTATGTAACCTAACCTAATCTCATCTACCCTAGATTGGATTAATTTAGGTTATTATTATCTTAATGGGCAACATGTTTGTTATAATTAATTGGTTAAGTTAGATTTAGGTTGGATTTAGTAACATTAAGTTAGGTAAAATATTTTTGATTGAAAACTACGGATTTGCCATTGAAATGGTTATCAAATCAAATTCGGAATATTGCAAAATATTAATTATATAATATTAAGTCTCATAGTCTATATTTTTTAACCTATGTTGAATGTTTATTTAAGCTGACACACATATTTTCCTTATCTTTTTTTTTCAGGGTAATCTCAAGCTTCACTTGGCTGTCAGTTCCGCATTAGCCACAGCCTGGTATCGTCTATCATACCTTCTGTGTTTCAAGCAATCTACCAGGTTCTCAAGCCGGACTATTTACGTCTTCCATCTACACAGACGGAGTGGCAACAAGTGGCAACAGAGTACTATGCACAGTGGCAATTTCCAATGTGCATCGGGGCTCTGAATGGGAAACGTGTCTTAATAGCAAAACCACCACATTCAGGATCTGAATACTACGATTATAAGGGTCATTTTAGTGTCATCATGTTGGCCCTGGTTGATGCCAATTACAAGTTCATGTACGTCACAGTAGGTGCTAGTGGTCGAGCTACCGATGGTGGTGTGTGGGAAAGGTGTGGACTCAGAGTTGCTCTTGAGCAGGACCAGTTAAGTATTCAACCTAGTGCAGCTCTTTCATTCTCCAACTGGGAGTGCCCTTACGTTATCGAAAGTGATGAGGCATTTCCTCTAAAAAATATCTAATGAAGCCTTATCCTGGAAAGGATCTCTCCGACGACAAGGCAATTTTCAATTATCGCCTGTCACGTGCAAGGCGAACATCAGAGAATGCCTTTGGTATCTTGGCTGGTCGGTTTCAGATCCTTAAGAATCCAATACGTACATCACCTGATAATGTTAAAGACATTGTTTTGGCTTAGACGGTTCTGCACAATTACCTGCAAGCACATACTGACAGACAAAGTTCAGTGCAATGTGCAAATAAGAATAGAGGTGATTGGTACGATCAATCACTGGGTGAACTACAGCCTCTTCCAGCCATTGGGGGGGTGGAGGGGGGGGCATAGTATTGAGGTAAAAGTAGTGAGGGAAAATTTGTTTGCTTACTTCAACAATGAAGGCAGAGTCTCTTGGTAAAACAACATGGTACATATGCACTAAGGAAGTTGTATCATTTATTCAGTTTAGTTCAGCAATTTTCCTATAATGTTAACAACAACCATTTTTAGTTCTTCCTCTTTCCCTTTCCCTCCTTTATCTCAGTCGGAGTATGCCTGGAAGTATGCCTACATTCCACCTCTTCCAAAGAAGGTTAACCAATCTAATCCCTCAAAAAAATACTTATATATAGTAATATTTGTCATTAGGTTTAATATATTTTTAATATATTTTTCATTTATTTTCAATAATTCCTTCTTACACACACACACACACACACACACACACACACACACACACACAGTCAGACGTCCCTACAACAGCTCCGATTCTGCCTAAACCCATACCCAGTAACAACTATCAGATATGGAAACTGAAGCAGTCAAAGTGCTCCACGAGTCACAAGAACGTGCCTTTTGCTCTGCTTTGGATGTTGCAGTGGAGCAAATGAAAGCAAGAATTCGGACTGCTGAAAGCAATACTGATGAAATCATCAAAAACTTGGAATTTGCCAATGAAGACATCCGTGAACTTCGGAAAGAGGTAGCTGTGTTTCGGGAATCCGACGCTGACAAACAAGCAACAATTGAAATGCTACAATCAAAATTTGCTGAACTGGAGCGCCGTATAAACTACCAAGATTACAGCAGAAGAAATAATCTACGAATCACCGGTTTCCTGGACAAAGGTGAGTTAACATGGGAGCAGACAGCAACAAATGTTAGTCAACTTTTCGAAAATAAACTACAGCTGCCCTCCATGAAAATTGAACGAGCGCATCGAGTGGGAGGGGTTTCCACGCCCTCACACCCTCGTCCTGTCGTGGTTCGTTTCCTGAGCTTCAGCGACAGAGATGCAGTGCTCCATAGTGCAAGGACTCTGAAAGGAACAGGAATTTACATCAATGAAGACCTCTGTCCTGCATCCCGCGAAATAAAGAAGAAACAGCTTCCTAGTACTGAAAATAGAAAGGGAAGAAGGTAAAATTGCTTTCTTCAGACACACGAAGCTGATTAATAAAAGAGAGAACAAGCCAACACTCGTCATCCTCTGGAACAACTGCTCGTTCACCGCGCGAGGGTCATGCTTCGTGAAGCAGCGAGTGGTTATGAAGTCTTTTCGGTAGCACCTGGTGATGGAAACAGCAGTTTAGCGAGAGAGGTGCATGACGTTGGTGGTGATGGTGTCAGTGGCCGTACGCCGTGGGACAAGAGCGGCAGCGGATCAAGAGGTGATCCTACGGTTTCTGCTGGTGGTGGTGGTTCCGTAAAGTTGCTACTTGCCAGCGTTGAGAGGACGATTGCAGTGGTGGACGATAGATTCCAAACATTTGAATGCATGGCAACTCGCTCTCAGAAAGCTCCCAAGAAGACAAAATAAAGAAGTAGCCGATGGTTATGTTTTTATTTTTGTTTCTATTTATCATTTATTTATTTTTATTTCACTCAACGATTATTATTATTGGTGTTACTATTAATTTTTAATTTTTAATTTTAATTTAATTACTTTAATTTTACTACTGACTTCAAATACTACTATTACTTCTACTACTGTGTCTACTACCATTACCACTACTACTATTACTTTTACTACTATTACTTATATTTCTATTGCTACTTATACTAGTTACTTTTTGTACTACTACTACTACTACTACTACTACTACTACTACTACTACTACTACTACTACTACTACTACTACTACTACTACTACCGCTGCTACCGCTGCTACTACTACTTCTACCGCTGCTACTGCTTCTGCTACTTAAGTGTACTTTTAGTTTCTTTTATACATATATGAATGTATGTATGTGTATATGTATGTGTATGTATACCTATGTACTTGCGCGGGCAAGACGTGATCACTTTAATGGTACTATGAAGGCACATTTTCCTTTTCATGATCATTAACTTAATGATGAAGACTCTAGCATAGTAACTAATCAACATGAGTGCAACATTATAGCTGTTCTGAACCAATGCAACATACATCCTCTTGATGCTCAATATGACAAATATAATAACGTTGGTGTTGACTCTTTCCTTGATAATCTAGGTGAACTAAGTATTCCTGATTCACAATATTTAAACATGCTTGATCATTTTCCCATTAATGATAAAACTACATTTACAATCTTAATTATGAATATTACCAGCATTCCATCTAACCTTCAAGTATTTTTAAATCAAATTTTAAGCATCAGTAGTGTACAGTTCAATGTGATTTTTTTTTCTGTAACTAGACTTGACAATGACATTACACCGCTTTATAAAATCTCTCATTATACAATGCATTGTCTGCATCGTAATAGACACGGAGTGGAGTGGCGGTGCATGTACGTGACACCTGTAGCTCACTGCTCTTACAGGATTTGTGTATATGTGAACCCTCCTTCTTTGGAGTGTGTATGTGTGGAGGTGAAAGTTGAAGAGAAGTATTTTTTAGCATATGTTTATAGACCACTCAACGGTAACGTCTCTGATTTTCATAAGATGATAAGAGGAATTATGTTTTTGATTACATTAGCAGTAAAACTTACAAAGGTATCTATTTTTTTTTCGGTGGCTGGAATATCAACCTGCTTATCAAAATAATCTTGTCAATGAATTTAAGAAATTAATGTACAATTTTTCTTTACTACCAAGAACTACTTAGCCAACTAGGGTTATAAATAATTCAGCATCTCTTATTGAGCATATTTGGTCCAGTCACACGGATTTAAATATAGAAAATTATATTATAGTTACTGACATTTCCGATCATTTTCCAGTTGTTTCCCGCTTTCTGGAGTGCACCACCCCAGCGCAGCCGCCCGCCGCATGCAACGTCTTTAGAAGAATGTTCTCCCTAAGGAACGTGAACAACTTTGTGGACTGCGTGGCGCGGCTGGGCTGGGACAATGTACTCCGGTGTGGTTACCCCTATGCTGCTTTTGACAACTTCTCTATTAGAATTAATGATTTTTTTCAGAATAATTTCCCATTGCAATGTATCAAACAAAGAACATCAAATGGTGCTTCATATTTAACATCAAGATTGTTACGTAGTATTAAATAGAAACTTAGACTAGCCAGATTATCTAGCAAGTGGCCGCTTATCTATATAGAAAAATAAAAGAAATATAGAAATCTAACGACAGTATTACGCCTTGCTAAAAATGAATACCATAAGAACCAGCTTAAAACTAACCAAAGTAATGCCAAAGAATCATGGAAAGTAATTAATCAGATTATGGGACGAGAAAAACAATCAAATAGTGTGAATATTAACCTAGATTTGGTCTCTAGCTGTAGCGTTGCTAATGCTTTCAACAACCACTTTAATATTATTCATAATGACTCTGATGTTGAAGATGATGTAAATGCTACCACTAGTTTTCATGTCCTAAATCCATCGCCGTTGTTCTCATTGCATTTATTCCCATGTAATGAATTGGAAATCAAAGGCTATATTGATTCACTAAAGTCAAACTCAGCTTATCTTTCCAACATGGGGTGTTTCCCGATAAATTAAAAATTGCAAAATCATTGCCTTATTTAATTGTGGCAGCAAAACTGACATAAATTATTATAGACTGATACCCATACTACCTGTTATTAGTAAAATATTTGAAAAAAGCTATTGCTTAGAGACTTGTCAATGTTCTTGGGAATAACAATTTATTATCCTATTGTCAATTTGGTTTTAGAAGGCATTCCTCAACACAGTCAGCGGCACTATTGCATTTTGTTTCAAAAGCTTATTCTGAATTAGATAAAAAGTCTCACATTGCCAGTGTGTTTTTAGATATTTCTAAGGCCTCTGATTCTCTACATCATTATATTACTTGCTAAATTGAATAGTATTGGTTTGAGGAGACCTGCCTATGACTTGACAGTTATTTAAGAACATAAGCAATTTGTTTTTAGTAATAATGCACTTTCAGATTATAAATTCATTAAATATTGTGTACCTCAAGGCTCAATACTAGGACCAATCTTGCTTTTTATTTGCATAAATGATTTACCGAATTCTACTAGTGATGCTCACGTAACAATGCATGCTGACGACACAAGATTTATTGTCACTGATAATGACCTCCATGCTCTCCATCTTAAGTTGTCTCGGGAATTAGGTAGTCTTAGTAGTTGGATAAAGGAAAATAAATTAAAACTTAACATAATAAAACTCGTGCGATGCTATTCAAAAATAGGCAAGTAAGTAAGATTAGGTGAAGCAACTGTTCAACATGCTAATACCACAAAATTTTTAGGGGTTTTCTTAGATGACAACTTGAACTGGAAGCATCATATTGCAAATCTGTGTAACTCCCTATCAAAAACTGCTGGAATCCTCTATCGTGTTCGACACAAACTTACAATAGAATCAATGTTAACTCTTTACTGTACTCTGTGTTACTCACAAATTATGTATTGATTATCTATTTGGGGTTGCACATGGCCGTCATTCCTAAAGAATTTGTTAAAAATTAAAAAAACGTATCCTAAGAGTAATTCTCACCTTTCTCACCAGACGCCAGGGTGATGAAGATCATGTCAGTCGTCGGCCTCGCTATCAAACTTCTCCATCTGTCACGATCTTCATAAAGTTTCTGTCTCTTTACTTCTTCTAATTCTATATTTCTGTCTCTTAAATTCTTCTTTATGCCGTCCAGCCATCTCCTTCTTGGTCTTCCTGGCGGTCTTCTTCCCTCCGGTTTCCATTCCAAGTATTTTAGGGGATATCTGTCTTCCTCCATCCTTTTTATGTCCGTACCACCTTAAACTGTTTCTGCTAATGATTTCTTCCACAGGTTCTATTTTCAACTCCTCTCTTATCTTTGTATTTCTGATTTTATCCTTTCTTGTTACTTCCTTAATGATCCTCAGGACCTTCATTTCCGCACTGTTGACCTTAGATGTTAAATTCTTTGTCATTGTCATGTCTCTGATCCGTACAGTAGAATTAGCTTGAGTATGGTGTTATATATGGTCGTTTTGCAGTGAATTGGTATGTTCTTATCTTTTAACAGTGGGTAGAGCATGTTAAGGTTTGCATTAAATTTTTGTATCCTTTCAGCTATTGCTCTATTCTGGGTGTTGTCTTGCGTAAAAAGAACTCCCAAATATCCAAATTGGGTAACCTGTTTAAGTTGTTGTTGGTCTATATATATATTGTATTCCTGACTGTGTCTGTTTACATTCATTATTTCTGTTTTATTGACATTTATCTTTAACCCGTACTTGGCTACATCATCTGCATATGCCATTGTTATTTCATGGTCTTCATTTGTGCAAATTTCTTTCATGCATTTATCCATAAATAGGATGAATAGCAATGGCGATAAAACGCCACCTTGTCTTACTCCTGTTTTTACTTCAAACCATCTACTGTCAATTTCTCTGTTCTTAACTTTACTCTTGCTGTTATGATATAAGCTTTTTATTACTCTTATCAGTTTAGGTGGTATGTTGTAATATTGATCCCCAACAACTTCCCATAATTTGCTTCTATTTATTCTGTCAAAAGCTTTTTCTAGGTCTATAAATACTATGAAGGTTTTCTTATTCCATTCCCACCTTTTTTCTAAGGTGATTTTCATGGTAAATATAAGATCTGTTGTTCCTCTCCCCGGTCTAAAACCATGTTGCCATTTACCTAACTTTCCCTCTACAATATTCCTTAGTCTTCTTTCCAGGATACTCTCGAATAACTTTCCTATATGTGATAGAAGCGTTACACCTCTATAATTGGCACACTCCCCTTTGTTTCCTTTTTTTAAATAGTGGACATATTATGCCTAATCCCCAATCTTCTGGTGTTGTCTCATTCCTCCGGGCTAAAATGAATATTTCTGTTAACCATTCTATTATCTCTGGTCCTCCTGCCTTGATTATTTCAATTGCTATCTCGTCTTCTCCAGGCGCTTTTCCATTCTTCATAAATTGCAATTCTTTTTTAATTTCTTCATACTTATTTCATCCATTTCAACTTCTTGTTGTTGTTCCTCCTGTTCCTGTTCCTCATGTTCTTCCTCTCCCTCTACATTCAACAGCCCTTCGAAATATTCTGACCATCTCTCGGCTATTCCTTCTGGTTCCGTCACAATGTTTCCTTCTTTATCTTTTATTGCAAATGATGTTTCGTTGATACCTTTCCTATAATTTTTAGTAATACTGTAGAGTAACTTTCTTGTGCCTTTGCTGTCTTCCAATAGATCTTTCCCGATGTTTCTCCATACATCTTCCTTTGCTTTCCTTTTAATTTCTTCACATGCCTTTCGTTTTTCCTCATATGCTACTCTGTCTTCTTGTTGCCTAGTTTTCATCCATCGCCTAAAAGCTTTCATTTTACTTGTCACTGCCTCTCTGACTTGTGGGTTCCACCAAGGTGTACACTTTTTCTTGGTTCTATAATTTACTTTAATTCCAGCCACTTCTTCTGCTGCTTTAATAACGGTTTCCTTAAAAAATTTCCATTCCTCCTCCACGATTTGTTCTTCATGCCTAGCTTCTTGCCTTTTTTCAGCTATTATTTCTTTCAGCCTTTATTTGGCCTCGTCATTCTTTAGGTTTTCTATTTAGATTTTCTTTGTTTTCTTCTTTATTCTTTTCCTTGGTTTTTCAATCTTAATTTTTGCCAACACCATTCTGTGATCAGAGTCGAGTGAGATTGATGGTATGGCTTTTACATCCTTAAACAAATTTTTGTTGTTTGTGAGTCTACTGAAGGGATTTTTGCTGAACTAAATTTGTTGAAATTAAATTATATTCACAAGTATTTTCTTTTGTTAGATATATTTAAATAAATGAAAGATAATGACAGAATTTTCAACATCCAAGAACATCGTCAGGCCACCAGAAGATAATCATGTCAATTTGTCAAACCCCTTCTTTAGCACAAATTTATTTCGTAACTCTATTCTATGTCTTGGTCCTGAAGTGTGGAGCTCTCTTGCTCTTTCAATAAAATCTGAGGTCAACTCTTTGACATTAAATCAATTTAAATACAGAATAAAGAAACATTTTCATAATTTACAGTCGACAAATTAATGTATGTACAGTTTGTTTGCAGCCCAGTATGTTTGTATTCAGTGGGTAGTATTACCTGAAATTGTGACTCTGCCATAGAAGGCCGAAACTATGTATAATAACAACTAGGCTGTTACAAGATCTATCTCTGCAGACCTTATCCATGTTTACGTATGTTATGAAAGGGTACCTTTACTTATTATGGAGTAAACTTGAACTTGAACACACACACACACACACACACACACACACACACACACACACACACACACATACTCACATGCACACACATACTCACATACACACACATACTCACATACACACACATACTCACAAAAACACACATACTCACAAAAACACACATATACAAACACACACACATAATCACAAAAACACACATGCACACACACATACACAACACACACACAAACACAACACACACACATACACAACACACACACACACACACACACACACACACACACACACACACACACACACACACACACACACACACACATTTTTGTAGTAGTCTGATGACAAGTTCTGCATGATGTCTGTACTGGTTGCAACTGCAAGCCTGTGCCCTGCCGGAGTTCAGTCATTTGACCAGTTTTCTACCATCAAGCCAAGACCTGCACTGAAACTATTTTGTGAGGATTTTTTTCTTCATCGATGCCTTCACTGCATGTATGGCGCTCATGCATTCCTCGTCAAAGGGATCCAAGTCTTCTATATTTTCTAGATTGCCTGGCTTCCTCTTTCTGATCTTGGGGAGGAAGGTGATGGTGTTGGTGGTAGTAGAGTGCTACATGCAAGTGATAGTGCAGGTGAATCACTTGCGGATAGACCTGCGTCTGGCAGTGGACTGTTTGAAGCGCTAGGATGAGAAATCACAGTACATGCTCCTTCTGTCCCATCCTCATGTATAAGCATTGTTTCACTTTCACATAGTCGTGAATTATCCTGGAAAGAAAGGAAATGTATGTTGGTATGACTGGGAAACTATAATGCTTACATTTTTCAACTTGTATCAAGCATAATATGGATAGCATAATTCGGGCAGCTGGAACTTTGGCTCTCAGGGTTTGCGTTCTGTCATCCATCATGCTATCTCGTAGTCAGGCAGAGATAGCATTCCAGTTTCTTATGGACACACACTTTCTTGGGGAGTCAGTATCGTAGTGGATATTTTTCTCAATTTTTTTGTGCCCTTGGGTTTCCCCCTCCCCAAGATTATCAATTTGCCTAATCTAACCCATTCTTACCTAGACTATTCTAATTTAACTTAACTTATCCTAAGTAGCCACACACTGGACCTTGCCCCATGTGATATAAATCTAGCTTAACAAAATTAGATGGCATTATTCCCAGTTTGCAATATGCGTTTGTTCTGCCAATGATGATCGAGGTATAGCTCCTGAACTATCTAGTAACCATAAATTATTTTCAGAAATATTTTAATTGTATTTTCCATACAAAGTTACTTGCAAGAGAACTTAATCTAACCTAACTTAGGCACATTTAACCTAACATCTATTAAAATATATAAAAAGAGGCGCATGCTGCTCAAGAGAGCAGAGCAAAATCCATATAGAGAATTTGGCACGAGACCCAACAAGGTAGTATGCTGAATACTAAGTTACCAAGCTCTAAATATGAACATGATAAATGTAAATATGCCTGAACATGATGTCGAGGAGCCAAAGTCTTAGCTACCGGAACTCCAGCCACTATATAATCTGAAAAAAAAATTCCTTGCCTTATCAATGAAAGTTTCAGTTGATGTCAGAGTAGTTGTCTAATGTGTCCTTCAGAAAGGATATCGCACCAAACAACTCCCATTTACAGGAGTAGATACCTGCTGATCCATTTGGAGCCACTCGAAACTTCCTGTACTCCTTAAGGAAATATGTTCTTAGGTTGTTGAATTTAGCCCTCACTTGTTCTGAAATACAATAGAATTTAATCATCCAAGGAAAACACGAGTGGCCAGGTAATTAATATTTTTATTCTGGATATTATGGATTTCGTGTTAGGATATGTGGCTGAGGGTTTGAGATATTTATTAGGCAGATGTCCAAAATGCCCTCTATTACTTTTCCAGTAATTTTTATAATTCTCCCACTGAATCAAACAAAATTCTCTTCTAAGTAATTATTCTAACATTTTTTGAAAAATTTTTGAATTTTTTTTATTTTTATTTTTTTTGTGTGTGGGAAGGCATGCCATAATGGTTGTATTAGGGATTTCCAGGCATACTTTAGACACAGCCCCCGGGCTGGATTAGGTTAGTTGGACAGTCTGAAGCAAGCTTGGGGACCTGTGGAGAAGCTGTGGTTTTGGGTGGGGGAGGCAAATCATAATCTAACCAAACCTAACCTAAACTAAACTTATTGTCTAGTAATCAAAATAATTACCTGCTGTGATGTTTGAAAGTTCTGGAAAACTTTCACACAGACAGCACGTGACGGCGTTATTAGCAGCTCGCTTCAACCCCTTCTTCTGGTAGGTATCTTCTCGGTGGTCCCACAGGCAACGGTGACCTCGTATGGCTTCAATGAGAATATCCTTTGACAAACGAGTCCAACTGGGAGTATGCTTTTCTTCCATTTTCAGCTTGAACCAAGACAAATATAATGCGCTCAACTTGAAATCAACTTGAAAGTGGTGTGCAAACAAACACGCCAGGCGAGGCACTGATGAGTATCTAGCACTCATCAGAATAAAATTTGTAAAAGTTTATGCTTTGATTTGCGTTTATTAATAAATATTTATTGGGATATTTTTGGTATTACTCACTATGGATCTTCATTTGACCTAAAAATGACCACGGAAACTTCCCCAAGAAGACGGTAGGGTCCGTTCTCCTAAAAGATGACGGAAAGTGATGACGGACGTGAAAAAGACCACTGAAACGTAAAAAGATGACGGAAAAAGTGCTAGTGTGACGCGCCTTCAAAGGCTTGGCACAACTTTGTTAGTTTACCGACACAAAACGGGGTAAATAAAGGGTGGCACACAGAGTACTTAACAGGGGCAGAGACAAAGGCACGGCAGGATTGCGTCATCCAGTGGCGCAGGTGGTAGCCCCTTAAGAGAGCGGGAGCGAGAGACGTTTCTCACAAGGGTGGCTACTTCAGAGCTGGAGTGAGAGAGCAGGCGGTGTTCCCTCTCGAGGACTAGGGTGACAGCCCCACCCACAAGCGGCGGTCTTGTCCCACTGAGCTGGGTGGCTGACTTCCTCTGAGCACGGCGATATTCTACCTCGAGACACAGGTGGGAACCGGAGAAGACATCTTCGGTCTACTCCTGATTGTCTTACCCAGCCAATCAGGGACGGAGTATATACCTGGCCGCAAGCTCCAGCCAGAGTGACACTCCTGCACCTAAGTCAGCGCTGCCAATATCTAGCACTGCCAACGCTATCTTCACGCCAGAGCGCCGCCGCAAAACTGCCCTCCCCCACGACAATAGTCGTCCTGACTATTCATTATTGCTTCTAACCTGTAGTCTATCTACCACAGGTCTTTTCCTCAATCTGAGGGGGTGAGACGCAGACAGCTCACTCACAGGCTCGTCATCTGCTGGGTCCTAGCGCGCGCCGACAACTCACTCTGCTATTCGTCCATCGCGGCATCGTCCTCCACCTCGCTGGGGCTCTCCACCTTGATGGCGCTTCTCCATCTCGCTGGAGCTTCACCGTCTCGCTAGCTGCTCTCCACCTCGCTGGCGCTTCTTCACCTTACTGGCGCGCCTCCACCTCGCTAGCACTTCGCCTCGTTAGCGCTTCTCCACCTTTCTGGCTGGCGCTCTTCACCTCGCTGGTGCTCTCCACTTGCTGTCTGCTCTCCACCTTGATGGCGCTTTTCCACCTCCTTCTCTGCCGCTTTCCACCTTGCTGGCGCTTCTCCACCTTGCTGGTGCTTCTCCACGTTGGCTGCTCCCCACCTCCCTGGCGCTTCACCTCGCTGGCGCTTCTCCACCTCGCTGGCGCTTATCCACCTGGCTGGCACTTCTCTACCTTGCTGCTGCTCCTCCACCTTGCTGCTGCTCCTTCACCTTGCTGGCACTTCTTCACCTCGCTGTCTGGCGGTAAGGGTGGGCCCAGCTGGCCTTACGTTAAGTGGCCTTCCTCACAGCAGCTCACAAGCGATCAACGTGGACAATGCTCGGCCGCTTACGTGTGCCATCATCATCAGCCTGCAAGTAACGTCCGAGAGGCGCTTCAGGACTGTGCACGGGCTCTCCCAGTTGTCTACAGCCTCGGGGCGAGGCCTAATTTCTCACAAGGATTGTACAGACAGACGCTGTCTCCCACCACATTATGGACGTCTCCGGCGCGTGGCTGGTACCAGTGCTGCTGCAATGCCCCCACAACCTCAGGCAATGTCTATGGTAGCTGTTCCCAAGGTGGTCGTCCAATAGCCACCGGGAGGTAGCGGTTACCTTGGGGCGTGTACGGCAGTGCCTCTGCGACATCCACCGCTGCCCTCTCCATGGGAACGCCAAACTGGTAGCACCCAGGCTGCTCGGGTGCGTCGCACCGATTCCTTCTTGGCGATGCAAATGTGGTACAACTTGCAGTACCACTCCGCTTCCTGTCCCATGCTGATCCAGCACAGGTGTCGGCATAGACGGCACAGAATCTTCCTGCGCCCCAGGTGCCCACCAGAGACGCCAGCATGCACGTCCTTTAGCAGCTTGGCCCGCAGGGAAAAAGGGTTTACCAGCAGCCACGAGCCTTCTCAGCCCTACTGCAACACGCCGTCCTGTACCCACTGCTCCAAGTCCCACAACTAGCCGAGTCGCAGTGAGGGTTTTAATGCCAGACATCACCAGATTTTGTAATTCTTGTTGAAGAATAAGTTTTTTGTGCAAGCTTTAAAAAACTTACAAAGGTGTGTCGTTGCACATTAATGCTTCTGAAATTTAAATACATTTATTTCATGATAACTGATGGCATATGACATTGTTTGAGCCTTTATTCATAATTTCAGATGATATTAATAAAACCACCTATAATTGTATCAAGGCGAGTAATTTGTCATTTTCTGACTTCAATGGACGTACACTAATATACAATTTCATTTGAATGTATTGAACAATAGGCAAATGCATGTAAAGTATAGGAAATATTATGTTCTAACGAAGACTTAACGTTTCCAGTACGACAACTATCCTCTGCTGGCGGCAACGAACAAGCTGAAACAACTAGAGCTGGGTTAATCAATCAAGTTAATCAATCAAAAGTTAATTGATTAACGTTTTTTTGACTTAATCATAATCATAATCATAATCACCATTTCAAAAAATTAATCAATCATTAATCTTAATCAAAATCGTGTGGATCCGTGATTAATATCGTTGATTAACCCTGGACGGGTATCGCTGTGCCTGTGCCATATTTGCAAGTTGCAACATGGCCCCTCCCACAACGTGCTTTTGGCTTTTGCGCCTGCGCGCGCCATTTCGCCTGCTAGAACCCCGATACTACACTTGGCGAGTCAGTTGAGCTCCAGCTGTCATATGGTAAGTAGTAAGTACTAGGGACATGCAACTCTGACCTTTTTTATTCTTTGTAATTACTAATTACATGATGTGATGTGATGCTAAATGGATAAAAATTGTTGTTTCGTTTCTGTTTTTTGTTCATCCTAACTATTGAAAAAAACCTTGATAACGAAAGCTAAAAGCTTTCGTTATCAAGGTTTTTTTCCTTGTATGTGGCGTTGAAAATAAATGAATTTGTTGACTTCTCGAATCATTCCAAGTTAATCATTCATTAATCATAATCACTCGAAAGAAAATTAATCATTAATCATAATCATAATCACAAGTCGGAGGACTTTAATCAATCATAATCATAATCATGGCTAGAAAAAGTTAATCATAATCATAATCATAATCATGGTTTCCGAAAATTTGTTAATCGACCCAACTCTAGAAACAACATTTCTTGTGCTAGCGGGCCCAAAACTATACCAACTCGGGAGGTGGTGTAACTCACTCAGATGAACATAAAATTCGGTGTAACTAATGTTTGCCAAGAAGATATAAGTAATTTGAGACAATATGACACCCAAAAGATCATTCCATAAAGGCTGGATCGTATATAGCCCACTGTGATGATTCTCCGTTAGCCTAACTTTATCCCCACGGGCCCCACAGGTGGGTGGGAGGGACCACAGACCGACACGAGTATCCCTTATATTTATATCTGGTGTTTTTATGTTTCACTTGATTTTGGACCTCGTTTGTGCTGCAGATACATCATTATGATGCTTCTCCATCCCTAAAACAGATTTGTGGGAGAAGAGGGATGTGTGGTTTGTCCCGCTGAAATTTGCCGACACAAAACCATATAGAACATCACTAATTTATTCAGACACACATTACCTTCCTAATAATAATGTCCTTGTGTATGCCTTCTGCTTCTACAATGACTAAAACTGAAGGGAACTGATAAAACCTTTAAGTAAAACAAAAAAGGAGTAGAGGTGGCGATCAACAGAGAGACAACCATCAAAAGTCACAAAAGGAAGAATAAAAGGGCGGAGTTTAGACAGAGCGGAGAGGCAGGAGGGGCGAGCTTATTTCAGTTCGTCGTACGTCCACCAATGATGCTGTTCTGTTTTTATTTCACCGATTAGCTTCATATGTAGGAGGTGACAGTGTTACATGTTATTTTTCAATAATCCCAGATAAAATGCATAAACCAAAATCAGCATTACTTTATTTTTACCGCACGTACTTACTTTGAAAAAAAAGTAATTACCTATTTTCAGTTTTAACATATAATTGAATTAACAAAGCCTTATCATACACTAGTAAGTATAAATAACATAAAGAGATATGTTTTTAATTTTAAATACACTTGTGCAGCAATTCATGTCGTATTTGTTTCTGCACATCGGTTTCCATATTAGCTAAGACACCCCTTTGCCTCAGGAAATCCGAGACAATTAAAAATTCTAGTGCTAATAGGTATCTACGACCCTCACTGTGACGTGACTAGACTAAGCTGGCTCCGTCTGCTTCCCATGTATGGTGGGACGTGGGAGCGCGGAGCCTGCCTTACCCACACCGCCATTCACCTAACTGGAGAAGACATCTTCGGTCTATCCCTGATTGGCTTACCACCCAGTCAATCAGGGTCGGAGTATCCACCTGACCGCAAGCTCCGGCCAGAGTGACACTCCTGCACTTACGTCAGTGCTGCCAATATTCAGCGCTGCCAACGCTATCTTCACGCAAGAGCACCACCCCAACAATATATATCCATGAAAAATAGGCGTTTAAGGGGGCCAAGTACAAGTTATATGCAGTCCTTCTTTCATAATAAATCGTTAAACTCCTCCACCTTGCTTCTAAAAGACTGAGTGATGCATACGACAGTTTTTCCCAAGAATGCGGAGCCTGTTGTCTGGCAGTGGGGCAGGGGAGCGAGAGCGAGCTGGATGTACATGCAATATATAATGTGTGTCGTGCCCTGCAATTTCTTGCATGCACGTTGCAATTGCATAGTTGTAGGTAAGATTATAAATCAATGTTAATAGCCACGAGGTGCGATGATATACACTGTTAAAGTTTTCTAATATAATGAACTTAATAGTTACGTACACTACTGATTATCTTACTTAATTCAGCGGGTTGCTGATGAACTTTCATCTAATCATAAAACATAAAATTATTTTAGTTACACCACAAATCTTTCATTCAACTTCAAGTCAAGTAATACGATCCAATATCAAAGTAAATCCACACCAGTACATGTAGTACATGTAAACTTAACACACGGTAGTACTAAAGTAGTCTTCAATCTCATCAAAATTCATATCAAGAAACTTCCATATCAGCATCAAAATAAAATCCACACAACACAAAAAATCAACACAATATCTTAACTTTATACATCCTAACAATATAATATCCTGTCAACTATTTCCTCCTTACACATCATGACACAAAAGTTATTTAGACTGCATTACCAACAACAAGCTCCACTTACTGATACAAGAATGATTTTCTCCATGTTGCTGACTTCCGTCCAGCCAACACCCTCAGCCCTCTTGGCTTCTCCGTATCTCCTCTCTCTCCGTCTCCATAATCTCTCCAACCTACTCTTACTCTCTAGTTACATCTTATTTTATACTTCAGTTGTTACACAATTCCATCAGAAAACTATTCTTATTTCTAAGGTTGAATTTTCCATACTTTTCACTTACTCCACATACAGTAATTACACCTCTTACATAAGACACGCCCCTAGGTGTGGCCAAACGTGACATAACCAGCCAGGGTATCTTGGCACTGGTCAATATTTAAAACTGGACTCACCCACTGCGGAATGGGAGAGCGGAGTTATGCATTTTCAAGTTAGGCTTACAATGTCTTTCTCCTGCGATTTAAGCTCCTTCAGGCTTCCCAGAACCAACGTCTCTCTCTGTGCCTTCTCAATTTTTCACAACTCTCTGCGGTTACATCTGAAGCAGCACACTACTTCAGTCTGCCCTTAAGTATACATTTTCTCACATTCTCTGTCTGTTTTGAGCGCAGACTATTTTCATTCTGTACATATCATTCCTTTATATATCATTTCATCCGTTCTACATACACATCATACACAAACCAACATACACATTAAAACACACACATAAATATTCCTTTCAACCATCATCCATTCTTAACACTACACTCATCTTACACACATCTCACACCATAATCATATATAAGTAACGTATTACAAATGAAATATCTCTATATATACCAAAGATATAAAGTGAATAAAGCAGAGAGTAACAAGAGTGGATTTCCTTCACCGCCACTAGAATAGCATTAGCGGACTCAACACGGCTGATATCACACATCGGTTTTGCTTATCCTACTCTCGCATCCAGAAGGCATTAGCGGACTCAACACGGCTGAGATCACATCTCGGTTTTGCCTTCACAACACATCTAGTCCTGCCTGCATCGACACTCCCCTAAACAAGGTCATGTTTGAAACGACCTTCCCATTAGTCCTTGTCAACTTTCCTTTTCGAATACCCTGGCACTGATTTTCTCTATTTTCTATTGCCTTTTTCCTTACTTCTGTTTCCCTCATTTCTTCTTTTCTTATGTCTACTTTCTTCTCTGTCAGGATATCACATGTGTAAATATCGTCACAGTAACATATTACAAGAATATAGTAAAAATTGTTTAATCTCTGCTACATTTTTCACGCCAGCAGACACTACAGGAGCTCCTAACTGGTTGTGATGTATGCGAGAGCCGGCTGGTGACTGAAGATCTATGTTTGTTTGTACAAGTCATGAGTCAATTCAATTTTTGTTTTTGTTTTACCTAGATGTCAAGGTTATATTTCAAAATTATATGATTTTTTCCCACATTTAACGAGGAAATGGTTTAAAAAATAATAATCTTCTGAAAACAAACAATACTTCCAATTGAAGTCACATCCACAAAATGTATTCAGGGAACGCCATCTCTGGTAAAAATATGCAAAATACCGCCATAAAAATGCATAAGCTTGCTTTTTTTCCCCTTGTCTGATGTCGTTTTCAGTGTCTATTTACTATGAAATGACAATAAAAGAAGTAATCCTTTATAAAACATAATCTTTCATGCTCTCAAAGACTATCATATTATGTCCTATTCGCGGGTACGAAATGTGAAGTGTCGCCATAAAAAAAAAAAAAAGGCTTCTTTTTCTTGTTTTATATTATTTTCAGGTTCTTTTACAGTAAAATTGCAATGAAACAAATAATTCTTTATAAAATACCAACTTCCACGGTCTTAAAGTGCACTATATAGTACATTTTATATTCCAAAGTACATTACAAATGGCACCTTGAATGCTGTGTGCTATGTTCACTTTCACTTGCTGCTTGCTGATTGGATGTTTGCCTTTGCGGCCCCAAATTGCATACACATCTCTGAGCACGTTCGGTTCCGTATGACTTTCGTTTGAGTTTGTTTGACTTCCGGCTGACATTACTGATAATGACTAAAGTTTCTCGACGATGCCTACTGCTCGGTCTGCATGTTGATGATTTAATTAAAATAATTAAAGGGAACTGTGAAAACGACGGATTAATTAAAAGTGATAACACGTTTAGTACTCATGTATGACACCGTTTTTCTTTTTACATCGCGTTAAAGGATGATCAGCAATTTTTGTGTAATACTGCGATTTTGCGGAGAATAACGAATGAAGATAAAACGAATAGGAAACTTTTCCTTTGTAATTAATGGAACACTCGAGAAGGAAGGGGCAATGCACGTGGACAGTTTGGTGATGAAACGGTGCACCAAGTTAGTACCTTAGTCTCTCTTCACTGCAGGCGGCTCTGTGACGTTTCGATGAGGGCTCACACTGATGTCAAGATGCCACACGTCATTGATTTTATTTCCTAAAAAAAAATAATAAAATAAAAGAATAATGATGTTCCTTAAAAAAAAAAAAAAAACCTTGATGCTTGTTTAATGTCAGGTCTTCTTTACGGGTGAGTTCTGACTGAATGGAGATCTTAGGCAGATAACAAAAATACATAATTGATCACTGAAAAATCTGATGGGTGTAAGATTATTTTGGTCTGTGTTGTTTTTAAGATGAAACATATAATACCTGATTTTAGTTCAGTTTAGGTTTCATATATTTATTTTTTTTTTTCGCTGAATCCGAAAATCATTTTCATTCTAACCAATCAGGTCAACTTTTTGAAATATAAGCACATACCAAAAATTCCTATATTTGCAAATATTTGTTGTGAATGAAAAGAAAAGAAAAAAAAAAAAAAAAAAAAAACATATTGAGAAATATTGGACCGATTTACCCACAAAAGGTTTACAAAATATTCATAATAAATAGCATAGATAGTACAATGCACAAAACAAGCTACTCATGGATGAATGTTTTCTTCAGAGACCGCCGAGTGTGCCGAAAAGACACAACATCCCTTTTAAGACACCAACAGTAATCAGCCAGAAAGATCACATCCTATTGGTCTTGATAGCTTTCCTCCATGACACGGATGCCTTTGTGAAAGCGTTCACCCTGTTTTTCACTGGTCTCTACAATTTTTCTGAAAAATCGTCTAGATGGGACCGAAGAAGGTGCATTTTCACTGACACATGCGCACCAAGTTGAACAAATTATTCATTAAGTCATCAGCCATTTTCTTGTACTGAGGACATATGAGCTTGCTAGGGAAGTTTGCAATGACTAACTTAAGAGGCAGTCATACGGAGTGCTCAATAATGAATAATCAAAACCAGCGTCTTTTATGAGTTCCCTTATCTGAGGACCATCAAATATACCTGCCTTTTCCATGGTGATTCGTTTGAACTTATGGTGGAGGAAGGTAAATCCTTCACCTTGTCTTTCCTGTAGATTCGGAATCAGAGATAGATTCAGGCTCATGAACAGGAACATCTGGTCCATGGGGAATTGGTTTTGTGGCTGAAGGAACATCAGTGTATTGAACACAGTGCTTGTTTTTTAGATTGATCCCTTTTAAATCTGAAATGCAGAAGTGGCATTGGGTAACGTGATCTTTCCGTCCACATCATTGAGACACCAAATATTATACTCTTCTCTTTCCTATTCCTCCAATCGCATAATTTATCCACACATGTTTTGCAGCAGATATGGTGGAGCAAATGCTTTATGCTGAATACCTACTTTCTTTTTTTTTTTTTTTTCTTACGTAAGAAGGGAAACCGGACAAAGAATGGACAGAAGAAATGGACAGAAGAGGGATTTTATAACTTTTTAAATCTAAACAATCTGTTTTTCTTTTTGTATGTGAATTTATGGGCTAAAGGAGACCACGTATCTGAAACCCCACCCACTTGGGAACCTTTACCACTTAGACCGTAGTCAGGATTCGAATCCATGTGCAAAAATAGTGATAGAAGGTAGCAAGAGATGCAACATTCCGACGAAGAGAGAGTGGCTGAAGGCAGTCAGTCAAAGGAGAGGAGTTTGTGAGACGAAAAGCTTTTGATTCCACTCTAACAGAATTGTATGACTGAAACCCCCTATACATGCGAAGACCTAACCAAATCTCACTATGAAATTAATGCTGCGTAACAAGGTGATACTGAGATAATTGCCATCTAAACCTATCAAGCCTATCATATTACGGCTCCAAAGTGATAAGTGAAGGGCCAGCAATAAATCTCTGACAAAATAATAATAGTTATCACGAAAAAGAAAAAAATGAATATTCCTGTCGTTTGGAGCTCAGTAAAACATAGAATTGTGCAAAACAGGGACAGTGAATTTTGCCATGATAGTAACGTACCTGAGTGAGGGGACCGACCGCCACACAAGCCCTTAATGTTGCGTTTCCTCAGTGATGAACTCTATAAGGCTAATCATGTGAGGGGCGGCTCCCTCCACCAATAGGGGATCGTTTTGTTCAGCGGTAATAGCTCAAAATCTGAATTTTTCCCTAAAAAATAGGGGGCATCTTACACACTGAGTTGCCTTATAGTTCGGCATATATATATATATATATATATATATATATATATATATATATATATATATATATATATATATATATATATATATATATATATATATATATTAGGGGGTGCTGTGAACTTATCATCAAAACCAGTTGAGACCTCACTGAACGTTTCCCTTTGTGTCTTATAACACAAGGGGGTAGTCACAGCCTGCCCTCTAAAGACAACCTCTCCCTCCACACAAAACTACATGCACCGAATTTCACACACATCCTTCACTCAAAAATCATTACTAAATATGGCGACTCCTATACCAGCCTCAGAGTCCTCCTGTGGGGAGAGGACCAAAAATGTCCCAAGATCGGGCTGCTCTTCCGGTATCGACCCTAAGTGTCTTGACATCCCCCTCACATTTTTCTCCATCAACTTCTGCAACATTCGCGGTCTTCGATCTAGTTTTCAATCTGTAGAACACCACCTGTCCTCCACTAAACCTCATTTTCTTTTCCTCACTGAAACACAGGTGTCTGAGGCAACTGGCAGTAACCCCTTTTCTGTTCCCTCCTACTTTCTCTATCCTCATTTTCGTTCCAAAGATGGATAATGCGTCTATGTCCGCAGCGACATAACTTGCTCTCGTGCCCACGCTCTTGAATCTTTTGAATTTTCTACCATCTGGTTTCGACTTCAAAGTCACTCTCTAACTATTTTTTTCTGTGTTGTATATGTCTCACCTAACTCCTCTGACTATAGAAAATTCTTTGACTACCTAACTTCCAAAGTGGAGCACATTCTGACTCTTTCCTTTTGCGGAGATCTCCATTCTTGGAGATTTCAATGTTCACCACCAGCTTTGGCTTTCCTCTCCTTTCACTGACCATCCTGGTGAAATTGCCTATAACTTTGCTATCCTACATGACCTAGAGCAACTCGTGCAACACCCTACTCGTATTCCTGATCGTCTTGGAGATACGCCAAACATTCTTGATCTCTTCCTAACCTCTAATCCCACTGCTTATGCTGTCACCCTTTCTTCTCCGTTAGGTTCCTCCGATCACAATCTCATATCTGTATCTTGTCCTATCTCTCCAATTCCTCCACAGGATCCTCCAAAGCGGAAGTGCCTTTGGCATTTTGCCTCTGCTAGTTGGGCAGACCTGAGGAGGTATTATGGTGATTTTCCCTGGAATGATTATTGCTTCCGTGACAGAGACCCGTCTCTGTGTGCTGAGCGCATAACAGAGGTGATAGTGTCTGGCATAGAGGCGTACATTCCTCGCTCTTTTTCATGACCTAAACCTTCCAAACCCTGGTTTAACACAGCTTGCTCTCGTACTATCCATGATAGAGAGGTAGCCCACAAAATGTACTTGAGCCTTCCATCACCTGAGTCTCAAGCGCTTTATATTTCTGCCCGAAATCATGCCAAGTCTATTCTTCAACTTGCCAAAAACTCCTTCATTCACAGAAAGTGTCAAAATCTTTCAAGATATAACTCACCTCGAGACTTCTGGCATCTAGCCAAAAACATCTCCAACAAATTTACCTTTTAATCTTTCCCTCCTTTAGCTCAACCAAATGACACCAATGCCATCTCATCTATCTCTAAAGCTAAACTCTTCGCTCAAACCTTTGCTAATAACTCTACCTTGGACGATTCCGGGCTTGTTCCTCCTTCTCCTCCTCCCTCTGACTACTTCATGCTACCTATTAAGATCCTTCGTAATGATGTTTTCCATGCCCTCGCTGGCCTAAACCCTCGGAAGGCTTATGGACCTGATGGGGTCCCTCCTATTGTTCTCCGAAACTGTGCCTCTGTGCTTGCACCTTGCCTAGTCAAACTCTTTCAACTCTGTCTATCTACATCTACCTTTCCTTCTTGCTGGAAGTTTGCCTACATACAGCCTGTTCCTAAAAAGGGTGACCGTTCTAATTCTTCAAACTACCGTCCTATTGCTTTAATCTCCTGCTTATCCAAAGTTTTTGAATCTATTCTCAACAAGAAGATTCTTAAACACCTATCACTTCACAATCTTTTATCTGACCGCCAGTATGGCTTCCGCCAGGGCCGCTCTATTGGCGATCTACTGGTGATGAGTCTTGGTCATCCTCTTTTAGAGATTTTGGTGAAACTTTTGCTGTGGCCCTAGACATATCAAAAGCTTTTGATAGAGTCTGGCACAAAGCTTTAATTTCCAATTTACCCTCATATGGTTTCTATCCTTCTCTCTGCAACTTCATCTCAAGTTTCCCTTCTGATCGTTCTATTGCTGCTTTGGTAGACGGTCACTGTTCTTCCCCTAAATCTATCAACAGTGGTGTTCGTCAAGGGTCTATCCTATCACCCATTCTCTTCCTATTATTCATCAACGATCTTCCAAACCAAACTTCTTGCCCTATCCACTCCTATACTGATGATACCACCTTGCACTTTTCCACGTCTTTCCATAGACGACCAACCCTTCAGGAAGTACACAGCTCACGCAGGAAAGCCTCAGAACGCCTAACTTCTGATATCTCTACAATTTCCGATTGGGGCAAAGCAAACCTAGTGTTGTTCAATGCCTCAAAAACTTAATTCCTCCACCTCTCAGCTCGACACAGCCTTCCAAATAACTATCTCCTCTTCTTCAGTGACACTCAACTGTCCCCTTCTCCTACACTAAACATTTTTGGTCTATCCTTTACTAGTAATCTAAACTGGAAACTTCACATATCCTCTCTAGCTAAAACAGCTTCCATGATGTTTGGTGTTCTGAGCCGTTTGTGCCAGTTTTACTCACCTCCCCAACTGCTAGCTCTATACAGGGGACTCATCCGCCCATGTATGGAGTATGCTTCACATGTTTATGGAGGCTCCACTCATACAGCTTTTTTGAACAGGGTGGAATCAAAAGCTTTTCGTCTTATCAACTTCTCTCCTCTGACTGACTGTCTTCAGTCTCTTTCTCATGGCCGCAATGTTGCCTCTCTTGCTCTCTTTTACCGCTACTTCCATGCTAACTGTTCTTCAGATCTCGCTAACTGCATGCCTCCCCTGCTCCCGCGACTTCGCTGCACAAGACTTGCTTCTTCCTCTCACCCCTATTCTGTCCACCTCTCTAATGCAAGAGTTAACCAGTATTCTCAGTCTTTCCTCCCTTTCTCTCTGTAAACTCTGGAACTGTCTTCCTGCCTTTGTATTTCCACATGCCTATAACTTCAACTGTTTCAGGAGAGAGGTATCAAGACACTTATGCCATTCTTTTGGCACATAAATCAGGACTCTCCAGGCACCGGCACTAAAGTGGGCTATTTTGTTTTATTTTTATTGCCTTTGGCGGCCTCCCTTTCTACAAAAAAGACTTGCTTCTTCCTCTCACCCCTATTCTGTCCACCTCTCTAATGCAAGAGTTAACCAGTATTCTCAGTCTTTCCTCCCTTTCTCTCTGTAAACTCTGGAACTGTCTTCCTGCCTTTGTATTTCCACATGCCTATAACTTCAACTGTTTCAGGAGAGAGGTATCAAGACACTTATGCCATTCTTTTGGCACATAAATCAGGACTCTCCAGGCACCGGCACTAAAGTGGGCTATTTTGTTTTATTTTTATTGCCTTTGGCGGCCTCCCTTTCTACAAAAAA